>JAGXJF010001873.1:0-430459 GCA_019208055.1 Stipa capillata
TTGCCCAATTGCAACGAATTTGACGGTTGCCAAGCCACTTCCCTGAACACAAGAAAAACAAGCAGCCATTATCATCATATCACTGAAGCTAACCTGATGCCTCCAGAATGAGACATACTAGCAATAAGGAACAGGGAGTGCACCATTCAGTTCATTTATGGCAGTCTGTGCATCCTGTCAATTAATAACAAAGTAAGATGATAGAACAGCAGTTCAGATAAACTTAAAAACGGTTCAGAGTCCAGACTAATGTTTTAGTTATCATAATGACACTACCTGCTGATTCCTGAAAGAAACAAAACCAAACCCTCTGGATCGTCCAGTCTTCTGATCCCACATAACCCTAGCATCTCTGCAGAAGTTACCAAGCTAAAGGGATAAGACGGATATACTGTACAAATGGGAGGAGGTGCACAGAGTTCTCAAACACTTACGAGCAGGTAGAATAAGCCGAGAAAAAAGCAAACAAAGCAGCATCCGTGACCTCCGGGCAAAGATCCCCGACAAAAATGTTAAAATGACCTGCAAGAATAAACAGCGATCAGCAGAGCTCAGTTTAAACAATCTCGCTTTCATAAGCATGAGGATGCACACACACTGGAAAGGTCAACTAAATACAATCGAACATTTAGACCATCTTTCAGTTCCAAACCTGATGTATCCTCTCTCTGGGTACTTGCATACGCCCAGTTGACTTTTATTGGCTGGCCAAACCTGGTTATTTAGTATCATAAGAAATGTTAATGCCAAAAGCGGGACATTACATTAGTATATTTCTTACAGTTGAAAACCAAACACTTACAGTTGTCTACCATTCAGTGATACAATTGCAAGTGCAGCAGATCTACGGTCATAATAGTCAACGAAACCAAAAGATGACTGCGAGATTAAAAGAAAAAAGGTGAATAGCATATTAACACAAGCAATAGAACAAATTTAGCATTAGCCATTCTACAAAAAATAATGGTAGTAATGAAGTAACTAAAAGACACAAAGACAAATGCAGCATGCTGTAGCTTTCTCAACAGAGAGAAAACAGGCATTACTAAAATAGCAAGCTTGGCCCTAACAAGAGGTGAACATTTGTTAATTAAACACAGCCAGCAAACATTTGAAAGCTTCCTTGCAAGTAGTTGCTCAGAACTAGGTTCTATGGCTTTATCCGACCTTTACCTACCATGCCAATCCAAACAAATCAAGTACTCCAAAGCACCCATTTAGAGCTTCGTCACAGTAGGGTTTTGAGATTTTTAGCCATTATGCGCTAAAATAAACTCTACTATACGAAACGAATCAAATATTTCACTATGATACCACAAATCCTTTTGTCTGGGAGCATGCATCGTGGCTAGCTGTCTATGTCATGTCGGAATGCAACATATCGCATACAGTTTGTCCGATACTATCATACAATGATAATAATGCCTTAAAGCTAGCACCATTTACAAAGCAAGAAAATGATGTATATTGTACAGAAAACATAGTATGTGTAAGCAAAAAAGGCTCAGCTAATTTTGCTTGAAAGAGCACCAGTCACCTTCTCTTTTCTGATGAGCTTGCACCCTTCTACTAGACCAATACTTTGGAAGACCTCATGGAGTAGTGAATCCGTAACTTGAAGATGGATATTGCCAACATACCTACTCAGAACATCAACGATGAGTAGCATAAAGAATGGATGTGCAGCTTCATGTTGCAACAGACAGTAGAAAACTTGATTCAGATCAGAAGGTGATCCAAAGAACATATTCAATTTGGAGTTACTATTTGAGAATGCAGAAAATAGAGCCCACATTTTACAGAGAAGTATCTTCTTTATGTAAAATAATAATTTTCCCAGTACAGCAGTCTTTAGGGCATAAGATACCGAAAGGTTCAAATAATCAACACTTACACGCTGCGGCATGTACTTGAATCAAACCCAGGAGGCAGGTTTCCACTAACAATGGGCTCTATCTGCAAAGTTACACAAGTGTCACAAACACAGATACAGCCTAACATTTTGAAAGGAACAGGAGTCAAACAACAGTAGAACTAATTATATGTAAATCAAACATCAAAATCACATGAAACAATATGAATGCATAAGGTATGCAAAGAACATCCAGCTAGTCCCCTAATCCAAAGGATATGTGACTAGGAAAAGCTATGCAGATCTACAGTATGTCGTTGCATGTAGGATTCCCTGTATGAATGCTCACAGGAAAATTAGGATCCACCATTTTCTATTCATTTTTAAGTAAAACAATTACAAAATTTTGTTTTACTGTAGATTTCTTGCAGCGATTGAATTATGAGCGGAGTCGAGCTGAACGGAATAACTATACAATACTGTTAACATGAAAGAAACGCTTTCTGTACTCGGTGAAAGGCAGGATGAAAAAGGAAGGAAATTTTAGCATAATTATGATGCATTAGCCTACCCCAACTTGCTTGGGACAAAAAGCTTTGTTGTTATCGTTGTAATTATGGTGCACTCACAATGTCAGTTACCACTAAATGTGCACTTATTTATGATCAAATGCAACACAAACGTAAACCACATCCTTAAATGGTGACTTATTTAGCAATCACCAGGCTAATTTCACCTGACCTCACAGGAACTCCGAACTCATTTACAGTTCCCACTACATATTGTCCACTTCAAATTTAAGAAACTAACACTGAATGCACAAGCATAGTTAGCACTATGACGCTTACAACATCACATAAAACTCCAGCACAGACATATTCACCTCACTGTTGTCACTCATTAAACCTACTCATAATCTAACTTGTAGTAAATCACAACCCCACGCAGTTATAGCAGCCATATGCACCTAATTCCACACAGCGTACTCAAGTATAAATCCCATAAACCACAGCACTCAAAAAACACAATAATTGGTAAACTAGCTACTTAGGTTAGAATACTAGAGAAGATCTGAAATCCACCCATAAACAAGCTATCAGAGACGAGCCAGTCCGACGAAAACCCTATTCCACAAACCCTACCCAAAAAAGGAACTAAATTTTCCCGCATGAAGACGCTCCCAACGACGAGAACCCACAAATTCCCGAGAGAAACCCGCCAAATGACAAATCCCAACGCGCAGCACCCGAATCCCTAACATTTCAACCGAATAACCCAACCCAGAGACCTCAACCCTAGAACACGAGCCATGCCACCGAACCCACAACCCCAAACTCCCACCAAACCCGCAGGAGCCCCCAAATCGAACCCCGGCCACCCCCGAAAACCACCAACCCGGCGCGATCGAACCGAGGAAACGGAGTAACCGCGGGAGTAAGTAAGGAGCTCCCACCTGCGGCGCGGCGAGGAGGCCCGGGTGCGGGTGGTGCGGCGGGAACATGGGCGGCTGCTGCTGCTGCGCCGCCTGCTGCTGCTGCTGCATGAGCAGGGCCTGCTGCATCATCTGCTGCTGCTGCTGCTGCTGCTGTGCAGCCGCCACTGCCGCCGCCTGCTTCATCCGCTGCGCCGCCTGCTGCTGCTGCATGGTGATCGCCCGGCCGCCTCCTCCGGAATCAGCCAGGGAGATGGGTTTATTAGGGTTTGGGTCGGCCCAAACGGAAGAAGAAGAACAACAAAATCGAAATGGAAAAAGAAGAACAAAAAAGGAAAAGAAAAAAGAAAGAAAAAAAGAACCCTCGAAGCCGAGGGGGTGAAGTAAAGAGGAAGACGGAGGCGAGAGTGGGGTGGGCGAGCCGAGGACGAAAGGATATTTTCTCGCAGCAAGCTCCTTTTACGATTCACCCCCTAGACTATCCACAATTTCCAAGTAAATTTACGCTGCTAACGATTACTGAGACAAGTCAGACAATGATTGGTGCAGGGCTGTTTTCGTGAGGACGTAGTACCCGAGGGGTGTGAGTGCGAAATTGGCCTGTCTGCGGAGCATGGGCACTGCAGTGGACCGGCAGTGAGGACCCGGTGTTCGTGCGCCGGTGGTGACGTGGCGGCTTTATGGGATATGATTGGGTGGGAAGCGGGAATTTCTCGGTGGCCCACTGGTCAGGGAGGAGAGAGCTGGGGCTGGTGTCGCCGGTGTTTGTGGACGCGGAGCACGGAGGAAGTGTCGGGAGTGGATAGGGTTGGAGGACGGTCAGGATCTGCTGCGTGTCAGAAGACTCCGTGCCCCCTGATGTGGTCGCTTGGTTGGGTATCTACCGGCCGAGCAGATTACACGATGATGCATTTTAAATTTGTTTTGAACGTCTAAAGGGCCTCTCTAATTCGCGGCGAAATTTTCTAATTCTCTTAAGAATTAAACTGTTTCCTGTCGAATCCCAGGTGAATCAAAGAGGCTCAATACGTAGAATACTTTGCTCGCAACCTTCTTCTTTATCAGTGAGATTTTCTGCTGATCGGTGAGATGTTGGTATTGTTTTACATGGTTTAGCAAAATAGGGTAGAGCGTTACTCTGCTTCATAGATTGAATGTAAGAGGTCTTTCTTTCCCTGGTTACAACATGTAAAATCCTAAAAGAGGGATAGATGGTGAAGGAACACAAGATAGCGTCTCTTTCTTGAGGTTAGAATCTAACACCGAGAGTCACAAAGTGAAGTGCAAGAAAGATAATAATGTTACTGAAAAAAGGCTCTTTAAGGCATACAAACTAGTCATCGCTGCTCAGAGAATATAGGTCCGATAAGAGCACCTCTAATAGAACTCCTATATTTTAACTCCTTAAACGCCGCTCTCTCTCCCCAAATCTTGACTCCTCAAGTCTGAAGAGTTAAAAAAAGTGTGCAGCTAACCGAACCCCTAAAACTTAACTCCCAAAAAAAATTTATTTGCTAACTCTTCCATCTTTTGCTTACATACTCCATTTCAACTCAATATTTGCACAACATATTAATTCGCAACTTGATAATTTCAATGAACACAATTCAACAACATTTCAAATAAAATGTTCTCAAATTTAAATATTCAAATTCAAACACACCATAGGGTCCAAATGCTGCATTGGGCGCAAAGTAATCCTTGACAAGTTTGGCATGGCCTTCTGCCCTATCTCGATTCATATACATGTGGCCGAACTGAGGTCCTCGTCTAGGTCTCACCTCTTCTTCCTCCCGAACGATCACAGCAATGGCCATCTCAAAATCATCATCATCTTCTTCCTCCTCCTCCGATGAAGAGTCGTCGAAGTACATCTCCCTCAACCTCTTCATCTAGCAAATGCAATGTTGAATGATGAATTTGAATGCAAAAACAGGAAAAAAAAAGAGAAAAGGGAAAAAAATTTACCTTGGCAATTCGTCGAACACTTGGCAGGCGGGGGAGGTGAGAGCCGCGGCGGCCGGCGTTGCTGTGACGTCGAGCCTGCGGGTGGTCATCTGGGCTGCGGGGAAGGCCTGCACGCGTCGGCGAGCTTGATTCCCGGCCAAGCCGTGCCCGTACGTTGTGCCGAGGAAGCCCGCGGCGGCTCGGCTCCGGCGTTCGGAAGCTCACCGGCGTGGCCGCAAGAGGGCCGCTGTTAACTCGAGCGCAGTTGCTCTACGGCATAGAGCTCCTCCGACGGTTCCTTTCCCGGTGAAACGGCGCGACGCGGTGACCCGAGTCAACTACGAGCTCGCGGCGGCGGCGGCGAGGAGATGCGGCGATTCTGGCGGCGGCGGCGACCGGCGAACGAAGCAAAGGTGGGGTGGGAGGTCAGCGGGGCTGCGGGGGGTCGGCGGGCCTGCGGGGGGGGGTCGCCGGAGGCAAGGTTCGTGGCGGAGAGGGCGCCGGCGTGGACGAGGCCGAGAGAGAGAGAGGAGTCGCGGCCGAGGGAATCTTTTGCTGAGATTTCCTTCGGCTGCTCAAATTTGAGCAGGGAGGGGCACTTCTCCTCAAATTTTTGAGGAGTTAAACTTTTTAGGGGAATGGTTAGAAAGGGTTTAACTCCTCAAAAGAAATCTTTTGAGGAGTTAAAGCCCTTTAGGGGTTCTATTAGAGATGCCCTAACAAGAGCACATGAACAGATTGTCCTCATGTTCCTCTCCAACGACCCGACGACCTTCGTAGGTAACATGCCTTCAACCTCTTTAAGATCTCTCCTCGACAAAAAAGTACTCTTTAATATCTCGATTGATCTAACAGTGATGCGCCAAGGAACAATGACAAGACTTTGAGCGGTCTCCCTCAGCTTGGGCATCGGATTTGCTCAAGAGATCTTAGACCCCTTAGGAACTAAGAGGTCAATCTAAGGACGGCAAGTCAAAGCTGCTTGGAGAGCTTGGATGATCTCCGACACTCCATGACCTGTGGTGATGATATAGTCTTCGCCTACAAGGCCAAGAGCTTATATATACCGTATAACTAAATTGTGACTCACACAAACAAGAGAAATCCCAATAGATGTGCTCTCGACAGGAAGTCTCATCTCGAAGCACACCTCCCACCCCACCTCTCCAAACCTAGAGTCAAGAGACATCATGCTAAACACCCCCTCTCTCTTTCGATGTCAAGAGATCATCCCACAATTGAAAGGATTTAAGGAATCAGCTAGAAGAAAGGTGAATAGGAGATTATAAAAATTTACTCCAAGATAACTTTCTACATAAGTATCTCTATATCGCTAAGTAGCCCTAAGCAAAACCTAGCATGCTAGTGATCAATACAAGCTAAAAACAAAGGTAAGGCACAAGTATAAGAGCTAGAAAGCAAAACCCTAAGCAAACTAGTAGTAGGTATGAGACAAAACAAATATAAAAACGAGTATAAAGATGTGCAAGGAGACGACCACATGGGGATACAAAGGTTTGTCGTCGAAGTACGAGTCTTTGACGAGACTCTACATCTCCATTGAGCAAGCTTAATCGAAACCAGCACCGAATCATGCTCTTCCATCAAGAAACTTGTTAATGCGAAGCTTCTCTTCTCTTGTGGCAATTCTTCACCTTGTGGTAAGCGAGTTCCAAAACATCACAAACTTCTTGGGGCTCTTCACAATCTCTTTGAAAGCTCCGAAACGACTCCTACCCATCTATGAGACGCCAATCTTCAAGATTAACAGGTTGCGATCGATTTGGCTTAGAGATGAACTCTTACTTCAAGCTCAACCGTGGCTCAGCCTTTCTTTCTCAAAGATTTCCTCACAAAGAATGAAGTTTTGGCTTGAGGAACCGTAGGAGAACACTCATGAGAGCAGAGGAATGGATGGACAAAGAGTTGGACATGTAAATAGACTTGCGGGTATATATAACCAAGCCCTCAAAACGAGTCGTTAGTGCAAACACGTGACTTTTCAAAACTTCCGAGATAGAACTCAGAGGTTCCAACATTTCAAAGCCAAGTTACTTTGAGGGTCTAAAACTTCCAGCAATAACTTGGAGCTTCCGAGTTTCAGAGCACAACCGATAGAAGACAATGTCGGTGGTTCCAAGTTTGAAACCAAACCCTCTAGGAATTTGAAGAACCTCAAGGAGGTGAAGACAGAGCTAGTTCCCAAAGATTCTGACATTGCACTCAGAGCATCTGAGATTTCAAAGGACCTCAATAGAGGATAAACAAAATGCATTCTCGAAGGTTTCGATATTCTAATTTGGACAATCCGAGATTTCAAATATAAGTTCAGAATATATATTTAGAGGTTCCGAAATTTTTTTATGGTAGCTCTGACATTCAAGGCAAAAGGACTTAGGCGTGAACAGACATGAACCCGAAGGTTTCGAGAAATTCTGAATGTTCTAACATCTAGAAAATAGACAGAAAGGGTAACTCGGAGGCACCGAGTTGCCTGACTCTTCACACATAAGTGAAAAATTGATGTTTTAATACTAAACCGGAGGTTCCAACTTCTTCAAAAAGTGTGAGATGAAGAGTTTCCAAAGGTCTCTTTGGATTTGGAAATTGATTCCTAACTGAACATTAGCAAGGCACTCTCACCAGCTTCCAGATTTTAGCACCCTTAATAGTACGGCTTTTCTAAACTCAACATGATTCCTTAAACTACTAAAAGAGCTAAAAAATATCTTTAATTTTTGTTGCTTCAAGCCTTCTTTTTCTAGAACTTTTTAGGATTACCAACGCTAGTTTTACCACTGTCTCTAGAACTAAACACCTAACTATACTTGATACACACATTAGTCTCTAATCGTTTTATTATTAATTATTAGAACCCACTTAGGAGGCCAAGATGTACTTTTAAATATATTACTATATACTGCAGGTGGTATGTAATGGTGAAAGTTCAGCACAAACCCTTTAAGAAAGTACTAACATTCAATAATCAAAACATCGGTGCACTATGTACCTCCCAAAATTTGTAACTTGTTGTTTGGTTGCGGCCAATTTGCATGGTTTGTTGGTTTAGGCTTAATTTACGCTTGTTGAACTGTGTTGCTAAATTTATTTTATAATATGCTTAAAAATAGTCATGAAAGTAGAAAAAAATTAGTTAAATAAATGATAAAATAGATAAAAACTGATTGAACAAACGAGATTATCATAATACACCGTAAAACCAAAATAGTATTAATGAAATCAGAATGCTCCGTTTCAAAAAAGAAATGTACTTAAATACAACAAGGAACACAAGAAACTAAATTAATGTACTAACTTAGATTAGCATAGGCTTCAAAAATCTTGCGGCGGCGGATGACAATCTAATAGAGTAGAATATTAGGTCTTCAATCACCATCGCTGCTGTGCAGCTTCTAGTCTCGATTAAATGGTTAGATTAGGTGCGTACTGCTCGAGCTAAATGAGCTTGGGCGGCTACCTAGCTGAATCATGTACTGTCGTACTAATTAACTCGTAAGGCTATACATAGAGTGGTAACAGGTGGATGTCCAAATCAAAATTTCAACGACATATACATATAGAACTTGATCTGGTCCACGTATAAGTAATACAAGTTCAAACTAATTAACATCCAAATCCAAACACATCATCGATGTCCATGCACGTCCAAACACAGATGGATGCCAACTAATAATTAAGTTGCCACAAAGCTGACCTAATCACCTGATGAGTCGTTGCAGGGAACGTGCGCGGTTTCTGCATGACCGATCGATCGATCTTTGCTGCGATGGCAGAAAAACTCGAAAACCTCATCCTTCTCACCAAAGACAACCTTAGTTCGCTCAGCACCGCCACCTAAACGCACAACGCCACCGCGCGCCGATCGATCTCGCCGACCTCCAGCGGAGGCGCGTCCAAGGCGCGGCGCGTCATCGTCGACACGTACCACGCATGCATGCATCCATGGACATGCACACGGTTCATGCACGGCGTTGCCCTGCATGCTATAGCTTCACCAACCACGGCGCCATGGCCGCTATATATAAACAGCAGCTAGCTAGCTAGCAACCACGTCTAGCTCATCTGACATCATATCGCCATATATCCATATCTCCATCAGATCACACGCGCCCGCTGCGTCGCTGACAGATCGCGAGCGACAGTGCGTATATATAAACCACCGGCCGCCGGATCAGGATGAGGTTGCCGGTGGCCTTCGTCGTGGTCCTCGCCGCCATCGTGGTGGCAGGCGTCGCGGGGAGCGGTGCCGAGGCGGCGGTGGCGGCGGGGTGCAACCCGTCGCAGCTGACGCCGTGCGCGGGCCCGGTGCTGTTCAGGGGGTCGGTGCCGCCGGCGTGCTGCGCGGCGCTGCGGGCGCAGCTGGGGTGCCTGTGCGGGTACGCGCGCAGCCCCAACTTCGGCACCTACGTCCGCAGCCCCAACGCGGCGCGCCTCTTCGCCGTCTGCCGCATCCCCATGCCGCGCTGCGCCTAAGGACCTGAGCTAGCTAGCTGCGCGCGTGCTTGCGTTGTATGTGCTCCTGCCGTGATTTGGCGATGTAATGCAGCGACGGACAGATGCTGCTGCTGCTGCTGTCACACATGAATAAATGGGCTGATCATGTACACATACAAATTATCGCTGCTATAGTACACATACGAATTATCGCTGCTATAGTACACATACAAAATATCGCTGCTGTAGTACTGTTCAAGGTTCGTAAGCATGTGAATACGTGATGTCGTTTCATTCACATATACAAATTCACCCCCCAAAGTGAACTAGGTAGGAGCTGGGTCAAAATTCTGAGTGGAATTGGGCCTCCGAAAGAATTTCCTTTTTCTTTTCACCAGTCTTGATAAGCTTTCCGCCAAACACTTAGCTTTGACTGTTGTTAGTATTGTGATAGATTATATATGATGATCCCGTTTGGTTAAATATTTTTTATATATTCTCCTATTTATCTATCTACTTCTAGTATAATCGGAAAAAAGGAGTTTAAACGTGTTTTGGCTAGCAAACATAAAACAGGAGAGAGATATCTGTTTCTTTAACTTGGCGAAGGTCGTGTACTTGTTGGCTCCAAAAAATTCTCAAGCAAGCAGAGATGTGGAACATGGTTAAACATGTGCACGTGCAAAAGTGCGACCATATGATAAAGAACCAACCAATGGCTAACATTGCAATTTACAGAAGATGAGTATAGTCTTCGTGTTTTTACAGTGAATATACATATAATATTTTGCACAACTCCTGGTAATGTAGATATATATATGTTCTAGAAACAATTCAAGATATGTCACTGAAAAGTTTGGCAATTACCAGCATGTGTCTATGACATGTGGGTCCTCCTCCTAGACCCATATGTCATAGACACAGTGAGTGGAATCCACGAAATTCTGGCAAATATATAGAACATTACACATCTGGACACCTACGATTTTTTTTTAAGTACACAACCCCAGCATATATCTTCACATGAACTTAGGTTCATAATATTTCCCCACCAACAACGTAGGCAATTTCTTTCATACAATTAATTTTTGTTTATTTTTTTATTTCCGTATGTTGCAAATAGAACGCAGTATGAAAAAAAAGGTAGCTCATCAACATCAAACTAACCCATCATTGCCAACAAAATCAGAATATTGCAAAAATTATAAATACAAGCTCCACACCCTAGGAAAATGGATTCTGAATTATTGGTCTAGCTTGATCTTAAACATACAGGCTTCAACTTGCTCTCTCTTCAATAGTAGGGCCTGTTTGGTTGAGCTGTGACTGTTGATAAAACTGTTGTTGGCTGGCTGTCTGGAAAAGCTGTTGTGGCTGTGGGAAAGTGAACATATAGCTTTTGGTTGATCTAAACAATCTACAGCATTTTGGAAATTGAGCACTGAAGCTTCAACACGTTGCAAAAAGCTGGCAGCAGGTAGCTTTTTCAAACAGCTGAATTTGCACTGCAAAGCCCACAGCTACCGTTGGCAAAAGCTGCTAAAAAGCTGACTGTTTGATTGAGCTGCAGCTTTTTCCAGTGAAAAGCTGCTGAAAAACCCAACTAAACACCCCCTAAGCTGGCAGGTTGGGTTCTTACAAGATGACACTCTCGCAGCTCAGCATCACAAGAACATCCCACATGCTTGGCCTGTCTTCAGGATTCAGCTGAACGCACAGTAATGCTACCTGAACCCACCTCACAATCTCCGTAGTCCAAGGATCATCGTGTAGCGATGGATCGATGAATTCCATGAGTCTTCCCGCTCTCCACAGGCCCCACGCCTGCCAAAGAATACTCTTGACTGATTAGTGACGGACTCTGAATACTGTAACTGATTAGTAACTCTGAACTCTGAACGCTATGTAGGAGCAGAAGAGTACTCCAAGAGGTTCACTTACCCAGTTATTTAGAGGCCCATAATCACGCGATTCATCTGATAGTGCTAATGGAGGTGGAGGGAATTTCATCCAGCTAATGATCTGAAGAAGCCTAGCGCCAAAGCTATAGACATCGGACTTGACGGAGACGCAGCCTCCGTCTTTATATTCCGGGGCGATAAACCCACTGCAAGGTGAAAGCTAAAATTACTAGAACATTTGTCAGAAATAGCATCATGTGGTGTAAAACACGATCTTACCGTGAGCCCGTTACAACGGCAGTGCAATCTTCATCCACACCTGGCTTTAGTGCTCTGGATATTCCAAAGTCGCAAATCTTAGGGTTCAAGTCAGAATCCAAGAGTATGTTGCCTGGTTTTAAATCCCCGTGGATAATATGTGGCCCACATAGCTTGTGTAGATAT
The DNA here is from genome assembly GCA_019208055.1 of Stipa capillata. Taxonomy (NCBI): domain Eukaryota; kingdom Viridiplantae; phylum Streptophyta; class Magnoliopsida; order Poales; family Poaceae; genus Stipa; species Stipa capillata. The sequence goes on from JAGXJF010001873.1 coordinate 12,032, forward strand.
AGAGCTCCCTGAGCTACTGCTTCAACTATTTGAGAGCGCTGAGGCCAGTTCAGTGGCGGCTCTGATGCTCTCTTGCCTGATAATGTGGAGAACATGTGCATAAGTAAATGTATAAGAGTAGAACTTGGTTTCAGAACTTGGTAGATAAAGCTAGTCGAAACATGCCGTATATGAAGGAATCCAACCTTCTGTTTGGCATATATTCGAAGACCAAGATCCTCTCATCCTTTTGAATGCAATACCCCAGAAGCTTAACTATATTTGCATGTCGAAGCTTCGGAATTAGCTCGAGTTCAGTTTCAAAATGATGAAATTTGGTTTTCCCTCCGCATGATGCTCATTTCACAGCAACCTCGAGTCCTTCGTGTAGTTTGGCCTGAAAAGCGTAAACACCATGCCAAGTGATCTCCATCCTTATAATAAAATATGCTAGAGAACAAATTTATGACAACTCAATTAAGGATTAATCCTTTTGGCGAATGCGAAAGGAAAACAAAAGAAAAGCATGTGCACGGCACACTACCTTGTAAACAGTGCTTGAACCACCAACCCCGATTTCGTTTACCAGTGAGAAGTTATTGGTAGCATGTGCCAACTGAGAGAATGTGAACTTTATAAGACCTGTTGTTTAGAGAAACAGACCATTAGGACATATGTTTAGTACTCTAAAGCTACTATTTCTTCTGGCGTTACAATAGGAATTAATAAGGAAGGCATGATTCTACATGTTAAGCTTCAGTATATAAGCTCATTACCTGATCCTTCGCGGGTGATGAGCATGTCCGTGTTGGGAGCAGTAGCTGTCTCCTTCGTGGGACACCAGCAACACCATCGCGATCTTTGGCTTTCTCACCATTGTGGCAACAACTCACCAAGAAAAGGCACTTCCAAAACCTTCAGAAGAAAAGGATGGAAAAGGTCAGAAGAGAAGCAGGACCAGCAAGAGCACGAGCACGAGCATGAAGAGCACGAAGAGTGCAAAGAGCGTCAAGAGTGTCAATCCACCCTCTCCTGAGAAGATGGAGTTAGCTGTCAAATTTGTTAACGGAGAGCCAATGGTGGCGGAGCATGAGTTGAAGTCCTTGTCAACAGCATGTCAGAGATTGCACCAATGGTACATGGAACAGAGCAACATTCTTCGAGGAGACACCAGAAGCAGGCCAGTCGGCATCAAGGTCAAGTTTCGAGAGGAGCACTTGTGGCACCAAGACCTCGATGGGCTGTTCTATGTGTTCTTCGAGGACTTGTTTGATCTGTTAAGACTCGACGCCCTCGAGCAATCCCTCTTGAGATGCTGGACATTGTAAGTCTGCTCGCTCGGATCATAATCGTAATATATACATATGTTATGCTAGTTATAATATCGTCCGACAATTTTTGTAGATACATGTATAACGAGGCCAAGATGCTCAAGGAACCGGTTGGTTTCCTTGACCCATGCAAGGTCACGGACCAAGCCATTGCAGACAACGAAGAATTCGTGCTGCAATATGTTACAAAGGCGTTGTTGGCTCAAAAGGATAAGGAATACTTCATGTTTGCATACAAACCTGGGTATGTGTTCCGCTATTTGGTTATTTTCAAACCAGATCAACATTTTGTAATACCCATGACAACACATCTATATATACAGCTTCCATTGGGTTTTGATAGTCCTCGTTCCAAGAAGAAACAAGGTGATATACCTTGATTCTTCGAAAAATCCTACTCGCGACTTCAAGCCCATTAGGCAAATACTTGAGAAGGCATTCTTAGAATTCTATGCTCGGGGAGGGAAGGGCAAAGGATCCAAGTTATCGCACAGATTTAACTTTCCGGTAATATATATGTTATCATATCACAACTCCGCTAAGTACCGTTCGAATGTATCTAACAATACATTCCTTTCTAATTGCAGTGCAGACAACAGGTTAAAGGAACTAACACTTGTGGATTCTACCTTTGCCACCACATGGAGAAGGTTATGAGTTTCATCACAAGGAAACAAGATATCAAGGTTTGTTATTTCTCAATATATATTCATATATGTATTTGCATGTCAGATAATTTGTCCTCTCCGTCGTTTGCGAAAGATTTGGAAGGTAGAAGATGAGGGAGGTCCAGAAGATGATCAAGCATTGCTAGCGTGAATTAGAGGGATTTTTGCGTTCTTCATGAACACACAAATCCTAAACCCTCAAGGCGATTTCTATGGTGGAGGTGTAGCGGACTAGCTTTGTCTCAAAACTTGTGATAATTTCAGAACTTTGTGATTATTTTAGAACTTGTGATTATTTCAGAACTTGTCATTATTTCAGAACTTGTGATTGTTGGTTGTGTACTGTGATGTGTGTATTTGCTTTATTGTGATGTGATTATTGGCTGTCAGTTGCTTTATTATTGGCTGTCAGTTGCTTTATATATGTGCATTTGTCAATTTTCAGAGGGCATGGCTAGCAAAACCTGAGGCTAGCCCAAAATGCAGGCTAGTCATGCCCTCTGGACGCAGACATCAGAGGCGGATGAAACAAGAAGGCCGCCTCTGATAGCATCATCAGAAGCGGTTCAAGGAAAGATCCGACTCTGATGACTCAGTCGAAGGCCTGACATGACTCGATCATCAGAAGCGGTTCAAGGTAAGATCCGACTCTGATGACTCAGTCGAAGGTCTGGCATGGCTCGATCATCAGAAGCGGTCCACGGAAAAGTCTGACTCGAATGACAAAGCCATCTGAAGCAGTTCTGACCTACGGCCCGCCTCGGATGACATTTACATCTGAAGCGGCTCTGATCTACGGCACGCCTCTGATGACATTTACATCTGAAGCGGTTGTCGTATGTGGCCCGCCTCTGATGAATGAGTCATCACAGTCGGGTTTTTAGCAACCGACTGTGAACTTAGGGGTCATCAGAGACCATCTCTCACAGTCGGTTGGGCGAACCGCCTCCAATGATCATATTCAACCGCCTCTAAAGGCATGTTTCGTAGTAGTGTCTGCTGATACTTCAACAATATTCTCAGGACCTGCAGAAGATATGCCCCACGTGTAGTGTGCTAATTGTTACCAATAGTTGGAGAAGTAAGACAATAAATCGGTAGCCATAGAAAAGAGCCTATAGCAACAACTATATGATTTGTAAGTGAGTCCATAAAAGTGAAGTACCTGGCAAGTAAGACTGTGTCACCAGTTGAGCTTTTCCTAAACCACCCTTCACTATTCCCCTATCATCGCTGGACATTGCAAAAAGCTCACAAACTAAATCGACACTATCAAAATATAATGAGTATATTTAAGTTTTGAGGCTTCCGAAAATGATGGTTTATTAACAGTGGGCAATTGGGCATAGTGTACAAGAATCCAATATATAAAGAGAAGGGATGCGATACATTTCTTCATTAGTTTTTTCACAGTTAGGTTTCGCTTTGAGAAATCCACTTTCAACTTTTCTACTATAGTGGATGTGCAGAGGATGTTACATCGATTCTTGAAGAGGTAAACAAGCATGTCGCAAGCATCATACCTGTCATTCCGGTCCAAATGACTAATAGATGACCCTGCACATACCTGTGCACTGTCCTGAAATAAAAAAAAGTTAGGCTCACACATGCACTCTTCCCATGTTATTAGAACAGCACCAATATTCGGAGTCGTGAATCATGGATGACTAATCCTATGCAATCTCTCCGTGAGTTCATCGAGGATGATGCACTGCAAGAGTGTTGACAGATGCCTATAATAGAGATCCATATCCTTCTGCACCAACTGTAACCGGTCGACGATCTCGCAGCCCATGCAGAAGCGGTATGCATAGCTGCTGCGCTGACAGGATGTGACGAGCACGTATGCTTGGCGAAGGGTCCCCTTGAGCCCCACTATGGGCTTCCACGTCTCCGGGTGCTCGACGGCCTTCGAGTCCCGTAGCCGCAGCAGCAGGTCTTCGATCATCGCCGCGCTGTGAGCGAGCCGCCTGCACTCGTCCTCGTTCCGGCGGACCGTCTTCACACCCTCCACCACCATGGTGAGCAGCCCGAACATGTCGACTCCGACCAGCTGCGCTATGCTGGAAACCTGCCCCAGGCATCCCCACAGCGCCATCTCGACTGCGTACAGACAGAACGTGTGATCGTGTAGAGCTACCACTGAACTATATATACATCCTACGCATGTACTGATGTACTTAACAGTAATTGAGAAAGCAGAACAACATTGCTTCCCAACCTGTTTCTTATTGGGCTTCTCACAGCCTCTCTTCTCCTTTGCTTTGCTTTGACAAGCCTTCAACTTGCTCAGGCGAGTGTTCAGTTAGCTCGCTAGTTAAGGAAGAAAAGAAGGGTGATAAACGCTATATATTTTGCATTATGAGGAGCTGAGGATACATACAAAAACCTGACTAGAAGACTGTCTAGAAACGTGGACAGCTGGACCTGTCCCGTGGACTTCTTCAGTGCCTGTCCAGCTGAAACGTGGGAGTAATTAACTCCATTGTTTGGTGTCTAACGTACTTTCTGATCACTAAAACATTTCTAATCAGATCGACCTTGATACATCAACTACCAACAGATAATGAGACCTCACTAGTTCCTGTTGGCACTTGTTAAACAATTCCTTCTGTGTTTGAAGCTGGATTAATCCCATGATGGCCCTTGAGATGAGTGTGCCATTTTCACAAATGTGTCATGCTTGCTTGACCTCAGATTTTCTGCAAACTGGAGCCTCGTGTCTCTTTGGCATTTGCACGGACAACCTTCAGAACACCCTCAAGATGAAATCACGTCCCAAGAGAAGGTCAGATAACTAGAATATCAACCTGAGCAGGAGCTTTGACAGGCTCAGCTGTCTATTTTATCCACGAAACGAAGGATAGAAATAGATGCTACAAAAAAAATGAATTTGTGTTGGCACCCACTTTCTCAGTTCACATGTTAGAATAAATACATTGCTGTTAGCTCTCTGCCACGTGCTTCACAAAACACACATTCTTCCCTCATATCCAATGGATTGCCTGTCAAATGTATGAACGAAATCGCAACCAAATATACGCAGGATCCTTGAGGAGAATATCCCCACCTTATATGCAGGTGATTTCACACTGCCTGCCTTGTATCTACGTACCCAAAATAATTGTGGCATCTGTGATCGTCAACCTTCTTGAGCCCTTTCATCGATCCCTGCCATGTGATCACCTTTCTTCACTTGTATTCCCATTATTGTGGTAACCACATTTCTTAGGGCTTAGTTCCTTAATACTCTGTCTGCTTAGCATGAGAAGAGCAATCCACATGGAAAGCCAGCATTCCTGCTTCGGTTCAACAGACAGCAGCAAATAATGATGGACTGGTAAGCTTCTTCCAGCTGTCAATAATTCTTTAATATGCGAAAACAAAGAAATCATTGTTATGAATATAGGAGGAGACACTTGATAATCATTGGAGACAAAAGTTGATTACCATATAAAATGGATATAGCTAAAAGTTGTTCGAATATACTCCCTCTGATTTATAATATAAGTAGTTTTAGGATTCTAGAGTTTTATCAAAATATAAGTAGTTATAGGATTCCAATGCACATTTATGTTAGTTTTTTTCTAGTCTACCCCTATTTAATTGTTATGGTTAATGGACTCTTTTCTCATATTTGCATGTTCTAGATTATTTATTGCAAAAGAGACAAGGGTAATAGTGTCATTTGGTATATTAACTAGCTAGCTCCTCCTTAATTCTTGTGTCCAAATCTAAAACTACTTATATTATGAATCAGAGGAAGTAGGCACGAGATGATTTTTAAAAGGGGGCAGTCAGTAAAAGGTGTTAAAAATTAGTGCCACTGTTGGTTTTAGGCCTTAGGGAAATTCAGCTGTGCACGTCGTTATTTCTTCGTCGCCGCCTCTGCCCTCCTCCTGTCTCCCTGCGAGCGGAGGCGGTGCGGCGGCCGGTGGTGAGGGAGGAGGCTGGTATGGGAGGCGCGGAAGGTTCTAGAAGGAGAGGGCTTGGCTGAGCGGGGAGAAGGAGGATGATGGCTACGGATACTTCTTTTTTTAATAGGGCAACGGAGATTGATTCCGCGGCGCCCGCCCTGGGCTCTCTCTCACCTGAACCGCCGCCGCCACAACACATCGACGTCAAGATCAGGTCCTAGGGTTAGGTTTTCAGGCAGCTGGGAGAGGGAGGAGGGCGATGGTTGCCGCCCGGGACATCCGGGGAGATCAGGACCCGGACCTCGCGAGCGCGGCGGCGGCCGGCGCGGCGTCGTTGAGGAGCGGGAAGAGGCTGCAGCACCTGACCCAGGAGGAGATCGACTCCATTATCGAGACCTTGAAGCGGCGGCGCCCGTTCTTCACCCCCAGCCCTCGCCGGCCATCTCGCCAGGACCCGCGGCGAGAAGCTCCGCGAGGCCTACATCGCGGCTACGACGTACTCCCATCCTTACAGCCCTGCAGCGGCTGTGGGGCCGCGAGAAGATCCTCGACCACCACTACGTCTACGGCTACGCCGAGATCGTGCTCGACGAGGACGAGGACGAGGACTAGGCGGCCGAGATCATACATGTGATCATGGGTGTTATATATTGTGCTCTTCTAGTCGTGCTCACAATTACCCTAAGTAAATGCCTTTGTACATCTTTTTGTCGTTTGAAGTTTGCGAAATTTTGGCCTATAGTGCTGATTATTTGAATCCAGTAATAAACCATGAGTAACATTACAATGCATGTTTTTTCATGCAGAAATCAGGAACTGTTGGGTTTTGTAGAAGAAAGAAAGGATTGTTCTTTGATTGGTTTGCTCGCATGGAAATCTTAATCATGAATAAACATGCAAGCTTAGGGAGAGTGTGCCTCAGCTCTCTTCGCGAGTTCGCTCCCTTGGACTTGGAGTAATTCTCCGTGATTGAGTATAGCTCCACGATCGTTGTTGGTTCTTTCTTGTTGAACTTTGTGCTTTGTAAACTCCTAGATGGCTGCTCAGCATGTGTCAAAGTTGCTTCCTATTGAATTGTATGTAATAACCAGTTCACCCAAAAACTCAATCTGCTGAGAAATATGAGCAATATGTTTGTACTTCAACACTTCCATAAGTATACCGAACAAGGAGGCGTCCGGGCTGTGCTGGTGAGCACAAGCTCTTCAGTCTTCACCATGGTGCATGGCCTTGCTTCCCCGAGTTACGACGCCGCAATCCAAAACTCGACGGGCGCCGGTGTTCCCGGCGTACTTGGCGATGTCCAGCACGTGGTACTAGCTTAGCATACGAGTCAAATCTGAGATGTCTAAGAGGCTGTTACTTTATTCACTAGCATGCGTGACAGCAGCTGAGCTCTGCATTTTTCTAATTTCTTGCGAATGGTGGGACAAGGATCCTCTAGCCCATATATGCAAAGCTAGTTCGCTTGGCAAGGCTAGTATTAAGCTTAGCTAGCTAGGCACGCTCGTCTAGTACGCGTGCGTGTATGCTCGTGCCCTGGCTTGGCTAGCCGTAGTAACGTACGTACGATGTAATGCAGCGATGGACAGATGCTGATGTCACACATGAATGAAGAAATGGACTGTCTAATATCACAATTACGTATCCATGTTAGCAAATCGCATCCCTACGGTTTACGAGAACTACTGTATCCACAAAAACAGCACATAAAAATTCGCATTTAACTTTGACCTATGCAAAAAAGAAAAAGGAAAATGATGAACATAATAGTTCTACACATAGCCGTTTATTCTTGTCTTCTCCGCGCAGGAGATAACATACAATTCTTCGCAAAAAAATTAAAGAAGAAGAAGAAAGTGCATATAGTACATGCATCGTTTTGTTCGGAATTTTTTTCTTTTTGAATTTTGCAAACACGCCCTTTTGTTAAAGAGCTCATGCATGTAATTAAGCTGGGGAGCCGGAAAGCAGCTCTACTCGCTAGTTGTATGATGGTGAAGTGATTGATCGATACTGGAGCCTGAACTGAGCTGGCTTCCCTGATGATGATCGACCTAGATTGATTTGCCTCCTGCATCCCTACGACTACGACTCCATCGACCACGTCTGTTTCGCACGCAGCACCTCCTCCTCCTCGCACCATACAAGTGTCACTGATCCGTCTTTCTCGTATGATTGCATGCTACGTACCATTAATCCGGAGGCTAATCGATCGATCATTAACCGTGCTCCCGTGCTGTCGTTCCACCGTCCGAACCAAACTACTCGTATCAACTTGGATAAATTACAATCGCGTATGGGAAAAACTTGCAAAGTTGCAATAAGCCTTCATGTGCCACCGAGTAAGGGCCAGTTCGCGGTTGATTGCTGAACCGTGGGACTAGTTCGTTAGGGTAATCTTACTGATTCTAGCGAGACCTTGCTGCTAAATCTCGAAAGAAAATATAATGTCAACTAGCTTTTACATATATATAAGAAGAAAATAAACAAGTGTTTGTGGAATGAAACTCTTCGGAAAAGCCACCACACACGTACACCTAGATCCACCTGGTAAACCTTATAGCTTAATGTTTTACACTATTTCAAGCGGATAAAGAGATTGCCCTATTTTTTCCACTGACGCCATCAAATTTTCGTGCTACCAAATTCAGGGCACTACCCTAATCGATGCACTACCTCTGTCATACTGGTCTTGCCGCTCATGGCGGGCTTCTGATTCAACGAAGTTAGTGTCCTATGGGCCAGTTCTTTTCGGCTTCTGGGACGGCTTCTAGGTTCCAGGCAGCCGAAGCCGAAAAGAACTCGAAATTTCTCCGGGCTTCTCCCCGCAGCTCCTCCCCCTCTCCTTCACAAATTCAGCGGTGGGAAGAAGCTGCCTCAGACCAGCTTCCCGAGCTTCTGGTTTAAGTAAAATCGCTAGTTTCCCATTTTGCCCCTCCACCGAACCGTTATTACGTCCATTTTGCCCCTCAAAAACGTCTGCCTGCCTCCTCCATCCTCCGCCCCCGCCCGCCTCCTCTATCCTCCTGCCCCGCCTGCCCCTCTCCCCCTCCCCCGCTCTCTCCCCCGCGGTTGTGAGGACGCCACCGCTGGGCCGCCCGAGCCTCCCTCCCGTGCCATGCTACCTTCCCACGCCGCCCTACCTCCCCGTGCCCCCCTCCCTCCCGATCTGGTCGCCGCCGCAACCTTCTCCCCGCACCAAGCCGCCTCCTCCCCGCGTTGGCCTCCTCCCCACGCCGGCTCCTCCTCGGAGCCCTCCGGCGGCGACTACGACCCCGCGCTCGCCCGACCCCGCGCCGCCCTGGTTGACTGGCCGCGTTGAGCCTGCCGCGCCGCCGAGCTCGTCCACCCGGGTCAGCCGCCGAGATCCCTCCACCCGACGCCGCCGCCGAGCTCCTCCGCCGCCCCCTCCAGAGCTCCTCCACCCGACGCCACCGCCCCCTCCAGAGCTCCTCCACCCGACGCCATCAACGCCGCCGTCCCCCGCCCTCGGCCCCAGCCTCGCCGCCGCTCCCGCTGGCGGGGAGCCCCGGAGACGCCACGTCAAGGGTGAAGGCGACGGAGCAGCTCGACGGAGGCGCGGCTTGCAGGAGCTCCGGCAGGGTGGCGGCGCGCGTGGGGATTTTTTCCCCCAAAATTTCTTTTTGCACAAACGGGGATTTGTTTATATTGTGTGTAATGATATTTTGTTCATGTTAATGGATGGGGATGGGAATTCAAATTTGTTCATGTGAAGAAATATTAACAAAGTTCAGGCAAATAGAATTAAGAGAAATTTGTCCAGGGATATTATAGACTTTTTATCGAACTACTCAGACAATAAGCTCATATAACAGAAGCCGAAAAGAACTGGACAAAAGTTTCTCAGAGGCTTTTTTCCACTGCTGACTTCTGTGGGTAGAGAAGCTTAAGCCGTTTCTAGAGAAGCTTAAGCCGAAAAGAACTGGCCCTATATCTTTTGCAAGATTCGGAGCCACTGTGCTTGCTGATCTCTTCATCCTCTGTCTGGTTCACCGACAGTTTGAAGACGACAACAAAAGAATCTATATGTGTTGATAAAAAAGGCCCTATGGCTACACTTGTTCCCCCCTCCTCCAATTTTTATGCTAGTCATTTTTTGACGGGGCAGTTTTCTGCTAGTTTGTACGGTTCCTTACATATAGTAAAAGCAGATATTTCCTTTTTTTCTTTCGAGAAAGCAGATATTTCCTTTAGAAAAAAGAATTACACCAAGACATTCTTTGATTGATTGGGGGTGGTCTGTGGGAGAGGGGAATTACAGAGGATTTCAAGCTCTATGGGTTTTGAGGGTTTCTTGCTAATGCATGCTTGGTTTTGTCTTATTTTCTTTCTGAAATTACCAACAAAGAAATGGTGGTACGATGAGGGATGGGACTGATAAGCGCCTGAATTGGTATCTCAGAGGGGAAGATAGAAGAGGATGTTTTAACGATGATACTGGTATAGATTATGGGATGTGAATTGGGTTTTGAGGCTGCCTGTTCATGTTGGTGAACTAGTTTTCATTTAGCCTTTCTTTGTTGTAGATAATTTTGTAAAGTCTAAGAGTGGTTGCATTTGATTTGGAAATAATAATAACTTATGGCGGTGTATAGTTGGTACCCACTATCTGATATGCTACATTAGGGGATTTCTATATGTTGAGCTGTGTGTGTCTCACCTGAGTAGCTGACATTGTTGGGTTTCCCCCTTAAAAAAGAAGGTGAAAGTACAGTGGCACCCTCAGATACATGAACTATTGGGTCTCGTGATTGAGGTTGGGAATAGAAATTTTGGTTCATATGCGTATTGATGAGACTGGTAAGCGGAAGGTTTTAGTATGTTTTCTAAGGAGTTCTAGCATGTATTGGATTGGGATTCTTGACAGTCTTTGGATCATTGATTATTGACTTCTGCATTTATTTCTTCTCGGCGGGATATTTGACTTTAGGTGTGTGGGACTGTGGGTGCAACCAGAAATGGGGAATTATTTGTCCTCTTGATCAGTATATCAGGCGTATAGAGAGTGGTTCGAGCTGTTTCAGAACAATTCTTGTGGATAACATTGATCAACTATTTTCAGTTATGGTTGTCAACTCGTAACTGAAATTACAGCTGACAAGTGAGAACATAGGATTTGGTTGGTGGGCCATGGGTGTGGGCCACTGCTCAGGATAATTAGAAGAGTCTATCAACTAGCCAGTTTGTCCGCACAATTTTGCAACTCGATTTAGTAGAGTTCAAACATGATGTATGCTGAAATTGTATTCTCACCTTCTATATGATTCGGTTGGAACCACAAAATTCTCAATAGTTAAGATGACTTCATAACTTATCAAATGTTTCTTACCTTTGGCCATTTGATTTGTACATCTGTATTCAACCTTCTCAACGGAGAAACCATTCTATTGTCAGCATGGCTGCAGCCAATCAATTGTATGGTATGTTTGATTGTAGAATAATGTCTAATCAAACATACCAGTTTTAAAGCCATTCGGAGTTACTTTTGTTGGTTACTTACAGTCAACTTAACCCATTTAAAACTGGTGCCTTCTTGCCATCTTGCCGAGTTCATGACATCTCCATGGTCAGTCATCTTCATGGTCACAATGTCCAAGTACCATGTCGTGTTGTTTGACCCATTTGATGTTCAAGGCCCACTATCGTTGACGTTGTGCATACCTGCTCAATCTATTGGCGCATGTCCTCTCTCTCTTGATATGCTTACTTGGCCGTGGATGCTTTTTGCAACATGGGTGTCCTTTTGGAGGCTTCAAACTTAATACACGTTGCTGTACATGAGCTGCGGCTACTCATCTTCAAATGATTTGAACTCAAGACTGAGTGCATGCTCCAAGAACATGAACATATATATTGCCGTCTTTATTGTCAATGTTATGGTCTAACTCTCCATTATGCCATGGATTTAAATGCAACTCCTGTCTTAAAAAGATTATACACACGTTGCTTACTTTTTCTAAAGCCACACGAGATCAAATAATGCTGTATATCCATGCATGCAAGGTACTGGGGAGCGTGGATGATTACCTTCTCCTTTAGCTTTTAAATTATCTAGTAATAACAATATCATATCCAATGGCTGCTAGTTTGATAATTTGTAGTGTTGAGATCCACCTTATGTCTGTATGCTTGTGATGGCCTAGAGCTAAAATTTGACTAACAGTTGCAGAAAGATCCTTTTTTAGGCAACAATAGTTGGAGAAAGAACTTAATGCAAGCCTGTTATCTGTGGATAATATTAAGTATTCACTTCACTTTCATTTACAGTTGAATCTGCAAGCGAGAGAACTCATGTAAAACATGAAAGATCCCGAATTCCTATTTCTGGCAGCCTTCAATTGATGCTGATGGTACTTTGAGGGATCACAATGATAATGTTGGGTGCGATTCTTTTTCTTATGCCTCCTCAATTTTTTATTTAAATATGTTTGGTTCAGTGCTGTATGTATCAAAATGCTAGCGGAAACTAAAAGAGAGTTGATACTTATTCCGCTTCAACCAAGTAATGATTGAGTAACTAGTCTTGTTGCATGGTGATGAAGAACACCCACTTCTGACCATCACACTCTACTCAGCTTATAATCCATTTATCATAGATGCTCCTTTTGGACCATTTCCAATATTTGTCAAAGGGGCTTTCTGTAGAGATGGGTTCACGTGTTGGCAGGTTGGCAGATGAATGGTATATCTGGAAGATTGTGGTGACCATAATTTTTTATGATGTAAACAGTACTGGTCTTCTAAACCTGAGTGCGCATTTATAAGGACAACAATTTTCTTAGTTATTCACTAGTATCACTAATGTTGTTGCCAGTTGTGCCAGAAAACTAATATTCGGTGGCTTGTATCTTTTAATAGCCTTGCCAGCTTACCATGTTTTGACAGGTCCAGCATCTTTAGGCCATGAAACTGGAGAAGTATAGAACTAGTTTACCACTTTACCTCCCAAAACAAAGCAACCATAGTGAATGAAATATGGAATGACTTTGGAATTTATGACATAAGTCACAAAACTAATGCACTACAGTGGACAAGGTTCATAGGTTGCAGCATAAGTGCAATAGTAACCGAGTGGGTTAAAGGACAGGCATTGATATCCTAAGCATCCAACTTCACGTTTAAAATGGTTATTTCAGGAAGCAGAAGTTTGACTGGGTCTGTTTTGAAGCAAGTGTTTCTCACAAGTATCCATATTTGCAGGTACACAAATTATTCGAAAAGTGCTATAGTACTTGATGAAATGACGAAGTCAACAGTGTTTTCTGTAGTTGCTGTTTCTGTTGGTTATATATTACTTGGATGGGAATTTACAACAAGTTTAGGTAATTATTTTACTTGTACTGCTTTTTCACGGATACTTGTTTCCTGAAGTATGAGTACAAGACTACCTCCAAGTAAATTCAGTTTTCTTCATTCTAAAGAGGCATGTCAAACAATCATACTAACTCCGTTTTGATTATCTGACAGAGGCTAATGTCCATATGAAAAAGGAATTTGACTTGGAGAATGGACCTTCAATCGAGGGAATAATTTTAGCAGTTTCAGTTTTTGGGGCTGTTTTGATCACAATATTCTCTGGATCGTTATTAGATTGGCTCGGCAGACGTGCTGTATTGATTCACTCATCTCTGCTATTAGTTTCCAGCGCCGTCCTAATGCTGTGGTCTCCTAACATCTACATGCTACTTCTAGCTAGGCTAATTGTTGGATCAGGAAGTGGTTTGGTTTTCACGTGTGTCCCAATTTATATATCCGAAACAACTTCGCCAGATATGAGGGGATCATTGGGAACTATGCCACAGTTCATGTTCATCACAGGAATAATCTTTGCCTATTGCATGATATTTTGGATGACATTGATGTCTTCACCTAACTGGAGAATATGATTGGTTCAATCTTTGTTCCTTCCATTGTCTACTTTGCTCTATTGGTGTTCTACTTGCCAGAGTCACCTAGGTGGCTTGTGAGTGATGGAAAAATTGGCGAGGCCAGAATTTCTCTACAGTGGCTTAGAGGGAAGGATGATGTTTCAGGTGAGAATGTTGCCACCAGCTTCAAAGATTTATTCACATTTTACTGTTTTCAGCTGAAGAAGGTTAGTTGTGAAATGTCAATGGGGAAATGAGTAACTAGATACGGCCGTGAGCTTTTTGACTATAGAAATATCAAGTTGTAACTGACATTGGGCTGCATGAAATACGAACTACATCTACGGTGGAAAATATTGGTGTGATGAACGTAGATTGTAGTGGCGGTAATGGGTGGTGGTGCTGTTCCGTCTGCCGTGCGATGCTCTTCCTCGCCGTGGTGTCCGTCTAGCCAAGACAAGGAGAAGGGAGGGCCCGGAGGAGAAAAGATTTTGGACGTCAGAACTTTTCTTTAGTTTCTGCTTGCCTTTGAAATCCCTAATACAATCTCTTATATAAGAAAATCTCCTAGAAAAGGAAATTAATCCTATGCATCCGGTGGATTTAAAACTGAGAGGAAAAGGAGTTTGTAACAATTTGTACACGACACAGGAAATAAAACAATTTGACAATGAAATTCTATGATAATGATAGGTCGTGAATCAGATGTTGATAACATAAGATAAAAAAGATGGCGATGGTGGTTTATCCAGACATGATACCATTAACGTATGGCATCTTATTTTGGTGTGAATCTAATCATCTAATCAATAATTATTTGTCTATTTATATTTTTTTGCATCGTTTGAAGAAGCATAAATGCATCATGACATCACATAGACCTGTAGGTGAAATAGCTCTTATTGCGGATGGTATGAACATTATACCGGACATGGGCATTGGAAGACGTGCTATTAGCATTGCTCAAGGTCAAAGTTTTCTTCGAACTAGCACCAGCCAGCTTTCACACTATAGTAGTTTGTATTGGCACCTGTCAGACCCATTAGTTGATCTTCTTGGAAGCATCCATGAGAATATGTCAGAAACAGGAAGTGTGCGAAACTTCCCGGCCTTCAGCAGTTTTAATTTTGCAGAACATGAACGGATGAATGAGCACAGGGGGGAATGATGACAGTGCTCAGCAGACTAGGGAGGCTTATCCTGCTGACGAAGGCAATAATGGAGATGGTTTGCAGGCATCTCTGCTTTCTCAGGCTGCAAGTGCGGAGGGATATGATACAAATACACCCTTTACCTCTGAAGAGAGCTCTTCATATTTAAGAAGGCATGTCACAACAGGACTTGTGCAAGAATTTATGGCTTTACATGATCATGACATTGAGGAAGAAGAAGAAATCCATGAGGCGGCATTGTTATCTCATCAGCCTGCAATCCCCGATGTGGAAAGCGCAAGGAGGCATCCATCCGGACAACAAATTCTCCGGCTATCTGAAACAGTTGATATAAAGCCTAAATGGAGGGTACTTCTACAGCCAGGAGTCAGGCATGCTCTGTGCTATGGCATGTTAATTCAAGCGCTTCAGCAGGTACAATTCTCTTTCACACATACACGTTTATGTACATAATTTAAATAGAAGGCTCAGTTCACTATCCTTCTGCGTTGTCAACTGCATAGCATGCTAATTATGCTATAGCTTGTTTACTATTTGCCATCTCTTGAAAATGTAGTCTGCAGGAATCAGTGGCCTTCTCCGCTACACTCCTCAGATGCTTGAACAGGTTGGAGTAGTTTGTTTGTTTTCAGACATCGGACTTGGTTCTCATTCAACAGCAGTCCTCATAAGTGCCCTTAATGCTTTGCTGATGCTGCCTTGTATAACTGCTGCAATAATGCTGATGGATATCTGCGGACGAAGGTTAACTCTGAGACTACTTGAACATTCAAAATAAATTTATTTACAATTAGAAGGAAATATCAGTAGATTTTATTACCATTTCATCATTATATAGTACCATTGTTGAGTTCCAATAGTTGTCTGACATTTTCAGTGTTACCATCTTCGTGTTCAATATTTTCTTGTGTCTTTGTAGCAGTAATCTCTAGGCTACTCTCTAGCCAAACATTCTGAAGATCCCACTTCTTACCTGAAATATGTTTTCTACTAACCATCTTACAAAAATAGTCTTGTTCAATATTGTCCGGCAGTATTTCATTTTGCTGCCCTATCTAAGAACAAGCTCAACATGCTATGCTCATGATTTTGAAAAACAAGATCCATTGCATGTTCTTAAGAAAAACTCCAGATTAAAACCTTTGTACATTTATGCAGGGCTCTTCTCCTTGTCACTACTTCTATCCTGATGTTATCACTCAGTACAATATCTTTGTCCACCACAGTGAACATGGATATCTGCTTCTTCGGCTTTGGAGATAACAGCAACAAAATTTCATTACATGATTCTTTTGTGAAACTGAAGGAAGAATACAGGGTGCTGTTGTATGCAGATAAAATTACCTGTGCTTCTTCTAACATCGCTCGTCAATGTGAACAAAAAAAATGCATATCAAATTACTAAACAAAGTTAAACATCTTTCATGTGTTATTTTAGCCTCATCTCATCTTTGCAGGCAACATGGTAAATCAGCACTCCTATGACATTCTGATGCTATTTCTAGGTTTTAGTACTGACATGCTTCATTTCAGAATGCATTTGATTTGCAACATGGTATACAAAAGAAGGAACATGCAGCTGTTTCAGTTTACTAATTTAATCTTTTGCCTAATTTTCCACCTTGACTATTTTTAGTGCTGATCTGCAGAACCATCTACCATATTATCTGCCTCATTTTCTTCATGGAAAAAAAGAAACTGTTGTCCATTACACACTTACTCAACTTTCTTGAAGAACCTGGCAAACCTATCATTGCCTCACCTGTTGCATTGCATCATCTCCAGTGATAAACTGTTGTCTCAGCTGCATCATACTATTTTTAGCCCCCACTTGCGTGCCTAACCACTGGAGCAGAAGAGGCATTGACAAAAAGCAGAAGAGGCAGAGCCAAGAAAGGCAGGAATCATTCACAGAGGCTGGAAGAAAACTAGAGGAAAGGCTCTGATCTCCACCAAAAGTGGTCATGGTCACCCTCATCCTAGCCTTCCGGCTCTCCATCCTTCTCCTCCTCGTCGCCGGCGGCCGGGTCGCTGACGCTGCCGATGCACCCGGCATCGAGGCGGCGGCGCTCCTGCGCCTCAAGGCGTCTTTCACGGACCCGACCAACGCGCTCGAGGCATGGTCGCAATCGTCGACGTCGTCGCCGTGCAATGCCACCAAGCCGTGGCCCGGCTTGCAGTGCTACAAGGGCATCCTCATCGGCCTCCGGCTCGCGCACCTCAACCTCTCCGGCGCCTTCGACTTCGCCGCGCTCGCGCACCTCCCGGGCCTGCACTCCGTCAACCTCAAGCGTAATGCCTTCTCCGGCCCGCTGCCGGCGAGCCTCGCCACCGTGCGCCGCCTCCGCGCGCTGTACCTGTCGAACAACGCGTTCACGGGTCCCGTCCCCGGCGACGTGTTCACCTCCATGCGGTGGCTCAAGAAGCTCTACCTCGACCACAACGACCTCTCCGGCGTGCTGCCGGCCGACGCCATCGCCGGCGCGCCGCGCCTCCTCGAGCTCCATCTCGACCACAACAAGATCGAGGGCCCCGTTCCGGAACTCCTCCCGGCGTCTCTCCGGCTGTTCAACGTGTCGCACAACCGCCTCACCGGCGTGTTGCCGCCTGCCGTCGCCGCGCGCTTCAACGAGTCGGCGTTCGCCGGGAACCCCGGCCTGTGCGGAGCGCTTGGCAGCGCCGCTGCCGCGTGCGCGGCGCCCGTGCCGGTGCCCGCGGCGATGCCACCGATCTCTCCGGCGGACTACTTCGCCGTCGAGGAGGAGACCAGCGTGTTCGCCGTGATCGGCATCATCCTGCTCGTGATCGCGCTGGTCACCGGCGCGATGATCCTCATGCTGCGGCAGGACGAGCGGAACAACCCGCCGTACTACGACCACCCCCCCGTCAGCGCCGGCATGCCCGACCAGGCCGCCGCATCCGCGCCTCGCGTCTCCTCCGCCGCCGCCGCAGGGGTGGCGGTCGGCGGTGGGTCCAGCCGCGGCAGCAGCAGCAGCCAGGGCTCATCTCGCGGCGGCGGCGCCGGCGGCGCCAGCGGCAAGCGGACGGACGAGTTCGTCCTGATGAACAGGGCCATTGGCGTGTTCGGTCTGCCGGACATGATGAAGGCGTCCGCCGAGGTGCTCGGCAACGGCACCCTTGGGTCCGCCTACAAGGCCGCCATGCGCAACGGTGTCACCGTCGCCGTGAAGCGCATGCGCGACATGAACCGCGTCGGCCGCGACGAGTTCGAGGAGCACCTCCAGGTGCTCGGCGAGCTCCGCCACCCCAACCTGCTCCCTCTCCTAGGCTACCATTACCGCAAGGAGGAGAAGCTCATCGTCTCCGAGTTCATGCCCCGCGGTAGCCTCCTCTACGTCCTGCACGGTAATTAACACATAATCACTGATTAACCAGCACGATTGATCACTAACTACTGGTGATTAGTAGCTAGTTAATCACTTTGTTTGATGATTTGCGTGTGCATGGATGGATGCATGCAGGGGATCAGAGCCCGGACAGGGTGGTCCTGGACTGGCCGGCGCGGCTGAGGATCGCCGTCGGGGTGACGAGGGGGATGGCGTACCTGCACGAGAAGCTCGGGATACCGGCGATGAGGTTCGTGAGCATGGACGGCGCAGACTTCGACGCGCCGCCGCCGCCGCCGCCGCCGCCGCACGGGAATCTCAAATCCGGGAACATCCTCCTCGACGCCGACCTGGAGCCGCGCGTCGTGGACTTCGGCTTCTTCCCGCTCGTGAACGCGGCCCAGGCGCCGCAGGCCATGTTCGCGTTCCGATCGCCGGAGGCCGTCGCCGCGCTCCAGCAGCAGCAGCAGCGCGTCCCCGTGTCGGCCAGGTCCGACGTGTACTGCCTCGGCGTCGTGCTCCTCGAGCTCATCACGGGGAAGTTCCCGTCGCAGTACCTCCTCAACGCACGCGGCGGCACCGACGTCGTGCACTGGGGGGCGGCGGCGGTGGCTGACGGCAGCGAGAAGGACCTCGTCGACCCCGTCATCGCCGCGGGCGCCGGGACTGGCGGCGCGGTGCGGCTGCTGCGGGTCGCCGTCGAGTGCACCCACCCCGCGCCGGAGAGCCGGCCCAGCATGGCGGAGACGGCGAGGATGGTGGAGGAGGTCGCCGGCGCCGCCGGCGCGTCGTGACCACTGCTCGCCGGTGCATGGGAGGAGTGTGATACGTGATGCAAGTTTGCGGATGCATGCATGTCTATAGCTCGAACGTGATCAAATCCTGGCCGTTGATCAGAGGAGGGTGACCTGTCAAGATTCAAGAATGGGAAATGGGCGAGGGGTATTGCTGGGCAGTGTGTGAATTCAAGGTCTGAATTTGTAAAAAGAGAGAAAAAAGGGAAAGGAAAAAATGGAAAACTGAGAGGAAAATCAGGACCTAAGGGTAAACATGCCATTTCATATCTCTAGGGACTTTTAAGCAACAATTTCTTCTAGAAAACCATATTTGTGTGGATTTTCTAGAGATGAAAGATCATTGTCCCTAGTGTATCTTGCGTGCATGTTAACATCTCTACCTTAGAGGATTATGCATTTGTTGTAAACCTATTAGATTTAGTTTTGTATTATGTATGCACCTGAGTGAAACTGTACCAGAAGTAGTTGCAAATTTAGAAATCTAAGACATAAACATTCGAAAACACTCAAACTTGCCCTTTTTTGAAAATTCAGGCATGAGAATATGTTTTCTTTTTAGCTTTTAGCATGCTGGTGAAATGTTGTATGTGCAATGTTTTCTTTACCTTTCTCCGGAAAATACCAATAACTTCTCACCAACCTTAGCAGGATGACCCATTTCGCCAGGAAAATGTTGTATGATACTAGGCCAGATGTCTAGTAGTGTGGTCCAAAACGGCCATCTTTTCGGCTATAGTTGTTTTCTCATGTCACCACGATGCGGCAGCCGAACGTCGATCTCGGTATTTGACGGAGAGTTATTTAGATATTTCCTTCAAAAATCAAACAATTAAAAAAGTCCTATATATATGTATATATATATATATATGCATGAGGGTTTTTCTAAAATTTCTTCTTCTTCTTTACTTGTGCAGATTAATCGATGACCACATGAACGGGTGCAGAAGCACTAAGTGCATAACATTCACAACCTCAGAACACATTTATTTTTCTAAAAATAAGGAACCACAACTAAGATAAGCAAAGAACATATCACGGCATAGTTTGTTAAGGTCCATGCTATAAGTCATTATATTGAATTATATTTAGAAGAGACACATATCACCAGCCGACGCTTTGGCCGAGTGGTTAAGGCGTGTGCCTGCTAAGTACATGGGGTCTCCCCGCGAGAGTTCGAATCTCTCAGGCGTCGTTCTTTTTTCTCATTTTTTTTCTCCCAGAAATTACAATAGTTTTTCTTTTTACAAACTGTTCTATCGTTCAAATTTCATTGCAGTTTTTATTTCTCTGTGCAAGATTTGCACTTCAATCTTTTCTTTACTATTCATAAAATTTTGCACTATGCACTTCAATCTACTTGAGCTCGATTTCACTATGCACTCTGATTTGTAGTTACAACAAGTGTCAGATAACCATATAGGCAGCAAGCTAACTACACTGCGTCACCTCTCACGAGATGAACAACACCACAAGCTAAGTACATCTATTTTTGTGTCACATCTTTGTGTGACATGCGGAAGAACACTGAAGATTCATGTCAACTCTGCAGATTTACGTGAACAGATGGTACAGAACTAGTACCATGTGAAACAGACATACACTGATCAGGTAAATTACCACCTGGTGTACAAACACAATTTTGCTAGGAACAAAAAACCTCTGCAAGGAACTCTCTTACGCTATTCTCTCATGTAAAAAATACCAGTAATCTTCACAGTAAACTAAGCAAAGTTGATCTGTGATTTGCTGTAATTAATCCCAATGTATACTCCCTACCTACTTTTCTCGAACCAACTGATTTCAGCTCCGAATTGCCCAGCCATATGTGCGTGCGACATATACTCCTGTACCAAATCCAAGAAGACAACGACGGCGAAGAAGAACAGTGACAATCAGATCGCTCCTTCCTCCATCGGCAACGCCGAGCCAACAAGCCCATCCCGCTCTGCGCCATCGCCGGTGTGCATCGTCCTCAGGTCCGGGTGGCCGAACCTTGCCGCGGCGACGGCGTAGCAGCCAAGGACGTAGACAAACACGAGGAAGACGTACGCAAAGAGCTGGAAGTTGGCGAGCTGCTCGGCACGCTCCCCGGCGGCGTGGCCATGGCACTCAACGTGCCCATCGGCGTCGCGGTGGCACCCGGCGGGTAGCATCGATCCATAGAGCGTGAACGCCGTCTGGTAGAACCATAGGCCCTGCAAGATGATGAGGATGCCGCTGGCGAGGTCGACGGGGAAGCTTGCTGGGAGCAGCGCGCCAAGGACGGTGGACGCAACGCAGAGCCCGATGAGAACGACGAGGAGGTAGTGGTAGTAGCCTTCTAGCCCCTGGTGGGTGGTGGAGTGGAAGTAGAACAGCAGGAGCTCTGCCGTGAACGCCGTCGCCGCGACCAGGCACAGTGCACCCTCTGACAATGGCAGGTACCTGCATGTGGCGGTCGCCATTGTTAGCTCTTTGAGATGCTCACTAATTGGGATAATCTGATAAATATCGTAAATTAGGTAAATTCACAGACAATTGGACGTGAAAAAGGCAAAATAAAACTACCTGCAACGGATTACACGGAGAAACCGTTAAGTTTCATGCTACAACCAGTTCAATGAAAAGCTATTCCTTCAGATAAAATGCGCACAATCCGCTCGCATTTCGACAGAAGCCAACCATTTGCACATTATAATTAGTCGGTTTATCAGTTAAATTCCTTTGCACTCAAGAAAACAAAATGGTGACATGATTCGGGTGATGATTGCTGTGTACTTTAGTCTACAACTGCAGGGGGCAAGATAAAACAAAGAGCAATATGATTGCAGGCCAAAAGGGTTACACAGGAGTTCCACTGAGATCAAACTGGGACCCCCAAGTACCATGGAATGTGAAACAGATTCAGGTTGCATATCTGCTATTGGCCATTGCGCTCACAAAATGACAGATATGGCCCCTGCCTCCCACCTCCCCCTATTAATAAAAGTGAAAAAAGAAACTTCTCCATGATTTTGTTTTTTCTCTCCAGCTAAAGCCAAAAATATGAGGATATAATAAGCTTTTGCTACGTTCATGTGAATATCGATTGACTTTATGCTGAAAGCAATGGTCACTCACAAGAAGAATCTCTTCACTCTTTACACCGCTAAAAGTACTCACACGCTGTTTCTATATACATGTAAAAGAAAAAATGGAAGCATAGACATGGCGCCAAGCTCAATTGAATCTGGAGGTAGTTGAATCCTACAAACACCCCTAAATTTCTGTCCTGCCAAAGATTGGCTGCCAAATTGTGCAATCAAAATTGAAGTAGAAATGAATCCAGCACTAGCACAGCACTACCCAACTTGGACACCAGCTTGTGAGTGAAGAATACCACATGGCCTAGCCTGGACAAGCCAATCCTCCTTCTCCTTCTCCTTATCTGTCCTTGTCACGTTCCAAGATGCGACACCCCAATAGTCAGTTAAAATCCATTCGCAAGTCGCCAAATGGAAGGACGGATCATACATGCTTCGACCAACTAATCCAACAACCATCTCACCTTTTTTTTTGTTCAGTAGCAGTTAATTTTTTTTGAATTCATCCTAAATAAAGTCCTAGAGATTTTCATCGTCCTTAACTCAGATGATGAGAAAGAATTGGGTTCCTTTTTCTTGGAGGGATGAAATGAACAAAGTTTTAGAGAAAAATAATGGATTTTTGGATCGTATCATCAATGGTGGTAAGACCGTAAGAGTGCAAGAAGATAGTGGATTAGATGGTAATGACCTTGTCTTTTGGGAGAGGAGGGCGAGGGCGCCGAAGAGGAAGAACATGAGCAGCATGCCGCCGTGCTCGAGGTCGTTGAGGTGCGCCGGGTTGACCCCGCCGCCGGGGGCGAAGACGCGGAGGTGCGTGGAGTAGAGCACCTCCACGCACATGTCGATGAAGGCGCCGCCCGCCACGACGTAGAGCTCGAGGTGCCGCAGCGCCCCGCCGCCGCCCTCCACGGGGTTCCAGACGCGGAGGCGGAACCCGGCCGGGTCGGCGGCGAAGCGCGCGAGCGCCGCCCAGATGTGCCACGCGCCCACCGCCAGGAACAGCGTCCCCGGCAGCACGTGCCCCTTGAACGACCCCATCGCGTCACCCGCCGGCAACGTGCGCGTGCTCCTCGGATCTGCGCCGGCGTTGACTTCTCCGGCCGGCTCGGCCGAACGGGCCCGCGCTATCCCACCTTCTCCTGCTCGCCGGACAAAACCAAAATCAAATCTTTGACGAAACTGACGAACATGAGACGACACAAGAAGACGCGAGATCCCAGGGAAAAATTTGGGCTTTGACGAGCATATATATTTATATTCGCGCGGGCGAAGCAATCGAGATCAAGAACCGGACGCGCGACGATGACGACACATACCTGGCGAGGACGAACGACGGCGGCGGCGACGACGATGATCCTAACTGAGGAGGGTTGTTGGCGGAGACCAAATGACGACCTGATGATGGGAACGGATTCGATCGATCAATCCTGATTCGAGAAGTCGTGAAGTGGAGAGAGAGAGAGAGAGAGGGGGGGGGAGGGAGGGAGGAAGGTGGTCGATATACGGGAACGGGCGAGCGAGTGATGATCGATGAGATTCTTCTTCCTTTTTCTTTTTGGCTTTCTCGGTCCTCTGCTCTGCCTTTTTCCTTCCGTCCTTTTCCAGGGCGATGATGGCAGGCGAACTTTTCTCTCCTTTCTTCTCTCTTCTCTCTTCTCTCTTCTCTCTCTTCTCTTTCTCTCTCTAGGAAGTGTAGACGAGGGGGGGCCGGAGGCGTTGGGGTTGGTGCGTGATGGGACCGATGGATGCTGCAGGCGGCGCTGCCTGCTGCTCTGTTCTGCTCTGCTCTGCTCTGTCGTGTTCCAGCTGCAGGTGCTCTGCCGGCGTCGGTGGCACGGCGTCCGCGTGTGCATGAGCACAAGCGGCGGTTCCATGTCGTGGCGCGTGTCCTTCTTGTCCGGCGCGGGGGCGCGGCGCTGCGCGACACGAAGCGACGAGGTGCCGAGCGGTGCCGTGGAGTCAGCTGGTGCCGTTTTCCTGCTGCTGCTGCTCGGTCGTGTCAGCTGGTGCCGTTTCCTCGGCAAGCTATTTTTAGATGGTTGTAAACTACAAAATGCTCTAGAAAAGCTGACCAGATCTTATCTTGGTGCGGTGAAAATTGCCAGTTATGACTTTTTAGGGTGACAAATTCTTTGTTGTCCAGCTCTTTTTTGCGATCGTAGGCATGTTAGCGTGTTAGGTGAATCAGGAAGGCAAATTTTGAACCAACAGCTTTTCGAAGAAAACGGCGGGAACACTGCCTATTCATCGTGTGAAACAGATAGGAAGCCTTGCTTTAGAGGCAACGAGGTTAGTAAATTTTACAACCAAAAGACAAGTACTCCCCTAACGAGGAGCTACCATAACTGGCTAGTCATGTTGCTACGTCGATGTCCTTGTGGGCTGGATGAACCACATTCTTTCTTCTTTCCTAACGTACCACATGCGTGTACAAGAATACAATTCAGTCAACATATGTGCGCTGTCTACGTTGCATCCATCATGCCGTCTCACCATTTATTCGCAGCCGTGACAGTGTGCGTTACTGGGCCACTAGGAATGCCATTCTAAGGGCTCATTGTGGCCCAAGAGCAGTCCTTGCAAATATGTGTAGTCGTCTTCGATGCCAGCCGACATAGTGGGTTAAATGGTCATCTGTTAATACTAAAGTGTGAATAACTAACCACAGAAGGGCATACATTTTGGCCCCCCCTGAGCCCTCCAAAATTTAGCCGAATTGAAGATGGAATAGCTTCCTTGGAATATTTCCCTTCTCATTCCACTTCCATCTAATGAAGTCTCTAGTTGCGGGTCTAGGTTGAAGTTAGAAGAAGCAGCGTCCAAAGGTCAATAAACTCCGAGAACTGGGTAGAACTCTGTGGAGTTATCTAGCCTTGCGACCAAGGTGATCCTATAATTGTTTCTCCAACTCCTCCTGCACCGTCCTACTCTTTTGTGCCGTGAATTTGTATAGCTCGTGAGCACTGTGCTTGAGGGATCCATCGCCAATCAAGAAAGTGATGCAAGAATAATGCCTTTCCCCGTTTCCGGTGGATCTTAGCGCGGAGGCTCTGAAAAGAGAGAGATATATGTCATCGCAAGGCAATTAGGAGACGTACACAGTAGCCCAAGATCTGTTCATTAGCAACAAGGCCATCTGGAGCGAATAGCCCGTCGACAAACCGTTTTCCAGTTTATCCGACACATGAAAGATCACGACAGATTTCGCAGGGGTCGCTAGCTCTTCCCGCTCCGGAGAGTATCGACATTGGGTTGGAGCCAAAGACGGAGACATCACTCGCTGCATGAAATTCCTCGGAGACCTCAGAATCGACCATCGCTGAGCACAAAATCTCGGCGCAACCCGACGGCGACATGCAAGAGCGACTGATTTTGCACAAGATAGTTTTTAGTAGGACAACGTGTACCGGTCCCCAAAATCAGCTATGAAACCTATAAAAAAGTTGGAGTCAACTGCGAGGATATATAATCGAAGATGAGAGAGACACGGATGATGATGATGAGCGTGCCTCCGCTGCACGAGACAGGGGCTGCGGAAACGTACACTACTGCAGAACAGGTCAGTACTGACGGTCGCCAAACCCCCTCTACTGACGGACAGGGGGCCCGTCACCCTGGAAATGTCAGTGGAGGGGGTCACGCCACTGACGGGCATAGGGTCCGTCAGTACTGTTTATTTCTACTGACGGACGCACGGGGACCGTCAGAGGAGATATGTATTCCTGCTAGCCCACAGGCACCTGATTGTATCAGTACTGACGGTCGCGTAATAAAAGCCCGTCAGTAGAGGTACACCTTCACTGACGGGCTGTCCGTAAGTGCCCGTCAGTAGAGATATGTCGACGGGCACCTAACTGTATCAGTACTGACGGGCGCGTAATAAAAGCCCGTCAGTAGAGGTACACCTTCACTGACGGGCTGTCAGTAATTGCCCGTCAGTAGCGGTATGTATTCCTGCTAACCGAAATTGATTTGTGTTAGCTCATAATCACACTTAGATTATTCATAATAATAGACTATAGTATTACATTATTCCTAATCACAGACTATACGAAGTATTCATTCACAGAGTCAAATGTCTTAATCGCATAACATTTATAATCACATATATAGTATGTACACTCGAACGACGATCACAAGTATGAAACAATTGTTTATTGAATTACAAAAACAACGATTCTATTGATTCCCGCTTAAGTTTGGCTTCGGAAATTGGGGGCCGGCGTAGAATTCACCCATCGGATTGATGACTTCAAGGTTGATGAGTCTGGCGAAGACTTTTTGGATCCGAGCAAAGTCCTGTCGCCAGTCGTACATATGACTTCCCAGCTCGCTCCAAGCCTTCAGTTCTTTCATATCTTTCCAATGCTTGTTCTTGTACCGGACAAATAGGTCCATATGGGCACAGGTGTAGTACCCACATGTCACGGAACCTTCCGGCTGAACTCTGCAAGGGAACTTGTAATGGTGTACCAATTTTTTCGCTTTCACAGGTATTTTTTGATGGCCCGAGAACTTGGCTCTGAAAAAGGCTGCATCCAGAATCTTAGTTATATTTGTGAAGTCCGCTGTCTTGTTCGGCGAGGAGTCAAAGTAAAAAGCCTTGGCCCAGCTTGGAACGATCGCAATTAGGACCCAGTGGTCGCTGCGTAAATGTGAACAACTGAACGTAAGCAGGCGAAGATACGTACGTAAAAAACAAAAATAAACTCCACGGTGCTAAGTTTAGTACTTACGGAGGGTTATAGGGGGCTAGTATGCAGTCCTTGTCCTTATGAACCACGAATGCATTCGACAGGTATTCTTGAAGAAATCCTTGACCCTCTGGGGTCCCGGCATAGCCTTCGTTCATGCATATCGGATCGACTATGCCAATATGGGAGTCCCGAAGACGTCTGCACTCTTGGGCTTGGTACAGAGCCCATAGCCTGATCATGGTGGTGTCGAGCCTATAGAGGTTGTACATGTTGAATAGGTCTTCAAAGTTGATGTCGAAGGTGTCTTGGTCATGTTGCATGAAAAAATTGTATTCCTTTGGCACCTTCACCTTCCAATATTGGCAGAATGTACCAGGATCTCTGGACATCTTCAGGTAATCTTCATGCAGCGTCTTCATGTCCTCCGACAGATTGTCCAGCTCATCCTGTGGGAGCAAGTCCTGACCTGGTTCGTAATGATATCGCCAGAGGCCCTTGCTCCGTGTAGATAATTCTACTGACGATGTTGAGAAGGATAAGGTTTTCTGCCTCTGCTCCTTTCTTTCCTTCTCGCCGGTGCCGGCCCGTCTCTTTTTGCTTTTCTTCCTCTGGTGTACCGGCTCCGGGCTCATGCCTGCCGCCAACGCTGCTTCCAGCGTCCCAGCTAGCGTGGCGGGAGAGAAAATCTTCCCCCTCGGTTGATCCAGGGGGTCGCCTTGAACCTCGGAGGGCGGGGACCGCAAAATCGGTGACATGTGCTGGTCCCCGACAAGATGGTCCTCCAGGTCTTTAAAGGAGGGGGGTGATTGGCTGAGCCCCAACGGAGATCGTCCGATTGATGGAGAGGGGTTGTTGGACGAGGGGCCCGTCCGAGGAGAGGCCGCCGCGGTTATAGTGATCTGGCTCTTCGGCCACTGGATGAAGCAGTTTCTGCACTGCCCTAGCTTCGTCAGCTCCTCTTCGGGGGGGACAGGGACTAACACCTCGCTGTAGTCATTGAGGACGAGGTCGACCTGGACCTTCGCGTGGTGCTCCCGCATAGGAACACAGTGCAGGACTGCCCCCTCCGCCGTTGGGAAAACCTGGCCGTGCGCCACCGGAACCTTCATGCCAGGAATCTGCACCGTGAGTGTGCATCTGGTGGCTTCCTGCGAAACAGAGGATAGACGTGCCGTCCGCACTGGAGTCAGGAAAATGAGAACAGCTCGTACTATAACGACACGTTTAGCGGACGAGACTTACGGTGATGCCGTCGACGGGATTCACCGAGTAGGGGCCGCCGTCCGAGGTGGATGCGCAGCTGCTCCATCCTAGAGGCTGGTTAGCGGGAGGCACGCTCTGCTGGCCTTGCGCTGCGGCCACCTGCATACGTAGCCACGTCTGCTCGGCAATCTCGCGCATTTGCTCCCGCAGATTGTCCATGAACTCCTGGCTGTCTCTCCGGGGGCGGCGGCTCCCCTCGGGGTTTCGGGGAAATACCTTATCCCATTTAACGCCATCCCCGACGCCTACTACACGGCCCCGATGCTCCGGCTTCTGTCGGGCCTTCGCCAGATCGTCGTTCCATCTTGGGAAGCTCGTGACGGAGTCCTGCGAGCTTCCAGGCTGCTGGCTCAGTTCGGCCTGCAAGTTAAATTACGTGATGAGAAGACAGCGTATTTGGATGCAACGTAAGGAAGTACGAAAAGAGACTTGGTTGAGTCGTTACCAGCCGGTCGGCCACCACCTGCAGTTCCTCGGACTCGTAAATTGGTGACCCCGTCACAGGGTCAGACCTTGTGTGCGCCCTCATGTACTCCCTAGCGCGCGGCTCCCTGAGATGCGCGAAAGGAGGTGCTTTCCCAGCCGCGGCTAATTTCTCGTCCTCTTTGGCCCACTTCGGTCTCTTCCCCAGATATCCACGGCTGCCGAGCTTGTGGTCTAAGGTGTTCTTCCTGCGAAGCTCTTTCCCCCACCGGCTCTTCTCCTGGAATTCTGGGCTCCTTATTTGAGCAACGAATTCGTCCCAGTCTTCCTTCTGTATCTTCGACCATCTTTTACTGATCTTGTTGTCCCAATCCTCGTCTACGACTTTCTGTGCGTCGTATCGCCAGGTCTTCAGAGCCCTAGCCATGATTTTGAGGGCTTGCGCTTCGACTCTTTCCTTGTCGGCTGCAGGTATCTGGTACTTGTCCCACAGTTTCCTCAAGAGAGTATCTTTCGTGGACTGCGTCAACTGGCCGAACTCTTTGCAGGTAATCTTCACTTGTTCGCGCACTAAGCACCCGCAGGCGTTGCTAAAGGTCTTAGCGGCCTTATGTGGACTCGCCGGGATGTCTTTGACGTCGTCGACACGGGTGATGACGTACGTCTTGTCCGGCAACTGGTTGCCTTTCCTCCTATTCAGAGACCTGGTCGGGGCTGGAGTCGGTACCTCCTCCTCACGCGCCTCGTCCCCTTCAGAACTTGACCCGGAGGCGGAGCCAGAGCTGGACTCCGAGGAAGCATGGTCTTGATCAGCTGTTACGGCCGGTAAAAGAGGTTGATCCTCGGCCAGCTCGAGGGCGGATTCCTTGGCCGCCTCGGAGGGATCTTGCGTGGGTGCCTCCAGCGCCGGTGCATCAATCGGTGCGGCCACGCCGAGGGGGGCCGTGCTGTCCTCAACAGGCTCTACTGCTCGGGTCGGGGACCCAGCGGGAGTACTACTGGCGGCCATTGTAAAACTGAAGAAAGGGCTAAAATAACAAAATAAAATGAATTGGATAACAGGCATTATCTAGCAAGAACTGAGAAAGATAGAAAGAAAAGAAGTTTTATATCTAGAATGCTATGACTTGTGCTCTGCAATCTAATTACTTTATACAAATTGAAACAATCTAATTACTTTATACAAATTGAAACAATGTAATCACTTTATACTAATTCTTATACACACAATAATCCCCAATTCTTCCTTAACACAAAAGCTATCATTGTATTGCAGTGCACGAAAACAATACATGAGCAATGTGTAGAATCTGTTCGTGTTTTTCTAGATACATGTCAAACTGATTATGTTTTAGAGAAAAGACAAAAGGAGAGAATCAGCTTTTCATATGTCTCACCTCTGGCTATTTGATGTGTGTAATTAGATTTGATTTTGCAAAAATCATGCGCTACTAATGAATAATAGGACCTTTTAAATCTAAAAGCCAGCTCTCTACCATTTCATTTTAAAATTTCCGGCTGAAGCAATACATTCAAGATCTTAACAGGGTTACATTCATTGACAATAGGCAGCATGTGACAATGTCACTTAAGTTCAAATCTGTCCAAGTGAGATGAATCAGCTAGCTATAAGCTGCTGATGACAACCTAATTGCCACCTCAAGCTTGAGAAGGATAAGGGTCAATTGAGGGCTACCATGCAAGCAGCTTACTAACCATTTCATGTAGTGAATCACCCATTAGCTGTCAAACAAAGAGGCAACTCAAAATTCCAGCACAACAACCACAAACACCTATAAATAGGGCCTTAGATGCTTCATGGCATCTCATCACACCAACCAGCCTCCAACAATAGTAGTAAGGAATTCAAAAATCAACTATATGTGTATATGATACAGCACTATCAAATTATACCATGTTACAAAGCAAATAATAATCATCACAAAATCATAGTATAGGATCTGTTCTTATCTTCTCATCAACATATCAAAAATCAAAAGATTCATCATGCACCGTACCTAAATCAAGTCAAATGTAATTCTCACCCCGACGAAGCACAAAAAATGGGCAGCGGGAGTTCGAGTCGGCGGTGAGGTCGACGGTGGTGCCGTTGGAGGCTTCGGTGGTGGTGTTGGTGCGGAGGGGCGCGGCGGCGTCGGGGGCTTCGGGGGCCGGAGGAGGGGGCTTCGGGTGCTTCGGGGGCGGAGGCCGGAGGGGGCGGCGGCGTCGGGTCTTCGGGGGCCGGAGGAGGCGGCTTCGGGTGCTTCGGGGGCGGAGGCCAGAGGGGGCGGCGGCGTCGGGTCTTCGGGCGGCGGAGGCCGGAGGAGGAGGTGGCGGGCTCGTCGGGTCTTCGGGCGGCGGAGGCCGGAGGAGGCGGCGGCGGAGGCTGGAGGGGGCGGCGGGCTCGTCGGGCGGCGGGGCAGCCTGGCGGCGTCGCGGGATGCGAACGGTCTCGCTGCTGGTTCAAGTGAACGCGCGGGACTTGGCGAAATTTTCGCCAAGTCCCGCAAGTGCCTTTTAAAGGGTACTGGTTACCACTGACGGGCACTTAGATGGAGCCCGTCAGTAGATACATCGCTGACAGCACTGTGCTATCTCCACTGACGGGCAACACTTGAGAGCCCGTCAGTGGTACACGGGATGGGACGGTTAGGGTTACACCACTGCTGACGGGCAACCTTGGCGCGCCCGTCAGCAGAGCTGCTGTCAGCCTAACACTTAGTGAAATTTCGGTGCCCTGGTGTCCCCTCGTACTTTCGTTTTTGATATTTTGCTTACGACAAAAAAAATATTGGCTAAGCAGCCTATCCCGAGCACAGCTCAAAGGCCCACGGGCCCAGGCCGCGCAAGGGACGAGCCAGAGGCCCATCCCGAGCACAGCACCCAGGCCCACGAGCCCAAGCCGTGCAAGGAACCAGCGCTAGCCCCGAGTACAAGTAGCAGTTATAAGGAATTCAAACCCCCGGGCAGGAGCTCCCCTTTTAAGCTGGTCCGCACGCACTTCGCTCGGCGAGGTGGGACTAAATGTGTGCGGTACCAGCGCTGGGGGTTTCCACTGACGGGCTCCTAGTTCTTGCCCGTCAGTGCTGGTACTTACGATGGGGCTGTTAGGGTTACGTCACTGCTGACGGGCAAACTTTGCGCGCCCGTCAGGAGAGCTGCTGTCAGCCTTACACTTAGTGAAATTTCGGTGCCCTGGTGTCCCCTCGTACTTTCGTTTTTGATATTTTGCTTACGACAAAAAAAATATTGGCTAAGCAGCCTATCCCGAGCACAGCTCAAAGGCCCACGGGCCCAGGCCGCGCAAGGGACGAGCCAGAGGCCCATCCCGAGCACAGCACCCAGGCCCGCGAGCCCAAGCCGTGCAAGGAACCAGCGCTAGCCCCGAGTACAAGTAGCAGTTATAAGGAATTCAAACCCCCGGGCAGGAGCTCCCCTTTTAAGCTGGTCCGCACGCACTTCGCTCGGCGAGGTGGGACTAAATGTGTGCGGTACCAGCGCTGGGGGTTTCCACTGACGGGCTCCTAGTTCTTGCCCGTCAGTGCTGGTATTTACGATGGGGCTGTTAGGGTTACGTCACTGCTGACGGGCAAACTTTGCGCGCCCGTCAGGAGAGCTGCTGTCAGCCTAACACTTAGTGAAATTTCGGTGCCCTGGTGTCCCCTCGTACTTTCCTTTTTGATATTTTGCTTACGAGAAAAAAAATATTGGCTAAGCAGCCTATCCCGAGCACAGCTCAAAGGCCCACGGGCCTAGGCCGCGCAAGGGACGAGCCAGAGGCCCATCCCGAGCACAGCACCCAGGCCCACGTGCCCAAGCCGTGCAAGGAACCAGCGCTAGCCCCGAGTACAAGTAGCACTTATAAGGAATTCAAACCCCCCGGCAGGAGCTGCCCTTTTAAGCTGGTCCGCACGCACTTCGCTCGGCGAGGTGGGACTAAATGGGTGTGGTACCAGCGCTGCGGGTTTCCACTGACGGGCACAACTAGTTTGCCCGTCAGTGATACTAACAACCACTGACGGGCCCCACGTGTTGGCCCGTCAGTGGTGGTTAGTACCACTGACGGGCCCCCCGTGTTGGCCCGTCAGTGGAGGATGTTTTTTATTTTTCTTTTTGTGCTGGATGTTTTTCTTTTAGGTTTATCTTAGGGTTATTTCTATATGCTGTGGGTGTTTTTGTATTTTTGGTTTAGGGCTTTTACCCTTTTTGGGTTAGTGTCAAAGTTCAGCATTTTTCTGAAATGATTTGCTTTTTTTCAGGCATTAAATTAATATCTAGTTATTTACTCGGTATATTTCAGATTTGAACTACAACTATCTTCAAGAAGGCCTCTAAATTGAAGGAAAATTCATATCTACGTACCTATCTATCGTTTTAGCTCGTATCTAGAAAATATATCAATAATTCAAACGTTTGCTCTGAGAAATTCAAAAGTTTGCTTGCGCCTTTGTAGTTTTTGATTTTTTATAAAATCTTAATGTGGTCAAAAAAAGTTGAAAATTGGCATGGGGTAATTATATGTCTTTCTGAGGCTATGTTTAAAATTTCAGATAATTTCGTGGAAGTTCAATTATACGTTGCTATGTAACTGAACTACCTGTGAGAAAACCTCATAGCATTTGAAGGGGAAATATGAAGATTGAAGTACACGTCATAAATTCTTCATCATTTGAACTTGAGATTTGGACTACAACTTCATATTACAATATTATACGTTAATAATTCATCATGTTCCATCTTGTTATGTAATAATTCGAATTTTCTATTTTTTTAAATACCAATTTGAGGTACCTTGTGTAAAACCTTTCAAAAAACATTTTTAGCTACGCTCCAAACATTTTCTACATGTAACGTACTACATTACATTGTTCGTGTCAAAGTTAAGCATTTTTCTGAAATCAATTGCTATTTTTTACGCATTAAATGAATATCTAGTAATTTACTAGATATAGTTCAGATTTGAACTACAACTATCGTAAAGAAGGGCTATAAATTGAAGGAAAATTCATATCTACGTACCTATGTATCGGTTTAGCTCGTATGTAGAAAATATATCAATAATTCAAACGTTTGCTTGTCGAAATTCAAATGTTTGCTTGCGTCTTTTTGGTTTTTATTTTTTATTAAATCTAAATGTGGTCAAATTTTTTTGAAAATTGGCATGGGGTAATTATATGACCTCGTGAGGCTATACTTAAAATTTCAGACAATTTCATTGAAGTTGGATTATACATTGGTTTGTAAGTACTTGAAATTCATCCACAATTTACACATACCGAAGTACACACGTTACATGAAATCATTCAAACCAAGACACTTTTGTACACACACATACAAATATCTAGGTTTCGCCGTCTTTGAAAATCTTCTCATGAATTGTGATTTTCTTGGTGGTATACGTTAGTCCTTCGGCGTGACTGCGTCTGACGTAGGGCTCAGCATCCTTGCTAGCTTTTCTCCTTTTTATGGGGCGTTTATCAACGGCTTCTGGCTCGGAGTCCGGGTCGTCGAATTGGTCGTAGTCCTCTTCGTCAACAACACCATCGATTCCGACAATACTCCTCTTCCCTTTTCTGACGACATGGCGCTTCTGTGCCTTTGGGTCTTTTATGTAGAAGACTTGTGAGGTTTGTTTAGCTAAAACCCATGGCTCATCTTTCGCACTGATTGCTTTGACATGTGCTGACTCAATAGATGTCGGGGGAGGTAGAGTCACGGTAGTGACTTTGTCATCATCGATATGGATATTTTTCGCCCATCTGACACGAAACATGGGGATCTTTGTGACGGTGTAGTCCAGTTCCCAAATTTCTTCGATAACACCGTAGTATATGTCCTTACGGTTACCGGTTTTAGCCTCCATCGTCACCCCACTGTTCTGATACGTGCTTTTCCTGTCTTGAGCCTCTGTATAGAATGTGTATCCGTTGATATCGTATGCTTGAAATGTCAGGACCTTGCTCGCAGGTTCTTGTGACAGCATTTTGACCGTCTCTTCTTCGAAATTTGTCGGAGGCCTTTCATACCAGTAGTTCTTTAGCCATGTTGCGAACTTTCCATTGTGCTCTTTCGAGAGCCACGCTTCTCCCTTCTTCGGGTTCTCTTTTTTAAGCTTTACCATGTGCATCCAAAGATAGGGATGCACCACCGTCAGGTGTTGCAAGACCACGAGATGTGCTCTGTCATAGTCATCTGACCTACTGGGTACTGAATTGTAGACATGTAAATGCCTTTGTCCGCGTGCATGGCCTTCACCATCGAGCCTTCCCGTGTGCCGTGAAACAGGAACACCTATGGACTTTTGATCAGCCAAGTAATCAGTGCAGAACTCGACACACTCTTCGGCAACATAGCCTTGGATGATGCTACCTTCTGGTTGTGACCTGTTACGAACGTAGCGCTTCACAACCCCATTGTACCTTTCCAACGGGTACATGTTGTGTAGGAACACGGGACCTAGGTCCAGTATCTCCGGGACGATATGGATCATGAGATGTACCATGATATCGAAGAATGCTGGAGGAAAGTACATCTCAAGTTCGCACAATATGACAATGATCTCCTCCTGCAGCTTGTGGCAACGCGTAACGGATATCGACTTCTGAGATATCGTGTTGAAGAAGTTACAAAGATTCAAGACTGTCTTGCGGACCTCCGGCTCCATGAGACCCCTGATTGCAACAGGAAGTATCTGCGTGATCATCACGTGGCAGTCATGAGATTTCATACCAATTACTCGGTGACTCTTCATGTCAACTATTCTCCCGATGTTTGCCGAGTAACCAGAAGAAACTTTGACACCTTGGAGGCACTCCAAAAAGCTAACGATCTCTTTTTTGCTGAGAGTGTAACAAGCAGCGGGACAGTCCGTCTTGATTCTGACTGCACCCGTCCCCAACTTGGTCGTTCGCTTCGTAGCCCACAGCTTCTTTCTTATACCCAAGAATTCCATGTCAGCTCGTGCCTTCGGTCCATCTTTAGTCTTTTCTGAAATGTTGAGCAGGATACCAAGCAAGCTCTCGCACACGTTTTTTTCAACATGCATGACGTCTATGCTGTGACGTGTGCTTAGGAATCTCCAGTAAGGCAAATCCCAGAATACGGATTTCCTTTTCCAGACGCCGTCCTGCATGGGAACAGACGGTTGTGTCTTACCTGGCGTAACAAGGGGCATTGTGTTCACGATGTCATAGATTTCCACCCCGGTCTTCTCCCGAGGCGCCGAACGGACCTCAACAGTATTGTCAAACAATTCCTTCTCTTGCCTCCATGGGTCGTTCTGTTTCAGCCACCTTCGGTGGCCCATGAACACGATTTTTTTGGATCCCTTTAGGTGTAAACTTGTAGTAGACTCCAAACACTTCACACATCCTTTGTACCCATGAACACACTGGCAGGACTGATATCCGTACGCGGGGTAGTCTTGGACCGTCGTGAACAACAGCGCTTTCAGATTGAAGTACTCTTCTTCGTATGCGTCCCAGACCTGGGCCCCTGGTTCCCACAGTGTAGCTAGTTCTTCGAACAATAATTGTTGATACATGTTCAGATCGTTCCCAGGTTGCTTCGGCCCTTGTATGAGAATACAGAGGTGTATGTACTTTCGTTTCATGCACAGCCATGGAGGAAGATTGTACATCCATAGAACCACGGGCCAAGTGCTGTGTCTGCTGCTCATGTTGCCGAATGGATTGATCCCGTCCGTACTCATACCGAACCTGATATTCCTCGGATCTTTTCCGAAATCATCGTATTGGGCGTCGATTGCCCTCCACTGCGAAGCATCGGCAGGGTGTCTCATCACTCCATCATCAGTTTTCCGCCCCTCGGCGTGCCAACGTAGCAGCTTTGCCTCCTTCTTGTTAGCGAATAAACGATTCAAACGGGGAAGGACCGGAAGATACCATACAACCTTTGCTGGAGCCCCACTCTTCACTGGGTCCTCATCATCGGCTTGCTTTCTACCCCTCTTGAATCTGGACGTGTTGCACGTGGGACACTTGTACAGCTTCTCGTGCTCCTTGCGGTAAATAAAGCAGTCATTCGGACACGCGTGGAACCTCTGCACCTCTAACCCAAGAGGGCAGACAACCTTCTTGGCTTCTTCCGTGCTCGTAGGCAGCAAGTTGTTTTTCGGAAAAACTTTTGCAAGAAAAGCCAGTGTCTCATCGAAGCCTTCGTCCGGACAGTTGTGGGCTGCCTTGATCCTTAGAAGTTCCAGCGTGACCGACAGACGCGTGTGCTCTGGATCGCAACCGGTATACAACGGGATTTGTGAGTCTTCAACTAGTCTCGAGAACTTGGCAGCCTCTCTTTCATCCTCGGGATCTATCACCACCTGCTCCACCATGTGAACGTCCTGCACCATATCGGCCAAATTGTTTCCCGTTTCTCCTTCGGCGTCAGGTTCGATACTCCCCTCGTCTTCTTCGTCATCTCCGTGTTCGGCAGCTTGCTGTAACACCTGATCTTCCTCCTCCTCGCCGTGACATGTCCAACGTGTATAGCCTGACATAAAACCCTTAAGCGCCAGGTGTACCGTCACCCTCCCTCTCGTATCGAACATTACCAAATTTTTGCAATCGCGACATGGACAGCAAATCTTCGTGCCACCTTTTGCCCTCATATCTCGTTCGGCGACATCAAGAAACTCGTTCAAAGCCATAGCCCAACTCTCTGTCGCCCGGTTGTCGTACATCCAACTGCGATCCATCGATCAACACCTACGACACGAAACTAATCAGTTCGATAACCGAAAATCACATCAAATACATATCCGACATGAAAAGTACACTAGCGAGCATTATTACCGAAAGTTTACTAGGGAGATGTATGGAGAGGGAGGGAGAGAGTGAGAGGTGGAGTGAGAGATGAGGAGGAGGGAGAGAGTGAGAGGTGGAGTGAGAGATGAGGAGGAGGGAGAGAGTGACAAAGAGAGGAGGAGTGAGAGGTGAGGAGGTGGGAGAAAGTGAGAGGAGGGAGAGAGTGAGAATGAGAGGAGGAGTGAGAGGTGAGGAGGTGGGAGAAAGTGAGAGGAGGAGTGAGAGGTGAGGAGGGAGAGAGTGAGAGGAGGAGGAAAAGAGGTCTAGATCTAGATCTAGATCTAGATCTAGACTCTCTAGCTTGGGGAGGAGGGTTTGGGGAGAGGGGACAAGTGTTGGTGGGTTGGGGGGGGGAAGGGGGGGCGGCGGCGACGGCGGCAGCAGCTGGGGCGACGGCGGCACTCGCTGCTGGCCAGTGGGCGCGCGAGCACTGGCCAGCAGCGAGGGCCTGCTTTGGCTATAAGGAGATAACACCACTGACGGGCCCTTAAAATGGGCCCGTCAGTGAATATACAGCCAACCATGCAGTAATTACCACTGACGGACGAAGATCTATACCGTCAGTGGAGTTAACATCTCTACTGACGGGCCGGTACAGAGGGACCGTCAGTAAAATTAGTCGTCATACGTTCACACTTACACTGACGGGCCGAGTTTTAGCCCGTCAGTGGAGATGCGATCTCCTCTGACGGTCCTTTAAATTGAGATCGTCAGTGGAGTTAACGCGTCATCTATGCCACCTCGCGTTCATCTCTACTGACGGATGTATTTCGTGCCCGTCAGTGGTGCTCTGCGTGTCCATCTTTGCTGCCCTCTCCGCTGACGGTCTCTTTCGTGTCCGTCGGCGGTGTTCCCCTCCAGCGACGGACCTCTTTGTGCCCGTCAGTGGAGGGGGTTCAGGAGAGGGTCAATCTGCAGTAGTGGTATGGGCCGGAGATGAGTTTCAGCCACGCGAGGAGGGAGAGAGGGGTTCGGGTGCGTGTGGCCATTGCCGTGAGCTCAAGGGCTGTGGGCTGGGCTCCCAGGGCAACACCTGTTTGCTACGACGGCATGAACGAGTTTGCAGTTTTTGCCTCCTTCACCTCTCTCTGTCAAAGAGCACCTCATGTTATTCTACGAAAAAAAACAGAGCACCGCCGCATGCCATTGCCGGCAGCCACCGCGCACCGGCCGGCACAAGCGTCGGCATGCTCGATCAGGAGCTCGCCCAGGCAAAAGCGGTAGCAGCCCCCTCGATTTGTCTCCTTCCCCGTGAATTTTGCACTTCTGTTTTTTGCGTGCCAGTAGCAGCCCCCTTGATTTGTCTCCTTCCCCGTGAACTTTACACTTACTTTCTTTTTGCGTGCGTCGTGCTCGCGCCGATCATCGTCATGTTGCACCGAAAATCATAGGACGAGAGCTATGTGCGCTTAGCAGCCGGTGGCAGTTGCCTCTGCTTTTACGTGCCGGCCTAGGCTTAATTAACTAACTCTACACTCTCCTGCAGGCCACACTAATCAGTAATCACATCGTATTATTATATGTAACCTCGCATGATAGCATATGATCTATAAATAAGTGGCTCCAAAACTCAGTACTAACACACAGCACATCACTGATCGACCGCCGTAGAAATCTAAGATGGGGTCTACGCCTGCTGCTCTCCTGACGCCACACAAGATGGGCCAGTTCGACCTCTCGCACAGGCACCAGCACCGCAATCAATTTCCATCATGCTCGTAGTTAACTGATGTTTGTTGTCGTTTGTCGTCGTCGTGATGATGATATGTATAGATCGATCACGCGTGCAGGGTCGTGCTGTCGCCGCTGACGAGGCAGCGGTCGTACGGCAACGTGCCGCAGCCGCACGCGGCGGTGTACTACGGGCAGCGGGCGACCGGCGGCGGGCTCCTCATCGCAGAGGCGACGGGGGTCTCCGACACGGCGCAAGGGTACAAGGACACCCCCGGCGTGTGGACGGAGGAGCAGGTCGAGGCCTGGAAGCCCGTGGTTGACGCCGTGCACGCCAAAGGCGCGCTCTTCTTCTGCCAGATATGGCACGCCGGCCGCGTCTCTAACTACAGTATGTACTCACTCTTTTTCCCCGAAAAATCTAACGACGCGTCTTATCTCGTGACCGGTTGGACGCCGTCAGATCGAGAGAAAGGGAGGAGGAAAAAGGAGGGGGAGAAAGAAGAAGGTGGGGAGGAGGAAGAAGAAGCGAAGGGGAGGGGGAGGCTCAGTGGCAACGGCGACAAGCTCGACAGCGGCATCCCGAGGAATAACCGGCAGCCGGACCGGCAGTACCCGGTCCCTGAGCTTTGAGAGAGCGCCTGATCGGGAAGCCGGCATCCCAACTTGACGTCGGCGGTGGTGGCCGGCCAGATCCGGCGCTGCGGCGGTGAGGGAGGCAGAAAGACAGCAGCAGGAGAGAAGGGAGGTGAAGGAGCAGGCGAAAGAAAGAGGAAGGGAGAGGTAGACACGGAGAAGAGGCGCTGGAGCTGGAGGCGGTAGAGAGACGGAGACAGAGCGCCAGTGGTCGCAGAATAAGCCTAGAAACGGACGGTTGATCCCTGCTGCTGTCTTTTCTTTTGGAACTTAACTATCTACTTGACTACTGCTCGCTCCGTTTATTATCCTGGCTTTCATAATCTGTCCGTACATACGTTTGGGTCTACGATTCTAAGATAACATGCATTACACCAGTTTCTTCCTTCGAATACCCTTTATTTGCTACTCTTGTAATTTTTTCTTGGCATCGCAGAGTTTCAACCCAATGGACAGGCGCCCATATCGAGCACGGACAAGCAGGTGAGCCCTCAGATGACTGCTGACGGCCGCCTTGAGGAGTTCTCACCGCCGAGGAGGCTCACAAAGGAGGAGATACCCGGCGTCATCGACGACTTCAGAAAAGCCGCGAGGAATGCCATCGCAGCTGGTACGTACGTACGTAGTACGCACTCACCGATACTTCACTTACCGGCCACGCATGTGTGCTACAAATACTCTGCTCGCACTCTCTCGGCGTGCAGGGTTCGACGGCGTTGAGATCCATGGCGCTTACAGCTACATCATCGAGCAGTTCCTCAAGGACAGCGCCAACGACCGAACCGACGACTACGGCGGCAGCATCGAGAACCGGTGCCGCTTCGCGCTGGAGGTGGTGGACGCCGTCGTCGGGGAGGTGGGAGGCCACCGCGTGGGCATCCGCCTGTCGCCCTTCACCGACTACATGGACTGCCATGACTCCGATCCTCAGGCCCTCGCCCTCTACCTCGTTAACAGGTTAAACGATTACAACATCCTCTACTGCCACATGATCGAGCCAAGGATGGCGCACGTCGACGGCCGGCGGCAAGTCCCGCACCGGCTGCTGCCCTTCAGAGAGGCCTTCAAGGGTACTTTCATCGCCAATGGTGGGTACGACCGGGAAGAGGGGAACAAGGTGGTCGGCGAGGGGTACACTGACCTCGTCGCCTTCGGACGGCTGTTCCTGGCGAACCCGGACTTGCCGAGGAGGTTCGAGCTCAACGCGCCGCTCAACGAGTATGACAGGATGACATTCTACACCACCGACCCCGTCGTCGGCTACACCGACTACCCGTTCCTTGATCGATGATCCAGCTTGCTGGATGCACGGGCGATCAATCGACTATCTACTCTAGCTTATATAATTCCGGTGTGTCATCAAACCATAAATAATGACACATCTATGTGTGATGCCCGGTTTTCCTGCAGCTTGCTTCGAATAAAGAGTGAAATGGGAATGAGTGATTTATGAAAGGTGCTTTTGCCTCTTATCCTAGTCCGCGTACGTGCTACAAAATTCCTTTATTAAGCCAACTGTGATAAGAATTCCATGGGTTTGTTTGGAACACGTATGAAATATTTTTTTTATAAGAATAGGAAAACCCGTCGCAATTGCATGCCCATTCTAATAGATTGCTACAGAACTTAAATACAGAAATTATACGATATAGTTGTTTGGCTGCTCTATAGGGACTTTGCAGTAGAATATTTCTTGGAGAGAGAAGAGGGCGAAAAGAGTGTTTCTTCTTGGGCTTCTCAATGTCTTATAGGAATTCCTTGTTCCATTCTGTTCTAATAAAGTTCATAAAATTTATAATCATACAAAATTGCTCTATTCCAAACAAACTCTAGTTTCCTTTGAACGATGGTAGGTGATAGACCATATAAATCCATGGTACGCGGTCATAGCTACCCAAGCAAAGGAGCCAAGATTTTTGAACTGGTCACAGCAGCACTGTGATCAAAGCATTAAGTAGAAGCGGCAGAAGCCGAGCCAAGATTTCTCAAAAGCAAAACGTAATCAATTAGGCGTAGCGCAATGGAGGATTACATGGTATGTTATTGTTTAGCACATGATTCTCCGTTGCGAAAAGGACCGATGGTCTTAAAAGGTTCGAGAGAATTCTGAATGTTGAGTTTGTGTCGAATATGTGTATGAGTGGGTTACAAGTTGGACTAGAGAAAGCGTAGTATTGTAATAGGGTACTACTGGGGGAGTCCTAGTACGATATGGGTAGAGTTAGAATTGGACTCATGTATCCTGACCTCCTATATAAGGAGGGGGCTCCACACAATGTAACCAAGCCAATATAAAGAGATCAAGGCAAAGGGGAGGAGCGCCCGTAGTCAAGCCCCGTGGACGTAGGCCTCATGACCAAACCACGTAAAAAACGTCGGTGTCTCTTGTTGCCCAGATTCTGTGGTGTCTCGGTTTAGATCTACGCTTCCACGTGTGCCTCGTGATTTCGCAACAAGTGGTATCAGAGCGCGAGGTTCAAATAGATCTTGAGACGGTGCAGAGGAATCCGGCTGTACGAGACGGAGGATGGCGGCGTGTGTACAAGGCGAGGTGGAGCCTGGAGCGCGTCGTGGAAAATTCGCTTCAAAAGGCGCGAGCATTTGCACAAGATTTTTGTGTGGAAGAAATTCGAGCGCGAGGTGGAGCGGAGGAAAAGAAAAAAAAAGGAGTTCGCGGCGGCGCGTGGCGACGCACGGCTGCAGCAGCAGCAGGCCGGGGGCAGGCGGCGGCCCAAGCCGTGGGCGTGGCGCCGGCCCAAGGTGGGAGCGGCCTAGAGCGGCCAGGCAAGCCCGAGGCCAGACAAGGCGGCGGCCCAGCGCGCGCCGGCCCGAGGCGGCGGGGCAGGCCACGCAGCGGCCTAGAGGCGGGGCGGCCCGAGGCGCGCGGCCGCGACGGCCCGTGGCGGTGGGCGGCGGCCCACCCGAGGCGGCCTAGCGGGGCGCCGGCCCGGAGGCGGCAGGCCAGGCGCGGGGACGGAGACGGCCGAGGTGGGTTGGCCGGCCCGGGAGGGACGGCGGCAGGCCGGCCTAGGCGGGGTCAGTCGCCGGCCCAGGTGCGGCCTAGGCGGGCGCCGGCAGCCTGGGGGCAGCGCGGACGGCCCGCGAGGGCGTCGGAGGCGGCCTGGGAGGCGCGGGAGGGCCCGATTGAGCCCGGGGAGGCCCAGGTGGGGCTCAGGAGGCCTAGGAGGGGCCTGGGAGGCCCAGGAGGAGCCCAGGAGGAGCCCAGAACGCATTGGGGAGGCCCAGGACGCGTTTTGGAAAGGTTTTTTCAGCCAAATTTCGGAAAGGAATTTGTTTTTGGTCAAACTTGAATTGGGTTCCGAATTTTTGAAAGGAAAGAGACTCGGAATAGGAGTCCGGCTTGGATTTGAAAGTCCAAGAATTGCTATATAACCAGGGGTTGGGGGGGTGGCTTCAACGGACGAGATCTCAGGAGAAGCCTACAGGCAACCTGGAAAACACGTGATCCGGAGGAGCAGAGTATTCGGTGGTCCGGAGGTGAGGCGTGGGACTCGGCATCAATTGTGGATAAATTGATGGAGGAAAAAGCAGCGGGGTTGGAAGAAGTGTGGGCTGGCTACCCAGGAGATCTTCGACCAGGGCTGTGGAGGCTCGACACGGGAATTGTGGCGAGGTGTGCGGCTGAAGGCGCACGGTATGGAAAGACTGTCTAAGGAAAAGATGAGACAATTGTGAATCTGATTCAGTGAGATGACTCAAGATAGGGCTGTAAAGTTTCTTCAGTTTCAAGTGATGAATGAAGAAGGAAGTACATTTGCAGGTGGAGTCATGGTGGAGTCAGGGAGTAGCAATGGAGTCTCATCGGCGGTTCAGGTAATTGAGCTGCAAAGGTGAATCTCAAGTCTAAGGTACACGGAGGTTCGCGCAAGACGGCTTCAAGGTGGCGAAGGACATATTCGCCAAGGTGGAGTTTGTTGAGTTTGTGTCAAATATGTGTACGAGTGGGTTACAAGTTGGACTAGAGAAGGCGTAGTATTGTAATAGGGTACTACTGGGGGGAGTCCTAGTACGATATGGGTAGAGTTAGAATTGGACTCATGTATCCTGGCCTCCTATATAAGGAGGGAGACTCCACACAATGTAACCAAGCCAATATAAAGATATCAAAGCAAAGGGGAGGAGCGCCCGTAGTCAAGCCCCGTGGACGTAGACCTTATGGCCGAACCACGTTAAAAACGTCGATGTCTCTTGTTGCCTAGATTCTGCGGTGTCTCGGTTTAGATCTACACTTCCGTATGTACGTCGTGATTTCACAACACTGAAGGACCATCGTACCTTTTAAGAGATCAACAATCCCTTGCAAAGGTGATGTGAGCATTGAATTAGAACTGTTACGGCTGCTACGAGGAGTATATTATACTAACACTAACATTATAACAGTAGCACTAGATAATCTTAAAAGCAACTAGTGGTTTGACAAACAAACAGGAGTGCAACGCAGCCAGCATAAAGTGGCGCCGTCCATGATGCAAATGGAGGATTTTTTT
The DNA here is from genome assembly GCA_019208055.1 of Stipa capillata. Lineage (NCBI taxonomy): Eukaryota > Viridiplantae > Streptophyta > Magnoliopsida > Poales > Poaceae > Stipa > Stipa capillata. Next base: position 56,220 of record JAGXJF010001873.1, read on the forward strand.
AATGTCAGAATTATAGGGGGTCATAGTATAATATATCCTACAAATTTTATTGGAACACTATGGATCATTGCCTGAGTCAGTGGTTCATTTACTGATTAGACCATTCATCATTGGGGGCAGGATCTATTCGTTCGATCACATCCACATATTTCCCTTTAAAAAAAGGTGAAAAGAGCAGAACTTGTTCAGATCACGGTTCGCTGCTCTGCATCAGTGGTCAGGCATAAGAACTTGTGTTTTCAGTTGGCTTTGATCTGGACATAAGGTGAACTTGCACGTCAATCACTCACATGATTCAATTGTCTGGAACAACACCATCTCTTTTATTATCTATGTACTATCTTACAGGAGCAACACAACACAAGTCATCACAATTCATAAATTTCATATCACAATTCACATCGCAACACATATGCTTGGAGTAGTGTACATAGAGACACGACGAACTGCAAAAGACTGAAGTTCTATTGCTAGGCCACTCTGATCCACCTCTGACGAAGAGCACCGCATGCCATCGCCGGCTTTACGTGCTCACGTTGAGCAAGGCACCGCCACCGCAACCACCTCCACAGCCTGCACCACAGCCACCGGAGTTGGCCTCGCCGGCTTTGGTGCTCACGTTGAACATTGTGCCACAACCACCACCGCAGCTGGGGCCACAGCCTGAACCGCAGCCGCTTGACATGGCGCGGCTGGCCTTGGAGCCTTCGATCACCATGCCACCACACCCGCCTCCGCAGCCTGAACCGCAGCCGCCAGACTTGGCGTGGCCGGTCTTGGAGCCTTCAATGACCATGCCACTGCAGCCGCTACCACAGCCCGAACCGCAGCCACCAGACTTGGCGTGGCTGGTTCTCGAGCCTCCGATGGCCATGCCGCCGCAACCGCTACCACAGCCCGAACCGCAGCCACCAGACTTGCCGTGGCTGGTCCTGGAGCCTTCAAGGACCATGCCACCACAGCCGCTGCCACAGCCTGAACCGCAGCCACTGGACCTGGTGTGGCTGGTCTTGAGACCTTCGATGACCATGGTGCCGCAACTGCCGCCACAGCCAGAGACACAGTCTGAACCACAGCCACTGGACCTGGTGTGGTTGGTCTTGAGGCCTTCAATGACCATGGCGCCACAACCGCCACCGCAGCCAGAGCCACAGCCGCTAGACTTGGCAATGCCAGCCTTGGAGTCTTCAATGACCATGGTACCACAGCCTCCGCCACACCCGCTACCGCAGCCAGAACCACACCCACCTGACTTGGCCTTTCCCTCATTGGAGCTTTCGGTGACCATGTTGCCACAGCCACTGCCGCATCCTGAGCCACACCCAGCAGACTCAGCATGGCCATTCCCGCCACTTGTGAGGACTGCACCGCAAGTGCCACAGCTTGCATGACCGACCTTGGAGCTCATGGTGACCATGGAGCCACCGCAGCCACCAGCACAGCCTGATCCACAACCACCACACTTAGAATCAGCTCCCTTGCCGCTCGCAGTGACCGCACCACCACAGCTAGCATGGCCAGTCTTGTCACTTGCCACGATCATGTCACCACCACAGGCTGTGCCACAAGTGCCACATCGCACCGGAGCAGCTGTGGCACATGCTGCTCCAACCACCACCGTTTCAGACGTCATGGTATTGTCAGGCTCAGACATTGCACCCGTCTGAACCATGGCACCTTTGATGAGCTTCACACCATCTTTGCCAATGGCGTTCAGGAACAAGAATGATATCGCAATCCAGGGAAGCAAAAACCAATCCTCCTCCACCTAAGAAAGAACACCATGAGTATGTTTGGAGATGCAAGCAAATTAATTTAACTGCTTCAAGTAATGCACACCGTGATAAACTCAGAATCAGTGTCGAGTAATGAAACTGCTTTGCCGTAGGGGTGTTCAGCAGTGAACTTCACAGCAGTAACTGCGGCAGCCTCTTCCGCATGGTGACTGCAGCATTTGAGTTCGTATGCTAGTCTCCTTCCCCAGTATACTTTGATCTGGTTTGTTCAAAGAAGTATCATAACTTTGAGTAGCTAAATACATAAAAATTATATTGTTAAGTATTTAAGTTAGCGTTATCACTATTTTTTAAAACGAACATGCTGTCTCCATGAATTGAGTAGTAGACTGCAATTGTCCTTACCAGTTTGTTATCGCCTTTGAGCTCGAGTACACAGCCATCCTGACTTGGTTTGAGGTCATTGGTGATGGATAAGTTGGAGTTGTTAAAAGACCATATATTTTTCTTGAATTCTGCAAGCTGAAATGGCTTTTTTGATGACTTCGTTACTCCAACCAATTCCCGAACGAGAGCCATGCCATTCTTTGCCTTGTGCTCCCTGAGGTAAAGGTGAGTAATTTCTCATTACACCGGAAGCAATTATATATTTTTCTTAAACATAGCCTCCGAGAACAGGAAAAATAATTCTTGGTGTAAACAGAAATAAATCTATATCTGTTTTGAAGGAAAAGCTAAATACTGCCAAGTAAGTTCAACATTAGCTCCTGTTGCAAATACCAGTTTGCAGTTTGAAATGAATAAGTCTCTAAGTAACAATACCGTATGTCATTAGCAGTATCAATTTATCATATAATACATTTTTTTGTTTCTGCAAAAAGTACCATTAATTATCAGGCAGTACTTACTAATCAGCATAAAAATGTGTTTCTTGACTCAATGTACTGTTCTTCACATATATGTTACTACGAAGGCACATAATCAACCATACCACTAGGAAAAAACAATTACCTTATCTGAAGACGAACAAGTTCAGTACCACAGTCATATACAAAGCGAGTCCAGCAGCTCATCTTTTGATCCTTGATGGAAGGTGGCAATAGACAGGCCTTCAGAGAGAAAGGCTCCACACTGATCATGCTAAGCACCTGCGGAGCCTGCCTTGGGACAGTAGAAGAGGCAGCAACACGAAGACTGATAGGAGGGGAACTGGCATGACCACCATGAGGTTTCAGTTCAAACCACCTCTCAAAGGAGAGCTTAGAATCAGGTCCTGTAAGCTCCTGAAGAGAGATCGAAACCTTCCCTAATGGTTCTGATTTCTTCGATGATGAAGCCCCAAAAGAGGCCTGATCAACCATTACTGTCAGAATGAGCTCGCCAGTAGGTTCACATTGAAAACCAGCTCCGATACTTTTCCCTGTTTTTGTTGAAATATCTAACCTGCCTCCATCACTGATAAACACATCTGGTTGAGTCTTGGTGAACCATACGTACACACTTTCCTCTGGAATTGCAGACGGCAAATTCTTGATATCCACAATTTGTAAATATAACTGCAAAGGATGGAAATGTTTTGAGTCCATAGATTCAGTAGAAGTATCTTGGCAAAAGAATTGCTTACTTCAGATAGTAGATACCATTCCATATATATTGTCTTTTCGAAAACAATAATACTTAATAGTAATAACATTTCACATTTGGGATTATATTGTCAGATTAGACAGATACTTCATACTACTGCTATAATAAGATGTAACAGTTTGCATCAAGAATAATAAGATGTAAAGAGAGCATCATACCTCTACAACTATTGTTTGAAGCACAGCAAGATTCTTCTCAGCTTTGCTGAAACCAAACCCATTGTCAACCTCACTACTAAATATCTGAGGAACAGATGTCACAGGAGATGGCATGTTGCCACGGTACATAGCACCAACCTTCCAGTATCTTAGGCCAAAGGTATTCTCGAACTGTTCCGTAGTCCCCGAAAATCCAGTGTCAAGCTTCTTTCCTTCAGCCCGATCATCGTCAGTGTCATCATGCTCCAGGACTCTTCCAAGGAGGTTCAGCATGTCAGTGCAGTAGGTAACAGGATGTAGTTGGTGAGTGTGCCACATGAGATCCACATCGTAGGTTGGTACACGGAAGAGCTTCATTCCTTGCTCCTGATTCAGCTTGATCAAATACAAAAACCCTTTGTATCGTGCTAAAGCTTCTTCAAGAAAACGGCGATCATGCATGCTTGGTGTTCCAACCTGCCAGAAACAAAGTAAGTTTCTGACATTCTGTACATACTACTTTCTTTTTCCATATGTATGGATAACCAGTGACAAATTCTTTAATTATCAAAAACATTTCCCAGGTTGTAAATTAGGCAAGCAATCTGCGTCATCACATATGATGTGACATTTTAATTGAAATAGCAAAGTTTTGGATTTATCATTCAATCAGGAGTACTGTATCATAGAGGCTCATCTTATATATCAGAGCGAAGATGTTAGTGCAACTACCTGGTACCAGAAAGAAGACTGTCTCTTAACAGCTGAGACCAGATCATAGGAAATGCCCCCTGCATCTCCAGCATTTGCATAAATGCAATTGTCACAAGGACTAGCATGCTCCAACTCGAAGGGCTCCTCAGGATATAGCTCAGTCCAAACTTTCTCTGCCTGATCCTTGGACTTTGTTTGAATGGAGGACTCGACGTTGTTATTGTCAAGTATTTTACCATATAATTCCTTGCAGTCCTTTATGTATTGAACCTGAAAGATATACATTTTGGAAATTACTTCTGTGTGGAGGAATACCAGAAATAGTACAAGACGCGTTGTATATAGACATTTCCAACCATGTACACCTTTTTTTTACATCAGGAAATGCAAATAGTTCTCTAATGCAGTGTTCAGAGCACCTAATCCCATGGGAGGGGTATTGGGTAAAGCCCTGAATGACACATAACCATCTGTAACTTAAGATGTGTACCGGATTAAGCCGATGGCAGTGCCATATCCATTCGCAATCAAGAGGGACAACCAAAGGCCCATCTACGACAGCAGCCTGAGTATGCTTCGCAAGAAGGGGAAGCCAGCAAACTTTGTACCTAACACAGCAACAAAAACCAATATGTCAAAGTGTATACATCTCAGAACAGAAATTAGTTTATCCGTGATTTCAGCGTGATAGCGACTTCGAATGTAATATAAGCTTGCTTTTCATGTCAACTTTTCCAAATAAGACCAGAACTCTAACACCACATATAACTGAAAGCATAAGTTCAGAGAATGGTATCAGAAAATTCTGCCTATGCCATTCCTCCAAACTGAAAATCAGAACATTTGCAAATTGCAATCCTGTCTCAACTGATATCAAGGTGGTAACATAGTAGTTTTATCATATGATTTTACACTAAGGTCCACTTTCTCAAGCAGGTGCGTCATTCAGAGGCATGGGCAGCATTCCCAATTTCAATACTGAGAAAAATGCGAGACCGAGATCGCGCTTCTATCGTGAAATTCAGCCAAGAGTTCATTCAGAGACATGGACAGCATTCCCATACTGAAAAAAAATGTGCGACCGAGAATCACACTTCCATCCTGAAATTCGGCCAACAGTTTCATCAAAATTGGCTCTTCTGTTCTTGAATTACCTCAGGATTTCCCATCCTAACATGCCCTAGAGAGTAGAGATTCTTCATCAACCATCCCCATCAAAGAAGATGGCGTGATGAAACACCTCACCAAACACCTTAGAAAAGAAAATTCTCTCCTAAACGCCTCTTGTGTTCTTGAAAAGCCAAGATTTTTTCTTTTGGGGAGAGAGAGAGAGATGAAGATGAGAAGCCAAGACCAAGATTGTGATACCTGCGAATGGCCCTGTCGAGCAGCGGCCCCTCGTAGAGCCACCGGCGGCGGTCCACCGCCTGGAGGAACTCCAGTTGCCGCAGCGCCGCCGGGACGAGATCCTCGCCGACCCTGATCCCCTGCGCCGCGGCCCACCGCGACTCCTGCTCCCCGTCCATCTCCTCCTCCTCCTCCTCCTCCTCCCCACCTGCGATTCGGATCAAAACGAAACCAAGCAGGGAGCAATCATGAGACCGCGATCACGGACGAGTTCTTGGCGCCGCGAAAGATTATCTATCAGAGTCCTGCGGATATCGGTGTCCCTCGTGTTTGACCTTGATTATGTTTCTTGGGCACGCGGCTTTGACTCCAAGACGAGATTTTCTTCCATAGAAATACCTAAATTCCACTAGTTCCTTCTCAAAAATTCGTCTCTCTCCTTGTAACATTTAGTCTTGATAAAAACATCAAGTTTTACAAGCTATAAATCAGAGTTGATCAGAACAAGAACCTGAGAGAGACAGAGAGATTGTGCTACTCCTCCCTCCCTGACACCTGAACCGAGAGAGACTGGGACTGGGTGCCACCTCCTGTGTTTCTGCTCCGTATTTATACCGGGAGTGGGAGCGCATTGCACGCAATGGAGAAGCAAAAAAAAGGGCGTAATAAATTACTGATGAACTGAAATAGCTTTGGCGCGTTGCTATCCATGGCGACAAGTATCCTTCATGTGAATTTTCTGGTTTGTGCGATGATTAAAGGACCGGCTTTTTAGCGGCTGTTACGAAACTCTGCACAATTTCAGAACTAATCTCCTTCCATTATCTAAAAAGAACTTTCAGAACTAAAGTGCATTGCAATCTCAGCAGAAAAAATGTGAGTCCATGAACTTTTTGCTGACATGCTGGTGGTAGCAAACAAATGCAGGTGCAGTTTGTAGCAGATTGATGGCCTTAAAACGAGGTTACTTGCTAGTATGAAACGCTTGTTTATAGTAGATGAGATCATCAAAGCACCGATTTCTTGCCATGGATTAAAAAGTTCATTTTAAGCAAGGCGTAGGGATTGCTCTCTTTGTCCAGATGTGCTTGGGCAGTTGTGCTTTTTGCTGTATGTCGTATGCTTGTCACATTCCCTTTTTCTTTTCAGAAAGTATGCTTGTCACATGGTGAAGCACTGTATATGTATGTAGTACTATGTACTACATTACCATCTCTGTGTAGTACAGAACTGAATAGGCCACTTGGTCTATATTTGCTATGAGTTATCTTGCTAGTTAAAGAACTTTTGCAAATTTTCATGACTTGGCACACGGGTTGGTCGGTTTATTCTTCTTTTGAGTTGAAGAAAATGTGAATTTTAAATCCTTTTTGCATAAGTTAACCTGAATGATATGTAGTGCTGACAAGCATTACTTGCTCTAGATAGACAAGTTCTTTGGTTTTATTAAGTTCCACCGGAAGAAAAAAGAACTGGGCGACTTTCAACCTCTAATTTGTAGTTCATGTTCCTATTTTGAGAAAAGATCATTCGACAACGAAGAGATCACGCGATCAAATCCTGAAAAGAAAAAACCGTCAAATAAACCCAGCTAACACGCAGTTAATCCGACCCGATCCGTCATAACATGTCACCGCACCAGCTGGTAACTGCAATTTTTAGTCTAAAAGGCAACAGAAAAATGCTTAATAACAATAGCAATCCTTTGTGCCCCACTAATCCTTGAGAGGAAAGAAATAATTGTTGCTTCCAAGCTTAAAACCATACACTATTATAATTTTAGTTTTCAATAATGGAGAGCCAGCCCCTCTGTGAATCATGCTACTTCCGGACACACTGATCAGGTGAACCTCACGTGTCTCGTTAAGCAATTGCCCAGATGCAGTACGGTCGTACTACAATTGATGAAGTTACGTTGTGTATCCGTGTAGTACAGAACTGAAGGCGTTGGATCGTACGACAGCAACTTTGTTCCTTCCATCTTTCTTCAATGGCCAACAGAAAGATGGCCGTGGCTTGGTCAGGTGAGGTGAGATTAGAGCAAATAATGAGAATCTATGAACCCGTGGATACACACAATCAAAATTTTATTACAAAGTTATGGCTTGTAGGCGAACGGTAAAAGATAAAAGCAACAACTGACAACTCAGCACATACATAACCTATCACTAAACGGAGCAACACACTATGTAAAACTGATAAATCAGAAATTACATAGCCTATACTAGACAGCCACCCACGTCGAGGCATAAACGCCTTGGCAATGGCTTTCAATTTGAGGCTCCCCAATCGGCATATAGTCCTGTTCCTGCAGTCGTTGCATAATGGACCAAGATCGCACCAGTTGATACATAAGAAGATATTTATATGATACTTATATCAGGAAATCATCCTCACTAGAGATAACTTGGCAAAAAGGAATTTGCAAGGAAGTAAACTATGTGCTTTTTGTAATGAAAAAGAGACTATTCAACACCTCTTCTTCGATTGTCACTTAGCATGGTTTGTGTGGCATACAATTGCCAAGTTATCTTCTATTGTGACAAGAGGAAGGTTAAACACAACATAATTTGTATCTGCTGAGTTGTCAGTTTACATAGCTTCCTGTTTCTATCTTTTATCGTTGGCATACGGGCCATAACTTCACCATAAATTTTAGTTGTGTGTACCCACATATGCAGAGAGGCTGGGAGAGCTTTTCTTTCACTATCTAAAAATTGAGAAAAATCATGGCATGTTCTTCCATCTGTCGGTAACGTTTCTGTATGCGCAAAATTGCGTTGCTTTGAATGATTCTCAGCTCTCCTGCGTGTCCGCGAACTTTTCCGCATCAGTTTAGGTCCCATTTGGAACGAGGAGATTTTTCCTGGATCCCCGTGGTAGTTAGACTGTTTCCTGTGAAATTTCGATGAAATGCACGCGTTTCAAATGGGGAAGTTTCTTGTGGTACATCTCTGTAACAGGCAAGAATGGCTCTTGCAATGTATGTCAGATCTTCAGGAACGTCCAAGCACAAATGCACAATACAACTCAACTATGCTGGTACATGGTAGGCCAAGAGGCCGGCAAGGTTAGTTGAATGGTTGGTGATGCAGACTTGAGCAGAGCAAGGGGGGAAAGTGTCATCGTATAGTATAATATTGAACGAGCTGTTTAGAACGGTAAGCGTAAAACTGAACCTGAACGTACATCACGAAAGGAGAAGAGAAAATTTTGAAATTGCTGGGATCATGCTCATGCATGCGAGTTCAGTAATTCACGGCGCGGCTGCGAGTGAGACGTGACGGATCCATCAGTCTTGCGAGCCGGACCGGACGATGAAGAGGACGGCCAGGCCAGCGACGAGCGCCGTCACGACCAGCGCCAGCGCCGGCGCCGGCGTCGCCACGCCGAAGTTCTGCAACAACACGGACAAGTACGGACAGAGTGCTCGCTCGTCAGCAAGAGCAAGCAAGCCAGGATTCTATCTGCGTGGTGTGCGTGCGCGCGGGCGTACCTCGACGAGCCCCTTGCCGGTGGACACCTCAGCGACGACCGCCGCGGCGAAGCTCATCATGGCGAGGCGGCTCGCCCACACGTCGACGACGCTGCCGCCGCCGCCGCCGTCCTGCTTCGAGCTCTGCTCGCACCGTACCGACAGAGACGTCGCAGCCCTGGAGAAGGAGGCCCTCCTCTTGCTGGAGCTGACGCGTAGCAGCACAGATGCCGCTGCATTTGGACAGAGTCAATCGTTATGGACTCAGAAGTAGACACGATGGGACATAATCCACGACCAAATTCCCAAGCCATTCACATGAACAATTCTCAGCGTTCTTGCGAAATCGATCGCTATGAAATCAGCTGCAGGAGCTGAACAATATCCACTCATGGTCCAAGAAACCATTGAATGAACAAACTAGCAATTAAGCTTGGTAAGAAAGAGCAGCGGCTAGGTACCATGGTACGAGCTGCGGCGCGGCGGCGGCCGGGAAGCGGGCGTCGCCGCGGAGGGGACGGCCAGCGGAGACGACGAGCGCACGGCGGAGAAGAACGCCATGAGGTCGAGCGATACGATGACTGACTCTCTTCTTACTTCTCGATCTCTCTCCCTCGCTCGCTCGAGCTTGTGTTCTTGCCTCGTTGGTTTTACGTTGCCGCAGCACGAGAGACCCAGACGAAGTGAGTGGCCGTTGGTTGGCCGTTTGGAAGGCGCTCTATCCACCAAAAACTAATCCGGGGGAGAAAGCAGAATTCCACTCGGTTCTCCTGGGCATCCTTTCTTTCTTCTGTGGGCTGTGTTGAACATTCTGCAAAGAGTGTTATGCTAGTGATTGGGCTCCCTTCATGTTGCACTGAAAAAACTAGGCCTTTTTTTTTACATGAATGAATCTCAGAAAACTAGAGCTGTGTTAACACATTGATTTATGTACCACGGAACTTCTCAAGAGATTTTTCTTTTTGAGAAATGCCACTGCGAAAAGTCAGTTTCGAGAAACGCCATTGCTATTTAGGGAACTCGTCGAGATGCCGTTATGATAATCTCCTGACCAGAATGCCCCTAGCTTCTCTTTCCTTATCCACCTCCAAGGACCACTCATATGACTTTCAAAAGAAATCGGATGTTTTACTTTTTTTTTAGAATTTCTAGCCTTTCTCTATTTTTTCTATTGTATTCTGCTTTTAGTATATAATAGATTATAGAAACTTAAAAATTTATAAAAACAACCTCAATCGCCATGTGGTCTGACGATTAGACCTTATTGCCGGAAACACTGACGATTTTAAGGGCTATCGCCACACCGCATAGCAATAATTACCAATCGCCATGCAGGTTGACGATCGCAGTAATTGCCACTCCGCGCCCCGCCAACCGAGCCGAACAATCGGCTATGTGGCGCTATCGCCACGCGGTATGACGATTGCGACTGATCTATATAAAGGCCCGCGTGCTGCTACTGGTTATCGCCATCAGATGTGACAATTTTAACTTATCACAACTACAGATGGCGTTTCCAACCAATTGCCATTGGAATCGGCAATTACATAATGACTTGTTGGTCTTCGTGCCGATATCAGACCTAATAGCTTAATCGTCATACCAGGTGGTGATTGAGATTATCTTTGCAAAAAATTTAATTCTGGTAATATTTTTACAATTTATGAATAAAAAAATTATTTCAAAAGAAATCTCTGGCTGCCACCGCTGCCCCCGACAGGTCCATCCTCCCCTTTGAAACAAGAGTGAGATCGATGACACCACCAAGCTCGATATTGGCCGCTCCTTCGCTCGCCGCTGGTTCTTATCCACGTGCAAGAGCGGCTCCCTATTGAGCTTCAGCTCCACTAGATGACCATCCCCGACTCGATCACCGTCACCCATGCTACAGATCTACCTATGCTTCACCGGTTGATGCACCAGCTTGGCGGTGACGTCGCGACACAGGAGGGGGTGTGAGTGGGTAGAGGGAGTGAACGGGAGGTGGGAGGGGATCCGGAGGAGGCCGACGGACCAGTCCATGGATCTGGACGGGAAGGAGAGGATGGAGGAGAGTGTGGGAAGGAGACGAAGGACTAGGGGAGGAGAGTGCGGAAAGGAGAAAAGGGAGGAAGGAGGGTGAGCTCGCCGAAGCATTGTCGCCAGCCGTGGAGAAGATGGAAGAAGAGAGGAAGAAGGAGGAAGGAGTGGCAAGTCCATTGATAATAAGTGCTTCTATGCTCCTTCACTTTTTTAGCATATATCTCAAAGCATGGTAAGTTAATTACCGTCGGGGGAAAATTAGTGAGTTAATTACTGTCGGGGGAAAATTAGTGAGTTAATTACCGTCGGGGGAAAATTAGTGACTTAATCACTGTCCACATCAGGCCCATGGGCCCAAACCCATGTCCAGACCGCTCCACCCCCATGATCTCAGTCGTTTTTCCCAGACACCTCACAGTGTGCTGCGCTGAGCTGCCCCCACGGACTTCCAGTCGCCGCCGGCAACACAGTGACCTACAGTGAGTCAGTGACCACTAGCAACAAGCTGGGCTACCACCGACACCGTCATCACGGTTTCGGCTATCGCCATCGCAGCAGCGTCCTCGGCCAGCGCGGGGCACGAGCGGGTTCATGGGGGAGCTAGCTAAGCAGGTGCTTCTCTAATCACGTCCACGGCCACACGGCCGCCGCTCGATACGGTGGTGGTAGCTGCCGAAGCGTCACCGTCAGATGTTGATGACCATGACACCGGTGTTAAGATAGCAGGCCTCGCAATGGTGGCATGCGAATATGCGCGAGTCAAGCTCGACGCTTGCTCATCTCCTCCACGTCCGGCAACCGGACACGAGCCCAAGACTAGGCTATCGGGCTGCGCCTTAGGAATGAGAATGTGTACGCGGGCTGTGGATATGGGCAGGGCTGAGCATGGACTATGGACCTATGATGGATGTGGACTCATTCAAATGAAAATTTGGCCCTTTATAAAAGAACTAATGTTGTAAGTGGAGTTAATCACCGCTTCTTCTTTTACTTTAAAGTTAATGCATTTCTTTTACCGAAAGCATAGAAGCACATATATAGGTATCTTGGTCTTTTCATGTCACATAATGGCATCGGCGCGTACATATACATATATGATCATATATTTTCGTAAATTTTTGTACATATATCTAAATTGATTCTTTACAGTATCATGAACTTTTGGTAATTATTTTGGGGCAAAAGATTGGTCAACCTCTCATTATCACCACAAGCTGTTACCGGCTACTCGTACAAGAAGACCAACTTTGAGGAGGCCAGGTTTACTTCGTTATTCCAAGTCTTCTCTCTTCGCCACGCGCATCGTTGTTCAGACGACACTGTTGATACTACACCAAACGAGGCCATCAGCATGGCATTATTGACTTCAATAACAAAGCTATCAATATAAGTCCTGACGTAGATATTTAGTGCGGCAGTAACACTATTCACATGCCAAAAATTTGCTACACGGTGAGAGTACCACTTGGATGATTGCTGATCTCATGACCTCGTTCGGTCCTAAATCACCAGTGTAGAAATATGAGTTGGTCGTAACGCGTATATGAGTTGCACGTGAGTCTATGTACGTGAGTTGTAACCAATCTTGTTGATTAGAACCTTCCTTGTATACACCATGCTGGGGGCTATTTCCAGCCTATATAGACACTTACCCGGCCCATAAAGGGGTATGACATTTTCAACTATTTTTATATGGTATTAAAGCCTACCTCTTCTACCTCATCTATAATGTCAAGTTCCTCTTTCTCCTGCTCGGTGCTGACGGGATCGATGACTTTCTCATCCCTCGGTCACCTAGTGTCCGAGAAACTCACACAAAAGAACTATATTCTTTGAAAGGCGCAGGTGCTACCGTCGATTTGCGGAGCACAATTGATCCGCTACCTAGATGGATCGACCGCGCTGCCACCAATGGAGATTGAAGCCCAGAACGAGAAGAAGGAGTTTGTGATGGTCCCTTACCCTAGCTATGGCCAGTGGGTTGCCCAAGATCAACAAGTTTTGAGCTATTTGTTCTCATCCCTCTCCCACGAAGTCTTGGCTCAAGTCGTCGACCACACCGACAACCGCACAATTGTGGAAGGCGATCAGGGAGATGGACTCTTGCCAGTCACGTGCGCGGCTAATTCAGCTTCGGACTTTGTTGTCACAAACACGCAAGGGAGAGATGACCACTGCAGTCTACTTCACCAAGATGAAGGGCCTCGCTGACGGGATGGCCGCCATCGGTAAGCGATTGGATGAAGATGATAGTATCTCATATATCCTCGTAGGTCTAGATGGTAACTACAACGTGTTTGTTGTGTCAATCATGGCGCGCCAAGAGTACATGAGCCTAAGTGATCTCTATGTGCAATTACTTGCGTTTGAGGCATGCTTGGAGCTCTTGGAACGTGGAGGCAGCTATCGATCCTCTATCAATTCTGCCTCACGCAGTAGCCGAGGAAACTACAGCGGTGGATGTGGATGTGGTGATCAAGGATGCGGCAACTCCAACAACAACAACACCAACCAACGCTAGCAACCGAGAGATGGTGGAAACTACAACAATGCCAACCAAGGACCAAAACCCACTTGCCAGCTATGCAGTAAGGTGGGACACACGGTCCTCCAATGCTGGCATCGCTTCGACAAGGATTTCCAACCTATGGTAAAATCCGTGGGATCAGCAGTGACATCTTATGGGATCGATACCGACTGGTACACTAACTCAGGCTCCACATATCACATCACAAGCAAGCTTGACAAGCTTGCTGTGCGGGAACGGTACCATGGACAAGACCAGGTGCACACCACCAATGGTGCAGGTATGGAGATTAGTCACGTAGTACTTCTTTTTATACCCCCATCCATGATTTACATCTGAAAAATATTCTCCATATTCCTAGAGCTATCAAAAGCCTTATTTCTATGCACTGTTTTGCATCCAATAATAATGCTTATGTTGAATTTCATCCTGATTAATTTTTTTGGTGAAGGATAAGCAATGAATAAAGTTCCTCTTTGCAGCAGATGTAAGGGTGGTCTCTATCCCTTGCCCCTGGATCCATACCGGCGACAAGTCCTTGGAGAGGTCAAACAATCATCATCATGATGACATAGGCACCTAGGACATCCTTTCTCTATCAATTGAGCAAGTTATTAAAAACTATAATCTTCCTTTGTCTAATGAGTCCAGTGCTGAGTCTGTGTGTGATGCCTGCAAAAGGATAAGAATCATCAATTATCATATTCTCGATCTACTAGTACGTCTAGTGTTTCCCTTGAACTTGTGTTGTCGAATATGTGGGACCCTACTCAAGAATCTGGTCGAGATAAATATTTTATAGAAAATTCATGTGGATCTATCTCCTTAGAAATAAATCTGATGTGTTTTAGAGATTTCATGATTTTTAGCATCTGGTTGAGCGACTCTTTGATAGGAAGATCAAAACTATGCGAATTGACTAGGGAGGTGAATATCAAAAACTCTGACGATGAATAGTATAGTATCCCATATACGAGGAGGTATTCGTATATGATTTTCTGGACTATCGGAGTAGAATACGTATCCGGTAAGGATCTCCAGGAGATAAGGTAACCCCCCATAAGGAGGAAGGACACCCTTTAAAATAGGAAGTCAATCCCAACGCTTAAGGAAGCCAGAGTTCTACTCGGGCATAAGTCCATGTCTGGTACGACTCGGGGAGCCCCCTATAAAAGGATCAGCAATCCTATAGGAGAGGACAGGTCTGACAAGTTCGGAGAGATTAGACAAGTCTTTCAAGTCCTAAGAAGCCTGAAGCCATCCAGAAGCCCTAACGATTCCCACGAGAAGACCCGCCGCCTCGAAGGAGTCAAGCCCCGCGGAACTAGTCGAAGTAGCCTCCGATTAGGTCTAGGATAGCCACTAACATACACATCCCTTGTAAGATATTTTCTGATCAATATATACGAACATGACGTAGTGTTGTTATCCTGAGGGAGGCCCGAACCTGTATAAAAAGTGTGTTTCCTTGTCGTCAGATCTCTTGGCCTTGCACCCTAGGGGTCCCTACCCAACAACAAGTATCTCTGTCTCATGACTACCGTAAGATCGACGGTTCACCAATCGTAGACAAACTCAATTCCTTCTTCCAAAGAATAGGTATATCACATCATGTGTCTTGCCCTCATGCATGCCAATAGAACGGTTCGGGTGAGCGAGCACTGTCACATTGTTGAAATTGGCCTCTCTCTTCTTGCTCATGCATTTATGTCTTTAAAATTTTGGGATGGAACTTTTATCTCGGTCGTTTATCTGATAAATTGTCTTCCTAGCAGAGTCATCAGTTTTCATACTCCTTTAGAAAAATTGAACTGTTCAATGAAAAACCAGATTATAATTTTCTTCGAATTTTGGAATGCACATGTTGGCCAAATTTTCGCCCCTATAACACAAGAAAACTTCAATTTCGTTCTAAGGGTTTGCTTTTCTCGGCTATAGCAATCTCCATAAGGGTTACAAATGCCTACATATCTCTACGAGTCGAGTGTATATATCACGAGATGTGATTTTTGATGAGTCTACTTTCCCTTTTGCTTCGCTTCATCCTAATGCTGATGAGTGGCTTTGTGCTGAAATTATGCTCCTTCCAGATTTGCAAAATCCTTCCTATATGGATCACGAGGGTGATGAATTAACTATTGACCAATGGACTAATCCATATGGTAATGCATCCAGTGAGCTGTCTGATGTGCAGGAAAAAATCACGGAGCAAAATCATCATTTTATGTGCCAACAGACGCCAGCGGGTGACAAAAATTTGAGCATAAGGCTTTAAACAAAGATATGCTATTTATTATAAAGACACTTTTAGTTCGGTGGTCAATGCAACAATTATTAGACTTGTGTTGGCCATAGCAGTCTCCAGGAATTGGAATCTTCAATAGCTAGATATACAGAACATATTCCTTCATGGAGTTCTGGAAGAGGAGGTCTTCATGAGGCAACTAGCAGGTTATGAGGATCCATGCATCTAAATCACAGTATGCATGCAAACTTGATAAAGCTTTATATGGTCTAAAGCAGGCACCCAAGGCATGGTATTCACGTCTCAGTACTAAGCTTCAGCAGCTTGGCTTCGTTGCATCAAAGTTAGATACCTCTCTATTCTTCTATACTAAAGGAGGAATTGTGATATTTATGTTAATAAATGTTGATGATATTATTGTTGCCAGTTCCTCAGATAAAGCAGTAGATACCGTACTTCAAGATCTCATATCAGAGTTTGCTCTTAAGGATCTAGGAGATTTGCACTATTTCTTGGTAAAACAAGGTACAAAATGGTATTATTTTAACACAAGAAAAATATGCTTCAGATGTGTCGAGCCATATGGGTACGGAACATTGTAAGCCTGCAAATACTCCTCTATCAACCTCGGAAAAGTTATCTTTGGTAGAAGGAGATCCATTGGGAAGTGAAGACTCAACAAGATACATAAGCATAGTTGATGCTCTACAACACTTGACTCTTACCAGACTAGCTACTCTTACCAGACCAGCTGTATCATTTTTTGTGAATAAACTATGTCAGTTTTTGCACGCACCTACCGCTGTTCACTGGACAACAGTAAAAAGGAATATTGAGATATCTTAAAGAGTTATTTGGCCCTTTGAGTTAGAATATGTGATCATCATCTATACTTGGTAGTGCTTTTTCTGATGCAGATTAGACAGGATGTCCAGATGACAGAAAACCCACCGGAGGTTTTGCAGCATTTTTGGGCCAAATCTTATATTGTGGAGTGCACGCAAACAAGTTACTGTCTTAAGATCAAGTACTAAAACAGAATACAAGACTGTGGCCAATGCCATTGTTGAAATAATTTGGGTCCAAACCTTGCTCAAGGAGCTAGGGATTCCTCAGCCAAGAACGACGTGTCTATCTGGTGTGATAATTTGGGTACAACATATTTGTCAGCTAACCATGTTCCCATGTTAGGACGAAACACATTGAAGTGGATTGTCACTTTGTTAAAAAAGAGTTACACAAAAATTATTAAAAATTCACTTTGTTTCCTCTAGAGATCAAGTTGTAGATAGTTTCACAAACTCTTTGGTGGGGCAGCAACCTAAGGATTTTAGGCGCAACGCAACTTAGATAAGTTATAATCGAGAGGGGCATTAAAAATATGAGTTGGTTATGAGTTAGTAGTAGTTACGCGTATATGAGTTGTATGTGAGTGCGCCTGCAGGAGTTGTAACCAACCTGGTTGGTGGGAATCTTTCTTGTATATGCCACGCTGGGGCTATTCCCAGCATATATAAACACGGGTACGACACGTTCAACTATTTTCACAACCAAAACTCTAGTCAAAGTTCTTCAAAAAAAAACTCTAGTCAAAGTTTTGTTTGAAGACATATCAGTGTCCAAAATAGACTTCTTTCTGAAATATTTCCTTTTTTTTTATGTCGCTTTTCTCCCCCTCCTGTAAAATTTTCCACAAGATTGGTGAAGCTCAGCTCTCATTATCAGATCTCTAGCTTCTAGGTAGTCACCGGCCACCATACAAGGAGCCCATCGTTGACCACGGATCCCAAGCCTCCTCTCATTATCCATGAATACGTGCACTCCTGACCACATGCATCGTACGTAGTCTCGTAGATGATTCAACGGTTTCGTTTTCACACCTCACAAATTAATCAAGACACACGCACAATTCAATACTGGTGGGCCTAATCTGGCAACAATTTCCACGAGATTTGCATTTAAAACAACAGTTTCCAAAAAAAGAGAAGAAAACATTCAGCTAGTTTACATAACAAGCTAGCTAGCAGCAGTGGCAGCTCAGGCTAGCTCCCAGCTCGTAGAGAAAGAACACTCTGCAGTGTAGTGCAGTGTAGTATGCGTTGCATGGAAGGGATGTGTAGGAGGAGGAGCTCCGTCGCCTACTTCGGCCACGACCCGAACCACCGGCTGCTCCCGGTGGACACCGACGGCGAGGACGGCGAGTTCACGTGCGACGGCTGCCTGGTCGCCGGCGCGGGGCCACGGTACCTTTGCAGCCACCCCGGCTGCGGCTTCAAGCTCCACGAGGTGTGCGCGCGCCGCTTCCCCAGGACGCTCAAGTCCGTCGTCCACGCGCCGCACAGGCTGAGACGCCGCGAGAGCGCCGCTGACCATGGCGCTGGTGGCGGCAGTTGCGAGGTGTGCGGGGAGGACGTGAAGGGCGCGTGCTACGCCTACGGCGGCGGTGCGGGCGGCGCGGGGACGGGGATCGTCGTCGTCGTGCACCCGCTCTGCGTCCGCCTGCCGCCCGTGGCGCGGGGCCCGGCCCCGGCGCACCCCGCTGGCCACGACGCGTGGCTCGTCAAGAAGTCGGATGACGGGGCCGCCGCCGGGGCGTGCGCGGCGGCCTGCGGCCGCGGGCTCGGGGCGTGGAGGTACCGGTGCGGGACGTGCCGGCTGGACTTGCACCCGCGGTGCCTCGTGTCGGCGGCGGACCAGTGCCGCGGCGTTGGCGGCGAGGCGCCGGTGGGGTCCACGGGGAGGCGGTGCTGCCTTGCGCTCCTGCAGGACGTGATGAGCTGCCTGAATATCAGCTACTATTACCGTGGTTCAGTCTAATATCTATTATGGTAAACTCTTTTCTAATATGGGTCTTAAGCTGAGGTCCACATGTCAGCATTTTCTCTTCTAGTTTTAACCCCTCAAATCATGTGAGAGAAGAGAGAAATAATTTTTATTCCTTATGGCTTGGTCCTAGCTCGGTCTTAAGTTTTTTAGCTTAAGATCTTCTCCCATAATGCTTAAGACCTGGTCTTAAGTCTATTTCTTTACTTAAGCCCTCTATTTTTCTAATATTGGAGATGTCCGCGTGAATCAAAACGAAAGAGGGTTAAAACGGCTCAAACTTGGACACTGATATGCGGGGCTGTTATGATACGCTTCAATGACGCGTGAAACCGGCTGACGCCGATGGCATTGAATCAACGTACTGGAATAAACTATATTTACATTGCTGCATTCCCAACGGGCCCTTAAAGTTCAGACTCCAAACAAGATAAAGGAAAGAGGTCCAGAGGCCAAATAACCATGAAAATGAACATATGCACAAGTGTACAAACTCGTGCAATGTTTACCTATAATGCATCGTTTTTATATAGTAAAAGATCTTTTGCATTTGAGATATTTCAAGTTAAAAAATAAAACAAACTAAAATGGTACCCGATACATTTCACCGTATGTAGACAATAGTAAACGATTTCAAGTCATGTTGTTTGCCAAGCTATAACTCCCTTCAGCTCCTAAAGCATGGACAGTCGCAAATTTTGACCGCTAAGAGAAGAGAGAAGGCCCTAGAGACTGCATCTAACCATCATTATGGGGGAGTGTCAGCCTCTAACCTTAGAGGCTGCCTCCAGGTTTGGTTCAAATTTGGAACACGGAAGAGGATTAAAATCATTCAAACTTGGCCATAACTATTTGGGGCTTTTTAAACACGCTTTAATCACACATGGAACCGACTAAGCCTAGACATATTGGAGTAAGCAAAAATTTACGTTCATGCGTTCCAGATGGGTCCTGAAGTAGTCCGGCCAAATTAATGGAACAAAGGAAAAGGCTTTAGAGGCCAAATAACCATGAAAATGAACATATGACAAGTGTACAAACTCGTAGAATGTTTAGCAATAATTTATCTGTCGTATAATATTTACCTATAATTTATCTAGTAAAAGAATTTTGCATTCTGGGAAATCTCAAGTTCAAAATAAAATAAAAACTAAAATGGTGTTCGGTACATTTCACTGTACGTAAACGATGGTGTTAGGATTTAAAGTTCAGCTGTGCGCGAAGCTACAACTCCCTTATGCTCCTAAGAATCATGCATGTTAACGTGCCGACCGGGTCCTATACGTGAACCAATATGGAAAATGATTAGGACAGTTCAAACATGGCACTAATTGCGGGGCTGTTATAACACACATTGATGACGCGTAGATCGTGCTAAACCTCACCATGTTGATTCGTTGTACTTAAGTACTCCTTCCATGTTAAAATATAAGGCATATTTCATTTAGTTAAAATAATATTTTTATTAATAATTATTTTATTAGTATGTGGTTTATGTGACATAAGATTGAGGTCATTAGATTCGTATTCAAATGTACTTACTTATGGTTGTGACTTTATATCACATAAACTACATATTAATAAAGTAATATTTATTAAAATATTATCTTAACTAAATAAAATATACTTTATATTTTAGGATGAAAGGAGTATAGAGTAATATGATACTCCTACTTGACTACTGCTCTGTCTGTTTCCGAATATATATTATCTTGGTTTTCAAAGTATGTCCGTAGATACGTTTCGGTCTATGATTCTAAACCTAGGGGTGAACGGTCAATACGTAGTACTGTCTTGGAACTTAACTATATACTCCTACTCCTTTTATCTACCTATGTAAGGCGTTCTCTCCATCCAAAAGACCAAGGAAGCATTCACTGCTAGCCTCACACGCCTCGCTCTCCACACTCGTGTCATTGCCCTCGTTCGTCGAGCTCCCGCGCTTCCACGTTGCATGCACGCATCAATGGCCGAACCAACGCTGCGTTCGCTGCGCTGCGAATTTTTTCAGCGAAAATGACTTCAGGAGGTGTACCACGTCTTACACATATACACAAAGCAAAAACGCTTAAGCGCCTTAGATAGGTAGACAGAGAGAGTATTTTTTATTTATAGCAAAACATGGGTAGTAACAAAATTGATTTAAGAGTTAAGTGGCCAGAAACAGAACTTATTTCACTGAATACCTTATCCCTAGTTAACGTTCAGCACATGCATATTTTTCATTACTTCACCACATGTATTTATTTCAGGGGAACCGAAGCATTTTCCTTCTGCCAGCACAGCTGCACAGGGGACAGAAAAACCAGTTATCCACCTGGCTTGTCCTCCTCTGGTGGCCGACTTCCTTTCTCCCAGGACCCAGAAATAAATTCAACCCATCCCTCCTGACACCCATCTACACGCCATAGCATACTCTACTCCTATCTCTGTCCTCTAGAGGCTGCGAAATGCTCTTCCAGATTTGCTCCAAGGTATGTGTATGTATGTATGCATCTGTAGCAGCCTGTAAACTCTATAGTGGCCATGTGGTGTCGATGGATGGCAGGGCAGAAAGAATAACACAAAAGGCAGATGATTGTTTTTCTCATCACTATTATTATATGGCACATCCATACTAACATAAACATCTCCATGTGTTTGTGTGTGTGTATGCTTGCATACTTGCATATCCAGCCATACAAACGGTGTTTTCTTTATTGTTTTGGGTAGTTACTACCTAGCTTTCTCTGAGTATTTCTTTTTTCTTTCCTGTATTGTACAGGAAGGATCAGATCAATTCCCGTTTGGGTGGTGGGACAAGTGGTGGAGTGGAGTGCTGGAATCCTTTCCTGTTCCCTGATTCTACTGTTAAAATATCAGCAATCTTGGGGTGATATCTACGGCTATTGGAGGTTACAGAAAGCCCCCTCTTAGGTTAACTCTAGGGGAATTTGTCTGTTTGGTTCCCATTCTTGGCACCACTGCCATAAGAATATCATCTCATGTAAGCTGTCACCAGAGGTGCCATCAGAGATCCCAATCTTTGTTGTGTTGCTTGGTACTAGTTCTTGAGGGAATCGGTTCATTATATTTGATGGCTGCAGGTTCCCTTCGTTCCATGAAAGTGCAGGTGAGAGGGGCTTCACCTTCTCTAACTCCTCCTGTCCCTAGCTTGTTTGGAGTAATCCAGCTTGTTCTTCTTTATCTAGCGCTGCTTTCAGTTCCCATTCTTGGCATTATTCTCCCCAAGGGGGCCCCTGGCAAAGATTGGATTATGGGGTGATTAGTATTTGTTTTGGTGCATGCAAATGTTGGCAGAAATTAACATAGGGAGGGGGCAATACGCCATATCTTTATGTAATTGGGGCCAGCTTTTGGTCATTAGAAAAGCTTTGCGTGTCCTCCATCTTTTCCTTCTCTCATCTCTGGTTGTGTGTTTGTGAGAGAAGGGAGACGGAGAGAGAGAGCAAGAGAGAATAAAAGGTAGGCATGGAGATAGCCAGTAGCCATGATTTCACCTCAGGCTCCTCCCTTCTCACATGCCCTCCTCTCTAGTCCCCCAAGCACTTCCCAATAGATTCCATCCCCTCTCTATCATCCTTGGTATCCACCCCCCTTTTCTGTTCTTAATAGCAAAGGTTTCTGCAGAATAACATTTGTTTGGGTAAGTCCTATAGAATCCTTCCCTCCTTTTTATGTTGCTTTCTCCCCCTCCCTCCCCGCTCCTATTTAAGTTCTTGAATTCCATGCCAACAATGGTGACTGCTGAGTGGTAGTACAACCAACCTGCTAGTGAATACCATGCTGCCCCTGAAGCTTGTATTTTGTTTTTCCAAGGAGGAGACTGAGAGAGGTGAATCAATTAATCCTCCTGAAATCCCATATTTGTTTGCTTTTACCTCCTGTTATCCAAGTTCAGTTCTTGGATTTCACCTTCACAGTGCTTTCATTTCGTATGCAGATTTTTTTAACCCTCTGCTTGGATTGTACTGTGCTGTCCTGCATTGTACCTACACATTGAATCTTTTGTGCCACATGTTCTTGATTAGCCTTGATTTGTTTGCAGTACAACCCAATCCCCACATGAATGCAAAGTTCTTTTTTTTTGGATCAGATAAATGCAAAGTTTAACTCGATGAATTGGTTTATGCCCAATTTAGAACTCCAGCTAGCTAGCTAGCTTAACTCTGGTCTCTGAGAGGTGAAGAAGACTGAATCAATAAGAGGAGAGTTTTGAGGGAGAGATGGAAGGCGAGAGCTTCTCGGGGATGGCCGGCAATGGCGGCGGCGGCGGGGGGCACCACCACCACCACCAGCAGCAGGCGGTGGACGGGAAGCTGATCCAGACGTTCCATAAGAGCTTCGTGCAGGTGCAGAGCATCCTGGACCAGAACCGGATGCTCATCAGCGAGATCAACCAGAACCACGAGTCCAGGGCGCCGGACAGTCTCACCCGCAACGTCGGCCTCATCCGGGAGCTCAACAACAACATCCGCCGCGTCGTCGGCCTCTACGCCGATCTCTCCGCCTCCTTCGCGCACCGCGGCGGCGGCGCCGGCATGGACGGCGCAGCCGCCTCCTCGGAGGGCGACTCGTCCGGCACGCTTCGCTCCTCCGACGCCGCCGCCGCCGCCGCCGCCGGACGCGCCGCCGCCGGACAGAAGCGCGTCCGGCCCGGGGTAGCAGGTGCCTGCAGTTTCTTGGCATTGTGATGGATGTTAGCAGCAGCTAGCAAGGCAGGCGGTGTGTTACTGATGAGGTGTTACTACTTACTACTAGGCTTAGTTTTTCTTTAGTTCTTGCTGTTCTTCTCCTCTTTTTTACGAGTGCTTCCTGATGATGATTCTGATGATGATGAGATAAAAAAAAACCTCATGTAGAAGTTCCTGTGATGATGAGAAAAAAACAGCACTTTTAGCAGTTGTAGTTCTTGACAATCTGCTCATGTTTGTCAGCCTTATCAGTTGTACCACAAGTACTAACATCTAGTTATCATTTCCTGGCTGGATTCAGGTAGTATGCATGGATTCAGTGCTGTGTCACTGCAGGTGGGCCAGCCAGATAGGCAGTTCATCTCACTGGAAAGATTCTTTTGAGTCCTTCAGTTTATATATTCTCTCGTATTGCTACCACCATTTTATTTATTTATATGTATGTATGAGGAAATGGTGGGCTCATGTGAGACCGAAATTCTCATGTAGTGATGGCTAGTGGCGGAACCAGGATTGGAGCAAACCCCGGGCGAATCCGAGCGAAAAAACTCTACCTCTGACAATTTAGCGTTAAAATTTTTGTCTTAAAAATTTTGCCTTAAAAAAAAATATTTGCCAGGACCCGGGCGTGGCCTTGATTGCCCGGGTCCTGGCTCCGCCCCTGCAAAGTGCAAAGCTTTACAGCTTTTACCAATCTTGCTGCTGCTGCTCGTCCTCATCCCCTGTCATTTTTCCTTTGTGTCCTGATGAGCTATGATGAAAAGTCTAATGACCAAACTACCTGTGCCCTAAATCCTTCCTTTTCTTGCCCCACTTTACTTGTTCCTACTGCTATTCTGCTACTCACTTGAGTTGGTGTAATGTAGATAAGGCTCTCTCCTTTTGTGCATGCCAAAGGAGAGAAAAGAAAAAAGAACAGAGGGTTCTTTCTAGTGGGCATCTGCCAGATGCTGGACAGCATCAGCAAAGGGAGGACAGGAAAAAAGCTTCAATAATTTTGGCTGCCAATCATAGTGTGCAACACCATGGCCAGAATCTTATTTGAGAGAGTGATGTCTGTGCATGTGTGTAAATTTTCACCTTTTCTCCTGTTCCTGATCTAAGTGAGTGAACCTTTTTGACCACTGATTTGGCCTGCTGGACAGTGTCATGGTCCCCATTGTTCTCTGTCTGCAGTCCTAACATTGTTTCAACTAATTAAAGAAACACGAGGAATGTAGAAAGAGAAGACAGCTTCTGTGCTAGATTAGAAATGGGAAATTAAGTCCCAATTTGCATATTGAGTATAAGAATATGTCTGATGGATATCTCAAATGGCCACTTGTAAAAAATAGAACAACCAAGATGGCATGAACAAGCGGTCCAGGGAATATTACCAGAACTATGTAAGCACAGTGTGCCCATAGCAGGGAGGACAGGCTATGTTCTGCTGTGATCAGTAGCCTTCTTCAAATGTATATCCTCTCTGCCTACAGCTAGAGAATCCTCTGTTTCCTTTCTCCATCAAGCTACATAAGATCCAATGCAGGTGATTAGACAGGTGTCTCAGGAAAAAAATTTAATTTTTTTGTGAGAGGTGCTTAGACGGGTGCTTAGAAAAGACGACGGAAGCAAAGTTAAGCACCCGGTGCTAGGCTGGTGCTTAGGGTGACATAGGTGACAGGTGCTTCAATCGGTGCCTAGCAAATAGTAGTCCAAGAAGCACAAATAGTACTCTACACAATGCAGCGCTGCATTGGAGACAACAGGTGCTAGAGTAGGTGCTACACGAATATTAAAGCAACTTAAGCACCCATATGAAGCACTCTGCATTGTAAGTCACATATTTTTTTGAGACGCAACGCTACTCTCTCTCTTTAAGCACCGGGCTATAAGCACCCTGCATTGTACATGGCCTAAGAATGCAGGAAACTGCCATGTCCATTGCTCAGGCCTCAGGCACTGCACTTGATAGGGTCCAGACAAGCTACACTACACCCAATAACACATCAGTTTTAGGATCACAGATGTGGGAAATGGCCAAAATTTTGGGGCCCACAACAATTCTACAATCCAGTTGGCTGGGTAGTCTTGCTTGTGACGCTTGGTTAATAAATTATTATTACTTGCTTAATTGTCAAGGGAAAACATATATTTGGTGCAGTAATAGGTTTGTAGATGAAGCAGCCTGTCTGTTTAGTAAACTCCTTTCAATTGTGTGTGTGTGTGTGTGTGTGTGTAGAAAATAGGTTCAGTTCATATTGGCAAGTTGTAGGAAATATTATAGTCAAAACTTAAGATTCAGTCATGGTTGGTAAAAGTAGGAACTGTGGATGAACACTGTAAACAGTACACTCTGATTTTGTTCCATTTCAGTTCAATTATTGTAGTGAATATGCAGAACTTGTCTTCTATTGGCAGTAACAGATTCTTACATAAGTTGGCAGAGACGGTGTGGGCAGATTCAGTGCCACTGTGTTGCGTGATCAATAAGGTAAACAGTTGTTTACTCCAGGACTTGTCTGAATAATTTGAAGAAAAGGCTGCACTCTACCTACATGCACTATCAAGTTTTGATAGATTCCTATTTCAATTTCAAAGTTACTGCTGATCTGAAATTCATCATAGGATTGGTGTTTGCAGTCCAGGAATTATAGATACATATATGTCCAAACAAGTAATAGACTCTTGCGATTTTTTTATTGTTGTACTGAAGATAGTGTAATTATTTTGCTTGAGTTGAGAATTTGGGATCCTCTCGATCTTTGATGGAGAATCAAACTCAAGTTCAGCCTTTCTAAACTGATACTTTAAGGGTGTGTTTGGTAGAGTGCATCTCCTCATCTATTCTCTTCTCAAACCCACTTTTCAGTGTTTGGTAGGATGTATGAGCTCTCTCAGCCATGCTCACCTCAACCTACCAAAGCCTCTTAGCCATGCCCAGGAGAGAACCCACAAGTGGAGGTTCCCTAGTCAGCATGGCTGACCTCAATCCACCAAAACCTCTCAGCAAAGCCTTTCAGCCATGTCTAGACCACAGATACAGCCCACCAAACAAGATCTCAACTCAGCATGTCTCAGCATATACAGGCTACCAAATACTGTGCAGTTGTATGCGTTCAGCATGTCCAGGCTCAGCCTGTATCAGGAGAAATAGCCATGCTAGAGACATACAGGCTACCAAACAGACCCTAAGTTGCGCCCAACTGGTTGCCATGATTGTCAGATAAGTGCACATAATTTACACTGTGCTTGTACTTCGGTTTGTCCTTCCAAAGTGATGGATACAATTCTAGCTACTTCTGCAGCATAATCAAAGTCAAAAGTTTCAGCTCCTTTTCATACACTGGGAAGTTTATCTGCACAAATGGAACTTCACCCTGGTACAAGCATTCCAATCATCGGAGAAAAATAAAACAGCTGATTCACATGGAGTCCTTGCCAAGACTGTCAAAACCAGTACAACATTGGATACTGCTAAATCACACCAATATCAACTATAATTATTATATGCACAAAACAGAAGTGTTGCAGAAAATATTGTTCTTTTCTTTTCTGGAAGGAAAATGCGTTGGTGATTTGATGAGTAAAAGGGACACCATGAAGTCAACTAGTCAAGTCCTACAAGTCACTCAAATAAAAAAAGATGAGTCTTATAATATACGTGGATAGCAAGTGTTTCATATGCACTAGTTAATAATCCCACCACTGAAACTTGTGGAGGATTAGGTGGTGTTGCAGCAGATCTGATACTCTACCAGCTGATTGACTCCACTGCACTGAAATCTGATAACATCATCAGCAATTATGTTATGCTCTGTAGTAGGTATGTGATGTAGCTGTTGGATTTGGGAAAAATAACTGGGGGAGGACCACCTCACGCTGAGGGATAAGTGTTTATTGTTTGGCAGGACCTGTGATTAGTGCAATGGTAGGGATGCTAATTAGCTTATCTTGTACCATTAACTTATGTGCTTTTTTTTGAGCGATTAACTTATGTGCTTTTGACATTGGAAGTATCCACTTTCATCCACAAATCTAGATAAACGGCTCTCCTTTTCATTTTCCTTAAAAGTATCCCTCATGGATGCTTGTCCCTACTCCCTGGGGTGCATGAGCATGAGAGGCCTTTTACAATTTTATATACTCCATCATTTGTTGAAGGGAAGCAATGTACACCAATTAAACAGGAAAGTTTTTGAAGTTTTTTGTAATGTCAGATTTGCATATAGATTCTCTAATCAGACTGAAGTATTTTCAGTCTATTCATCTAACTGATTTGAGCTGACCCTGTTTGTGGCTAATCATCTTAGTTCATCGTAAGTTCATCTTATCTATTCATATACCTAATCATCTAAAATAATTAAAACACCGGTAGTTCTATTCTATAAGAACGAAAACATATGTTTTTGGCCCAACAATTTTCCTTATATATTCGCAGTTGAAATTCTATTTCCAGATGATTCCAGACTTGTGCACCAAACAGCCTCTCATACTTTCAAGTTCACCTTTTTATCTTCTTGCACGTAGCCAATCACACATGTCCACATAAATGTAGGAGACCTAGACTCTTAACTGTTTTGAAAATGATGTAAAGAGAGAGCACTTAACTCTCATGTGAGGTTCAAGCTACATAGTACATGCAGTGCATGCAATAATTTTCCTGCTAAAAATGTTTAGCAAATCTTAAACCCGGGATATCTTCTTTCGAGTTTCTACTTGCATTACAAAGTGGTAACTTTGGATGTGTGCGGCGGTTTGGCTGTTAATTTAGTCTAAACTAACAGTGTTAGGACCACAAAAAGGCACCAAAGAAATAAAAAAGAACATGCTACCACTCCTGGGTCCGGGCACGATGCAACAGCAGCACTAAAAAGAGACAAAAAGAGGCAGAGAATCTATGATCTTTTGAACTCGGCATTAGCCAAAATGCAAACGCGACTGCTCTTTTTTAAAAGACATCAAGAAATGGGGCTACTAGTTGCTGCTGCCATCCAAAACTAGCCCAGAAGATGTCCTTTTCTTGAAAGCAACAGCATCCAAACCTTTGCCGTTCTATTGCTTGTTTAAGTTAGTTAACTAATCATCTCGTGCATGATAACAAAGTTTTACAATCAGATAAAGCACATTCAAAGAATGACGCATGGTGATACAGGTTGTAAGATGGAGAAAATGATGCTATTCCCTCATGACCAGAGTACAATGAAATAATTTGCAGGAAGGTCTTGGCGTATCAGAGTATTTCACTAGCTTTACAAGAGAACTGTAGAATCAAAATCAGAGTAACAAAATGGAAGCCATGAGGTTTAGATTATAACTTTTGTAGTCTCTGCTTAAGGGTTGAGGAGTACAACTGCACAACATAAAGGAAATACAGTGACACTGACTCTGGTAGGTTGCTAGGGATCAGTAGTTCTTGTTGATTTTCCATTGCCTTTGTGCCCAAGACTGACAAATTTTCCTCTACACTGCTCTTCGGATTCCTGGCACTCTTCAGGCTTCACAGGGCACACAGTAGCACTGACAACATAAACCACGCAAGTTGAGATGCTCTGCTTTGATTCTAACGAGTTCCTGACAAAGTCACGCAGTGCCTTGACGATGATTTCTACGAATCTTTGTTCTTTGCTTCGTCACTGACTTATTTTTTTCTTGAAACAGGGTTTCGTCACCGACCTCACGCCTATCAGAGAATATGATCATCCTAGAGTACAAATTGGTGTCTGGTGAGGATAATAGCATCCTTCAGTCCATGGATCCCGCTACATTACTGCAGATAAATTCTCGCCTAAAAGTGCAGAGGCTAAAGCTAAAGTGAATCACTACGAGTAAATATGGTGCATGTTAGGCTGTTAGCAATAGTGTACTGTAATTAAGAACTCCTGTACATTGATTCAGAATCGAAATCTCTGGAGTAAAATCTGTGTATCAGATCCAGTGCCAGTACTGGCAGGTTCTCCTTAAGCTTTTATCCTCAAGTAAACACATAGCACTACGTAGATTGCTACTTGTCACTTGACCTCCTAATAGGATAGACCGTATGAGTCGGAAGCTACTCTTTTCATTGTATCATCTTGATGTTTCGATTTTTAACTAATAAAAACTCTCTTTTTGTCTAAAAAAGAAGAATAGAAATATGATATGTGGATTCTACACCATCCGTTACACTGACATGTGGGTTCGAGATACAAGTTTCATATTATTTGTCTTATCTTAGTATTTCGTGGTTATTTTCGTAAATAATTATGTAAAGTGACATAAGCATTTGGTGTAACTCATTTTCTCAAGTCCAGATATCTCCTGAGCTAATTGTTCCTCATCCCTCCATCTTGGCCGCATATGTTTGATCGTACGGTCGGTGAATCCCCACGTCTAGTTAGAGGATAACTACCTCCATTTAAATTTCGTTTTGAAAAATTTCTCTCTCCGTCTCCTCGCCGTCGTCGTCTCCCACCTCGACGCGTTTCGCGGCCCCCTGACCTCGCCGCCGTCCGTCGCCGTCGCCGTCGCCATGGCCGTGCGCTTCCGGTACCGGAGCTCCCCACGCTTCGAGTCCCTCGACCTCGCCGGCGCCGTCTCCGTCCGCGACCTCCGCGCCCGCATCCTCGGCTCCGCGCTCCGCCGGCACTTCGGCCTCCTCATCTCCGACGCAGCCTCCAACCGCAGTACGCTCCCTCTCCATTCGTACTCCCCGCAGGCTCTATTCCTGCGCCAAAGCTGCGGAACGCGCTTCGATTTGACTCTGTCTTTTATGTTGGCCGCGTAGCTCTCGACGACGACGCGCTGCTCATCCCCGCCGGCTCCGACCTCGTCGTCAAGCGCGCGCCCGTAAAATCCTTGGAAGGCTGCGGAGACTCGTCGGCGCTTACTGGTGTGTTCGATTGTGCGGTACAGCGGTAGGGCTGAGGAGCAGAACGGTTGTGGCCGCGGCGATCGATGCGAGGGGCTTGCGTCTTTGTCGACTCCTTTGCACAAATTTGATGACACCAGCAAGGAGATTTGTCCTGATTTGGAGGCAGAATTATCAGAATCATATGCTGATGGTGCCAAATTAGCACAAGGTTCCAATCAAAGGTGAAATCCAGAGCTTAATTTTTACTGTTAATTTAGTAAACTGCGATGCTATTTCTCTGAGTATTCACAGTTTCACTTGCCAGAGGCCCCCATGCACAAAGATGTGATGCTTGTTCTATCTTTTGAACATGTAACTCTACACATTTCATAGCTCAGCTTGGGTTACTCTATTAATGTAACGGACTGCAATAAGTGTACTTGTGTGCTCATGGTCAGTTTGTTCTACACGCACATACTGAAATTGAGTTACACAGCTGATGCTGCTTCCTCTGCAGGAGATTTGACTGGTTCTGGTTATTTTATACCCATAAAAAACACTTCTAGGAATAGTTTCAGTCGTTTATGACCTACCAACTATCTATGTATAGATAATTCTAAATGCTTGTATACTACTATGTAGTTTACACTATGTTGTTCATATTCCTTTTTTTTAATGGAAAGTCAGGCGCTCTGCCACTTTTCATTAAGAAGAAGAGAGTTTAATTTACATCGCATCCAAACAAAAACAAAAACCTCGAAAAATTACATTGGTTGCAAAATGGCCAACCTCCTTTGATCGATGTCCTCCTTAGCTCAGAAAGCGACGTCTACCACGACCATAGAGGTCCCTTGGAAAATTCTACTATTCCGCTCTTTCCATACATTCCACATGACATACATGAGGACCTCTCCAATCAGTTTCCGATTTGTGTTGTCAAGCCCCACGACGTTTGCGTCCCACCAAGCATCAAGAGGGCAAAGGTCATGGGCTGGAGTGTGGTGGTGTTCATCCAGGAGGAGATGATACCCCAAACCTCACGAGAGAAGACGTCCCCTTGGATGAGGTGCTCATTTGTTTCAAACTCCGTGTGGCACAAGTGGCAAGCTTGGTCATGCGGCCACCCCCTGACAGCTAGGCGGTCGGCCGTGAGCGCTTTGGAATGAAGAAGCAGCCAAGTGAAAATTTTGCACTTTGGCTCCACCTTGGAGCTCCAGATTTTGCCCGCGGCAAATGGCGCAGTGGCGGTAGCGAATTGGGCACGGTAAGCTGACCCCACAGAGTAGTCCCCATTTGGCGTCATTCGCTTATCCATAGTCCAGGATGAATTCTTGGGGTATCTGCTATTTCCTGAGCTATGTATTTGTCATTCGCTTATCCATAGTTCCCTTTGTCACTTCCAATTTTTTTCTGTACATGCAGATGACAGTGGATTTGCATCACTGTCGACAACGGCAAGAAAGGTGCAATATCTTATTTTTCCTGGTTAGAGAGCATTCCTTTAATTCATTGACTTAGAGGAACATACCAGTTGTCAGACAATACTTTGTTTGGAGAAAAATGAACCATGTTTTTGAGAATGCTGGGGGCTTACTAGTTTGGTATGTGAGAACCATTAGTGTATAGTACCACAGTTTTCTGAAGTATAAGTAAATGATTAGTTGGTTGTACACAGATAAGCCCTAGTAGTTAGTAGGTTCCAAAGAGACAGTGGGAACTTGCCTGCCCTGTTGATATGTTATGATCGTAAATCCCAAGGAAAATATTTCTACCAGAGTTTCATTTGCCCCAATTTTCATAGATAAGTTAATACATGGTGCATGTAGAACAGCTTGCTTTGAATGACTTTAGGATTTTGATGCAAGGTTTTCTAATTTGCTTAATGAAATTGCTATATTTGTACTGTAGTGCCAATTTTAAGTTTCTTTTTGGATAAGCAGGGCGGGCGAACTTGTTACAAGTGCTGTTCTCCAAGCCACCTGATCAGAGATTGTCCAGTTGCATCAAATGTACAATCAGGTAACTGGTTCAGTTGAGCATATCAGGCTTGTTATACCTTCTATCTTGCGCCCTAGTTTTAGTTACCCTTTACATGTCCTTCAATGTTCCTTACATGGAGATGCATATGGTCCACCTAATTGGCAGGGATCTATGTTTCACCCTCTTCAGCCTTATGGAAATATCTATGGCACACCTGGGATCATTCCATTTGATCCAGGAGTTGTCCCAGTCTCACCTTTTGGAGTTCCTTCATATATGCCATCATTTTATGGAGGCATGAATAATCCACAGTACGTAACCTTTTTCCTTTCTATTGGTATTCCTCTGAGATGATTCTTGTAAATAGCAGCAATTTCACCAATCATACACAGCTCAAAATGTTAACCTTCTTGACCCCTAAATGATGCTTTTAGTGCTTTTATGGGGATGGGAGGTATGCTATCTTCATTGCTACCTGGATTACAGCAACCCTTGTCACATACAGGATTCCTGGGTGTTCATGATAATGTTGAGAGTCAGAAAGCTCCAAGTGGAAGGGGTGTAAGGAACTACGAATTTATTGATGTTTATATACAACCTTTAAGTTCATGTAACAGTAGATGGTTGCTTACAGATTTTATACGTTGCATGTGACATAGCACACGCCTGAACTGCCAAGTGTCAGCATAAGTTTTAAACTAATTCAACTTCTCTCATCTTTTCTTCACTGGGAATTTAACTTTGTTGAAATCAACTGAGAAATTTAACTTTTTTGAAACCAACTGGGAAATTTAACTCTTAACTGGTAATGTGCCATCATAGGGGTTACTGAACACTACAAAATTTGCCCTTTGCGTACCTGTAGTCATTTTTGTCAGTCTCATTTGTTAGAGTATGATAGTAACTGTTGTATATACATTGTTTTATTTAAGTCTCAAACATGTTAGCTTTAGGCTTTTTAGTGGTTATGTCTGGACTGCTTTAAACCATGTTTCTTGGGCCATTTGATATCGGCACCTTGTGGTACTATATGGCCAGGTTTAATACTAAAGAAATATTATCGTATAAAAATCATCAAATTTGATAATGCCCACGAAGGCTACTTTACTATCCATATGAAATGTTTCATACAATCTTGCAAAACAGTAAGTTCCATGGTTTTTATTTAGATATCCACATGCCACAGTGGATGTAGAGCTCATTGAGCTCGCTATAGGATTGCCATTTGTTCCCATACATCTTTTTGTTCAGCTAATGTGAAATTATATAGTTAATGTCTAGTGACTAAATGTTTCTTTACGGAGTATGACTGTGATAGTAGTTTGACGATTACCATGATGAGGGTGGTAGAAGAACATCACATATGCAATATCAAACAGAAAAGAGATCTGAAAGGTATGGAGATGAAGGTAGCACAAGGGTTGAAAAACGGTACTGCAAGGATATGTTTTTAGCCCTACCAGCAAGAAGCCTTGTTATTCATCAAATGAACAATTACTTGATCAGAAACATCGAAAGGAATTTGATTCATATGGAAGAGAAAGGAGGAAGCATTATTCTGAGAGATCTGCTTCTGAGCTGCATGATATGCCTGACAACTCTATCCAGGATACTAAACAGAGGAGGAAGCAGCATCATAGAAGTGCTCCAGGAAAAAGATATGAAAGTAGGGAGAAACACAAAAGTGACTACAGTGAATATACTCATCATCAAAGTCGTAAAGAGAAGAGTCATGCCGACAGGGCTGATGATGGGCACAAGTCCAGTAAGAACACACATAGACATAAACATTGGGACCACGAAACTGATCACTTGACTGACTACAAACGTGACAGCAAGGTAAAAGCATCTAGTCAGAGTTCAAGACATGCCAAGACAAAAGTCGGTTCTTCAGATGGCTACCTGGGAAGTGACAGATGGGAGATGGCCACCCAGATAATTATGAAAGAAGGGATCACTACCGTCAGAAGAGAAAGGGAATTCATTAACAAATCCAGGTCCAGGTTTGTCTGTGCTCCAATTACAGCAACCAAAAAAGGAAGAAAAAACCGGTATCATCAAAACATCTGGCAGTGTCAACCATGTATCGGAGTTTTTGCTTATCCTGAACTTTTATCATCTGCAGTTGTACCCAGTGTTGTTGTTATTAGCTGTAAATCTTGTTAGGGATTATTGGTAGGTGTAGTTCAACAGATTTTCCTACTTTCTGCCAGAAGTATAGGAATGTAGAATTGTATGATGTTGATTCACAGAACATGGAGATTTCATAGTCGTGTACGGA
The DNA here is from genome assembly GCA_019208055.1 of Stipa capillata. Taxonomy (NCBI): domain Eukaryota; kingdom Viridiplantae; phylum Streptophyta; class Magnoliopsida; order Poales; family Poaceae; genus Stipa; species Stipa capillata. The sequence continues at coordinate 90,656 of JAGXJF010001873.1, forward strand.
ATTTATTGTTCACTTTGTGATGTGGATTGACTTCGATTTCCTGGTTATCTGGTTAGCATAGACCTGTTTTTCGATAAGCTATTCTTTATTTGGGAGCTGAGAAGATATGCAAGTCCCTATCATCATCAGTTATTGATGAAATATGCCAAAACTTGAATGTTGCTACAAGAGCAAGAGTAAGCTTTATTCATGTGAAAAATGGAATTCCTTGGAGAGTTCATGAGGATGGGAGAGTATCGAATGCAAGATGCAGATTGGGATAATGTAATCCAACTATCTTGTTAGATGAAGTTGTATCCACCGTGTTTATGAAAGACACTACATTTAGATTAGCTCTCTCAAACTGCATATTCACAAACTTTCTGAGTGAGGGCCAAAGGTTCTGCATCCTCCATACTTTGAAGGTTCGCTAGGGTGCTTTGAGGCTTAGCTCGTGTGTCTCATCATTGTTGTGACATCCAGAAGTCTGGGTACCTGAAAAGAACACAAAATAGAGATAAGAACACCTGCATTAGTTTTTTATGCTATACTTGCACCATATCAACAGTATTCTAGGTCCCATTTGTTCTAAATATATTGATATCGTAGTGCTGTGATCTCTGACACGCTAAGTTGAATAGACCGGGCAAATAGTCGCTCGACGGAAACAGATTTAGAGCAATGAATTGCATCATCTAATGCATGGCTCATACAGCTCTCAGATTCTGACACTATTGTTTTCTTACCACAAGAGTGGAACTATGGATCACAAACTTCCCGATGTCTCCTAGGCCTACAATGCAGCATGCTGAGATGGAGGGGTAGGAACTGCCTTGCGCTAAAGGCATGGCTTAGCTTCTCTTCGATGTATGCTTTTTGCACCTTTTGGCACTAGTATCTATAGTCAACTTTTTCATGTGCTGCTCTGAAAAATGAATTAAAACTACACTTGAAGGAAAGTCATAATCATTTCCTTGCTTTAGTTTCGTCACCTACTCTCTACTTGGAGTCGATTAATTAAAAGTGGCAGCTGACCAAGCGATTGTGTTGTACGACTGAACTAAAATGTATGAATACAGAAATTGCTTCCTGCGGGTACATCTCTTTTAATGACTGATAGTATTGTGTACTAGTGCACCAACTATGACATTGTCCAGGGCTGATTCAATTGGAGGGTAAACCACGTGATTCCCATTTTCGGGTTGGCCTGATGAAAGTTAAACACTGGTTTCTCCAACTAGGAAAGTTTGTTGTGGATAGTGGCGTTGAAGTACATTTTTGGGAGGATGTTTGGCTACGGACCAGATCACTCAGCGAGCAATACCCTCGTCTGTACCATATTGTCCGTAAAAGACATGCCACTCTATCGGAGGTCATGAGTACTGGTCCGATAAACCATACCTTTCGGCGAGCGTTAGTTGGTCCTAAGTTAAGAGAATGTATGAAACTTATTGGGTGTCTCTCAAGCCTTCAACTTAACCAAGAGCATGATATCTTCCATTCGAAGCTACATTCTTCTGGTCAATTTTCAGGTCAGTCGATGTATGCCGCGATTGGTGATAACCATAGTCATTCTGGCATAAATCTATTTGAAAACCACTAATCCACTGAATACGGACAGATTCACATAAGATGTTACAACGGATTCATGTAATACTACTTCACTAGCCTGCAGTTTGGTTTTCCATCCTTTTGACACAATAATACTTGGTTCCATCCTAGATTATTCCTCAACCATCCTAGAAACAGCACAACCTTTTCTTTAACTAAGAAAGAAGCCCACCATGAGAGCAGCAGTTTGGACAGCACGCAATCAATCCACTTCTTCTTTTGAGGGAACTTAATCAATCCACTGTACTTAGTAGCACAAGGACATGACCATAATAAAATGCCAGCCTAAGTTGTAGCACAAAAGGATACATGGAGATGAAAAAAATCTACTCTACTTGGCTTCTCAATCTACTCTACTTCGAAGTATCATTACAAAAGAATCTACTTTTAGTTGAATTCCCCAACCGTTTGCTCCGCCCAATTGCAAAAACAGTAAACGTTCATGAAACATCTGCTCAGTTCCAAACAACACTACAGAGTAAGCAATGTTGTTTTTGTAGAGGAGATGATCCATCATCTTTTCTTTAATTGTCCTTTTGCTCGTCGAGTGTGGTGAACGGTTTACATAGCTTTTTCAACTTTTCTCCACCCTATAGCATTTCCATTATGTTTGGAAATTGGTTGTCAGGATTAGGTCGACCACTTCTAGTAGGAGCCTGTGTTTTATGTTGGTCACTTGGTTTGACTATAATAATTTATTTTTTATATAAAAAGAAAGTTTTATTTTTTAGAGGTTATTCATATGGCTACCAATTTGCTCCGTACATGATCCTTACTACATCGATATGGGTGCAACCATTTGAAGATGGTAATATGAAAATTGTTTACCATATATAGATGGTGATCTTGTAATAGGCTTTGTGATGTTTGAGTTTTCTTGTGACTTTTCGATGTATTGCTATCAACTCTCCTTTGTGGGACATTGAACCTTTGTAATAACCGTTTTAAATAAATTTTGGCTTCTTGCATCCATAGATGCAGAGACCAGAGATACCACCTCTATTTTCTAAAAAGCCTATAACATTGTTTATTGGAGTGCATGCTACCGTATTCTAATTCCAGGAGATACAGGTTTTGTACAACGATCTGGTCCATGCACTTACAACGAAAGGCAGGAAGAGCTCCACAAGATTAGAGATTGCATTTAATAGAGATTCATATACTTCTGAGATTGGTAACCGGCCGAATGAAAGGGATCACCTCTTAGGAACGAAGATCTCTTCTGCAGTAGTGGCATGCACATACTCGTAGAACATCAAGAGGATGTCTCATGTCCTTCAGATTTGGTTTCTACTCTTGGAAATACCACCCGAGTGTTACTTCTTTCCTATAAGGCTACATAAGACCTCCATTACAACGACGATCTTCCATGGCTGCACATAACCGCATCACCGGAGAACTGCTAGTGGAGCATGTGGCATTCAAATTTTAAGTTCACTAGGTGCCAGTCAGTTAACCACAATATATACAAATTGACCCTATAAACTTGTAGAATAAGGGGGTATTTGGTTCGGCTTTTCAGCAGCTTTTCATTGAAAAAAGCTACAGCCCAACCAAACGGCTAGCTTTTCAGCAGTTTTTGCCAACGGTAGCTATGGGCTTTGCAGTGCAAATTCAGCTGTTTGGAAAAGCTGCCTTCTGCCAGCTTTTTGCAATGTGCTGAAGCTTATGTGCTCATTTTCTAAAATGTTGTAGATGATTTGGATCAACCAAAAGCCATATGTTCACTTTCTTACAGCCACATCAGTTTTTCTAGACAGCCAACCAACAACAGCTTTGTCAACAACCATAGTTCAATCAAACATGCCCTAAATGTGCAAAAGAATTGCTACCTCATTCATTTTTAGCTATATTAGCTCAGCTCTTACGATTTCATTGTAATATTTTATACGAGTTTTGAACAAACAATGTCTATGAGAAATGCTCTGAAGTCTGAATATGTAACAAGTTTGGAATATTGAATTTGTATCATCTAATGCATGGCTCCTACGTCTCTCGGACTACTGTTTTCTTACCGCAAGAATGGAAATATCAGTTGCAAACTTCCCAATGTTTCCCACGCTTGCACTGCAGAGCGCCGAGAGGAAGGAGGATCGGGAGTTGCGCTGAGCTGAGGACATGGCTTAGCTTCTGTTCGATGTATGCATGTTTCTTGCACCTTGTGGTATCTGTAGTCAGTTCTTCTCATGTGCTGCTCTGAAAATAAAAGAAACTAAGTAACTGCCCTAGATTACTTTAGTTCTCTCACCTACTCTCTACTTATTGGGGTGTCAATTAGACAATTAAAAGTGGTAGCTGACTAAGTGATTGTTCGGTACAACTCAACTAAAATGCATGAATACAGAAAATGCTTTCTGCAGGTATATCTATAGTAGTGACTAATGATAGTTTTGTGTAAGTGCATCGCCTTATAACATCTAATCTAATCTAACATACAGAAAGCAGCTGGGATTCCCAGCTTCTCAGCGCGCCACGTCATTTCTGATGAGGTGGCCGACTCTCAGCCATCGGATTTAGTATTGATGGTCTAGATCAAACGCGTGAACAGTAACATGTCTAACACTGTTCATAACGTTTTAGTATTGTTCATTCGATCCGTGAACAAATTTTTAACGGGTCCAGCACTGTTCGCAACCCGACCCGCATTAAACAGTACCCCTGCCGTTATTGTTCATATCGGGTCCGATACTGTTCACCCGACCCGTTACTGTTCATCACAACCCTAAAAACATTATATATACTCCATTTGACCGTTTCGACATCCCGAATCCATTTCTCCACTCTATTTTACCTAAGTCATACTCCTTAATACCTTAAACATACAAATCTCCTTACATCTAAATTTATAATTATTATTAGCAACGGTTCACGAGGCTTCTTGAAGGTAGTTCACTCGTACCGATTTTATATATTGCAAATCTATCATGTGTCCTACTTCCCAAGCAAAAAAAAACTTTAAATTATAATCGTGTGAACAAATTTTGTTATCTCCTATCTGAAATGACTTAGCGAGATTATTACACATTCCAGTGTTTCTAACATTTAAAGGTATTCCTATAACCATGGGACATAAGACTGATTACACAGGTGCTGCGCTATCACGCAAGCCTTAAGCTAGTTATTTACTAAAGCGGCGCCGTATTTTCGTGCAAGCCACTGGTGGTAGAAGCTGTTATCTCCTATCTGAAATGACTTAGCGAGATTATTACACATTCCCAGTGTTTCTAACATTTAAAGGTATTCCTATAACCATGGGACATAAGACTGATTACACAGGTGCTGCGCTATCGCGCAAGCCTTAAGCTAGTTATTTACTAAAGCGGCACCGTATTTTCGTGCAAGCCACTGGTGGTAGAAGCTTTGATCAAGCCATCGTTTCTTAATTGGAAATATCTATTTATCAGCTGCTTGAATTTTTTTTACATCTCAATAATTTTTTGGATCTTTGGATCAACATCTAACCATCTCATTGGCGGGACCCAAAATCCATAATAGAGAGTTTAAGTGAAATCACCCGCTAAGTCGAAACGTCAACCCCGACCTCAACCCTTGGGTATCTATTCCAAGAGGAGTAGAGTGATATGGCTTCGAATAGCCCGAGACGTCAACCCCGAACTTGCTCCGGTAAACTAATGCACAGATTAAGTAGGGTGATATGGTCTTCTTACTCTTTTCTCATTGAGCCGGAACATCAATCCAAACTCGTCCCGGCAAATTAATGCTCGGCTAGAGTAGGATGATATAATTCCTAAGCTCCCAGTGGAAGAGTCACTTCACAGGGGTGATTAAACCTAACAACTCTATGACATAGATTCTGAAACCCTACCCGCACCATGTGCTTCAATAACATACACGCAAGGCACATGAGGCAGGTGAGAACAAACAAATATCACAACAGCACTCTACGACTGAAACTGCAATAATACTAGTTGTTCGATAAAACTTAACAATATAATTCACAACAGAGTCAATTACACAACGGAAGATTAAGATGGCTAGTAAGCCAAAAAGGTAGGGCCAAAAGATGGCAGCAGAACAAACCAAGCTGCCGGACCCTGGGCAGGACCACTGCCTGGGATTCTCAGCGACTAGTCGTCGTTGGCGTCGATCTCTATATAGAAACTATCCGTTGAGAGGATGATTTCCTCTGCACAAAAATTATCAGAACTGCAAGGTGAGTACAAAAATTGTACTCCGCAAGACTTACAAGGGAAAATAGTAATAGATGCAACATGTTCCAATAAGGAGATAATTGTGGACTATTTTACGGAAAGCTGATTATCCATTTGACAATATCCTTTAAGTAGAATGAAATCCACTACTATATTGCTTTTAAAAGGAAGGAGTCGAATCTTCACGATGAACCCTATTGCAGACCACCTAACACATAAACCTTCGATCCTTCCTCAACCCCCCAGGGAGGAAGCAATCGCTAACACCTCAACCTTAGAGTTGCATGTTTTAGAGTAACGTTGTAGTTGTTTAATTCAATATGGATTCTTACCAAGTTGTCCATAACCGCGGACATGGCTATTCGAATAGTTCAAACCTTGCAGGGTGTACATCTTTACCTACACGTATCAATCGACTCTTAATGCTAAGCCAAAGACACACTTCCCAAGGTGTGTTAGCAGAGTGTGATTGAACACGACCTTTACAATATTTTCGACTTAAGCATGAGCCGCCCTAATGGGCTAATCCGTGTGCACCAGTCCGGCCGGTACCCCGACACGGTCCCAAAAGTTGTAGCAGGTGATACATCTCGGTCCCGGACCGTGTGTAACCCTTACACCTATATTGAGGCAGTACATCACATCCTTTTTCACTCACCCAGCAAATGAAAATGGCAAACTATGCAGCTCATGACTTAAACCTAGACAAATTATTTAGTCGTGGGTGGCCCATTATACCACCCGTATAGAAGTACGCAAATCTTGGTTCAAAAGGACACCGGGAACCAGTCCTTGTGGGAAAACGAGACAACCCACTATGCTCCCAGCCATGGCCTCTCGTCTAAACCGATCATTATTAATCAAATTCATTAGTTACCTCCCGGTGAACACCCACCTACCACGTAACCCATCCAAAGTGTTTGTGTTTTGTCTTCCATCCAAGAAATTACGACTTTTACATGACTAAGCATGTCTAAGCAACATTAACTATATAAGTGACTTAAACGCAATAACTATGCTATTCTAAATAGTTTTGTGGTGGTGTTGATTGAGCGACAAAGTAAGTTATGCAAAAATAAAGCTAATACTTACGGAAAGTATAATTTGAATGCATGTGATAACGGATTTGAAAACAAATAATACATTGCAAGTAGTAGGGTGTTTACAATATGTTCAAAGGGGTTGCTTGCCTTGTGGTTCCGCTAAAAGATCTTGTTCCGGCTCGGAATTAAAGGCTTTGACACCTTCCGATTCTATCGAGAAGAACGAAAACACTAAAAAAGGGGCGAGATAATAAACACCACAATGATAAACATCAGCATGATATGAAATGCACGCCATGGCGTAGAGGATTTAAAATGAAGACTAATGCAAGTGGAATCAATTTAATCGGAGTCCGGGACGCTCGAGATATCGTGATCCGACGACTTCCAGCTAATCGGGAAACCCTCATTTGAGTTTTTAGCTATTTATATCTTTTTCTAGCATGCAAAAATGTATGAAAATGACATATTTGAATAGCTCTCATTTTTCTGAACATTTTGATATATTATTTGCATTTTTCTGATTAAAAATAAATTTTCTATGAATTTTCTAAGATTTAATCAATTTAAATACCCTTTTTGCATTTTGCTCAGTAAATAAAAATAATATTAAATAATAAATACTTTTATTACTCACTTTAATACTAGCCTCAGAGATTGACATGTGGGCCCCATGGTCAACTTTGACCAAAGTTGACTGGGTCAATGACAGGCGGGGCCCACTTGTCATAAATTTTATTTTCTTTATTATTTTTATTTCTAAAACTGTCTGGTGGGTCCCACATGTCATAGAGACATAATTAATAAACTCATTTAATGCACTGTTAGTCATTAATTACGGTCATTAATATGTTAGATTAGCATTAATTATCAATGATTAGCATTAACTATGTCAGAACAGTAATCATTGGTATTAATTATGGTATTGAACACAGTTAGCATTTATTACACATCATTAAATGCTAAACATTAATTAGGGCATTAATTATGCCCTAACGACCGGTTAATGGGCCATAATCGCTTGCATTTAAGCGGTTAGGGAGCTCGGTCCGGGTGGCTCGGCCTGAACGGGGCTCACCCGGCGCCGGTACCGCCGGCGGCGGAGCCCGGGGAGAGAGGAAGGCGGCGGTGGCTTACCGGCGAGCGGCGATGAGGGGAGGAGGCAGCGAAGGAGACGAGCTCCGGCTCGGCTACGGGGCGGCGAGCGCTCGGGACAGGAGCGAGGCGGCGAGGACGGGGAGAAGGCGGCGGTGCTACCGGGGGTGGGGAAAGAGAAAGGGGGAGAGAGGGAGTGAGCCTAGGGAAAAGAAAAGGGAGGCGGCGGCGGAGCTCCCGAAGCATGAGGTGGCTGGGGAGGCACGGGGGCTCGCCGCTGAGCTGCTTCGGTGGCGGGGTGTGTTGGTGGCAGCGAGGCGATAAGGAAGAAGGAGACAGCGGGGCAAGCGGCAACGCGGGCCGGGGAAAAAGAAAGGAGGCCCAGGCGGCGAGGAGATGCTGGGCCGCTTGGCCCAGCAAAGGGGGAGAGGCGGGGGAAGAAGGGCGGGCCAGGCCACGCAGGAGGGGAAGGAGATGGGCCGGGAAGAGGCCCATCCCCGGGGGGGGGGAAGGGTTTTTTTTTCTTTTTGATTTTCTTTTCCAAATTGCTCCAATTCAAATGAAATCCAAGCCCCTTTAAAAAATTCAAATTAAATTCAAAATTTTTAATTTATGCATGCCTCACTTAGCAAAAATAGAATTAGGAGATGTTACACTCATCCACGCTTCACTCCATATATAACATACAAACTAAAAATTCTAAGTTTTCATTAAAGTTGCACACTTTCAAGTACTGCAATTTTAGGCTAAATGGTGTGCAATTTTCTAAAGTTACACACTTTTAATAGTATAATTTTAGGTAATTGAGATTTGCAAAACTTTCATACAACTAAGATTTAGCCAACATGTTCTTAATTGGATGTGCATACAAACTCGCGTTACGCGCATAACAGAGTTGCCATGTACACAGGATACGTCTTTTGTTGTACAACGGAAACAGAACCCATGTTGAGCACACAAAGTCATGACCATGATCCATCTACTTGTACTGGGCAGGAACTCCATAAGGTTTGAGATTGTATTTGAAACAAATTCACTTCCGAGAATGGTTAACAGCGTCCTTTTGAAATGCACCCTTAATATGGGTTTATAGGACATCCGTGATATCTCATCGCTCCGCGTCACCAGCCCCTTCATCGGAGAACAACCGAAGGAACTGATGGCCTTTAAATTTGGATCAGTTCATTAGGTGTTAACCACAATAAAAGTTCAATAAATTTGTTTGTAAAATAAATACGTAACAGAAATGCTGCTGTATTCGTAGCTCTCTTATCTCTCATCCTTCCTTTGTAAATATTTTATATTTTTTTAGACAACTAGCAATTGCACGGGGAACATTTTTAACTATCTTTATTTTTTGCCTGTATATGTGATATTAGATCATTATGGGAAATAAAATTTCAGATCGCGAGCTGGCCTGCTAGTCATTGTACTGAGCCGTCTATTTAGATACATTTATGATGATCTATTGGATGTGATCTATTTAATTATCTATATCATTTTACCTGTATGGGTGATATTAGATCAACACTAATTGCGCAGAAAATATTTTTAATTATCTTTTTTACCTGTACGCATGATATTAGATTAGTACTAATTGCGTGGGAAATATTTTTAATTATCTTTATTTTTTTACCTATACGTGTGACATTAGATCAGTATAGGAAATAAAAGTTCAAATCACGAGCTGTCTTGATATTAGATCAGTACAGGAAATAAAAGTTCAAATCGCGAGCCGACCTGCTAGTCGTTGTGCCGAACCATTTATTTAGGTACAGTTATGATAATCTATCGGATGTGATCTGTTACACAGTTATGAAGATCTGTAGGTTGCGATTTGTTTAAGTGCAATTATGAAGGTCTATTGGCTGTGATATGTTTAGGTGTAGCTATGAAGATCTATTGACCGTGATCTATTTAGGTGCAATTACGAAGATCTATCGGATGTGATCTGTTTAGATACTATTACGAAGATCTATCGGCTGTGATCTGTTTAGGTGCAGTTACGAAGATTTATCGGCTGTGATCTATGTAGGTGCAGTTACGAAGATCTATCAGCCGTGATCTGTTTAGGTGCAGTTATGAAGATCTATCGGCTATGATCTGTTTAGGTGCAGTTATGAAGATCTATCGGTTGTGATCTGTTTAGATACAGTTATGAAGATCTATCGGCTGTGGTCTACTAATAATAAAAGGGTCCACCAGATTAACGGTCAGATCTTTTGCTTTTGGTTTGAATTTCTAACATCTCTCTATTTTTTGTATTGTATTCTACTAGTAAATAATAGGTGAAAGAGCTACAGCTCCTCCAGTCTCTGCATCTTGACAGATGCACACAACCATTTATTATAATGTCATATATTATTGTTTACAAACAAGCAAACCAGTGAGTGACAAGTTACATAAGAGACAACTTAAAAATTACATAGCCTACTACTAAACTGCCAACTGGGACATAAATCATCCGATAACCAACTTCAATCCTCTGGCATCAGTATCCAATTGCAGGTGTGGTGCTAAATGAAAAGCTGGATTTACTTACACGTGTTGCGACGATTGTTAGAATGATATTCCCGACGCATCCCAAACCCAAATTCGAGCATGGTAAAAGAAGTAAAGGTGCCATGTGTATAGGTAACGGTGCTTGTGTTGTGTTCATGCTCCGAGGTCTGAATGTATAACAGGAGAATGCTATGCGTTTTGTTCTTGCACCTTTTTATATATATAGCTGTGTGTCCAAGTTCTGCTTTGAATAATGGAAGATATGTTTGACATAAAAATTAACATACATAATGTTCCCTACACTAATTCTTTTAATTCGCCTACGCTTGATTTTATTGGGAGTAACAGCGACAGCTGAGCTAGGTTCAACAATTCAGCACATAGATACAAAAGCCGGTAGAGTAGAACATACTACATAACATATTACAGTAGTACAAGCCCCACGTGTACTCATAGCAATGCTGATTTGACATAGTTATAGCAGCATGACATTATTTCTAAGAATTTATAGGAGGATGACATATATGCGTTTGTAGGCGAACTGATCGTTGTACAGAAGCTGGTCTTGATTACATAAACAGAAATACAGAAAAATTTATGCGTTGTTTACAAGCATAGAATTCCATGTTTAATACTAAACCACAATACCTAGCGTATATTAATTTAATTTGTATGTAGGATCTTCCATTTTTATGGTTGAAGAGCACATTTGTGATTGGCGTGATTTCTTAAAGTGGGTATGGTCAGTGTTGACAATTTTCAAACAAATTGTTTTCTCATTTTTTTGGGAAGTTGACAATTTAAACAAACTAGAGATGAAATATAATCGCATTCGTTCATCGTGTCATACTTATATCATGTCATCATTGTGTCTCGGTTCCCTTGTACGGATTACTTCTAATTACAGTGGTGGGTGTACTTCCCGCCAAATGTTTCTTTTAGGGCGTGATCTCGTTGGACCCAAGTTAATGGCGTGGAATAATCTAGTCCGACGCTTAGTTAACCTTAGCTTATCACAAAAACACGATGTGTTTTGATGAAATCTGCACCGTAACGGGCTGTTCTCTATTAAATCGATGTATGACACTTTAATGTATAGTGAGGGCCCAATTATGAATAGGCAACACTAAAAACTCAGAGTTCCTCTGAAAGTGAAGATCTTTCTTGGTATATGCGTAAGGGCATAATTCTGGCCAAGGATAACCTCCTCAAAAGAAATTGACATGGAGTAAAAAATATAGTTTTTTGACATAATGATGACATTATCAAGCATTTTTTTTATTGTCAATTTGCTCGTTCTATATGGTTTATTGTCCAGGTGACATCTAATTTATATCTCTCTTGTAGTGTTCCCAATATGTTTCATAACTAGCTATAGCGTATTGATAACAAAATGGAAGGCGCAGATCCTAGTTGGAGCGGCTACACTGTGCTGGTCGTTATGGCTATGTAGAAATGACATAATCTTTGACAAAAGGAAATTTCTTCTCCACTACAGGTTATTTACTTATGTACACTGGCCCCGTTCATGGTCTTTGCTTCAACATCTGGACGACCAGGAGTGGGTTGGGGCAGCCTGTGTTCAGCTGGAGCGCATGGCCAGGGAGGTGTTTACCTAGCACGGATGACGGTCTAGTTTTTAGATTAACGCCCCTCCGCCATAGTGTTGTTGTTTTCCTTCTGGTTTTCAATTTGGTCTTTTGACTTTAGATTGTTGCTTTGTTCTGTTTCTTGGTAAACTGTGTGTTTGTACGAGGTTGGCCATGTGCATCTTCATATGCAGAAGCTAGAGGTTTTGAAGGGTTGTTTTGTATCACCTTGGTACAAGGATCTTTTAATAAAGCTTTTTTTATTGAAAAAATATATCATAATATTTTTATTTTAGTTATGATGTCAGTGTGTTACTATGGAAGAACGAAGAGATATACATAGACATTGATTAAATGATTATTCTATTTTATGAATGTGCTCGTAGAGCGTGACATACAAACAATTATCTCGGACCGTGTTGAGACAAACACAAACGTATTCCTCCCGCTTTCCTCCTTCCGACGACCATAGCACACCTCTCCATCTCCCTTCCTCCCTGTCGTATGTGTCCATCTTCACCCCTCCTCCACATGCTGCATCTTCTCCAGGTGGTGCCTTGACAACTCAATATTAATATTGATAATGAAGGGGTGGGAAACACCGCATACAGCAACAATGAGATTAATACCCCCTCATTAGCACTACAGTAACATTGGGCGGCAGCTACGGTGCCTCCCCTCGGCTTCGCTTTTACCTCAGGATTTTACTTTGCCGACAAGAGGACCCGTCCCTGCAACACTTTCTATGACGCTGACAACTGGACCCATTAACTGATGTTAGGGGCGGAGCTTCCTTGGAGCCAAGCTGGGCCTTGCCCCCCTCTCCTCCCAATATTTATGCAATTATATTGGTTAGTAAATGTTGTCTAGGGTAGTTTAGTGATTGATCCTCGTAATAACCATACTACAATGTCGAATCCATGTATTGACACCCTTTGATTTTTACTCCAAGCTCCACCGGTGACTGATGTGATAAATCAACCAAAACAAATCTTTACAATCACACCAGATCTTTACACACCTAACGTGATCATCCAACAAAATCAGACACAAAGCAAACAACAAGTTCCTCGATTATCTCAACATAAAGAATGGTTGGAGATTCTTTTGGAGCGAGGGGCCCTGTAGTTCAGAGGTGCAGACGAGCCGAGAGCGGAAGCGAAGGCAGTCTCACCTTTCTACATGGTAGTATTTGCGCCGCGCTTTGGTGTGGGGGAGATAGTGGATCAGCCACCGCGATCACCATCGGTTCAAATCTTATAGGAGTAAAGATAATTATGAAATGAACTATGATAGTGCAAGAAGTTTGGAACTACGAATTGCATCACCTTCCTATAACTTTCTCACTTCTATTTACTTACCGAATGAATAATGTTGACGTGTAATTTCCGGATGCCTCTCAAGCCTATACTGGCAACATGTCGAGATGAACAATGAGGGTTTTGTTGTATGCCAGAGGGCATATCTTGGCACCTGTTCAATGATTTGCCTCTTGCACTTGATATGCTTCTTGCACTTTTTATGTTAGGGTATTCCTCATGTGCTGCTTCGAACAATTGAAGATAACTTGGAAAAGGAACATATGTATCTATTTATAGTTCTTCCTTGCTTTCGTTCTTTCAGTCTGACTTAATGGGAGTCAATTAGAAGTAGTATAGTAGCTATCTGAGTGATAAAATTCATCTCAGACATGCATTGATACTGAAATCCGGCCATCACATGCTCTTCCAAAAACTTACAAACGCGGCAAATCTTTGTGGTAAAATAGCAGATTGGAGTGAATTAAGCCCTCACTTTGTTCCCTCAGAAAATGATTTTTCCACCTTTATGGGAGATCATCGAAGATTCGAAGAATTTCGCTAAGGAAATGTTTCGTCGACGTTGCGAAGAGCCAAAGACACTGCACATCCAGAGTTGTTTGCTTACAGCAAACACAACATGGCACCTAGCTCGTGTCCTTCAAGACGAGGATAGTTAATTAGGTGTTAGCCACAATATTGCTAGCATGCATGCTAGTTAGATCTTTTTCGAAATGGATATTTCATATGAATTTTGAGATATTTTACATAACAGGGCAAAACGCCCGGTCTCCATATTTATAAATGAAACCCACCATCCAAGTTTAACAAGATAGCATTCGAGGTTAGGCTGAGTGCCTTCCTGGACTTGACACTTCAGATTATCAAAGGTAAAACACTTCTACATCATCACAAGTAAAATTTTCCAACCACGTGACTTAACACAGCTTGATTCAGAAGACTTGTTCTGTGAAACACAGATAATGCAAGTCGCTACCACTCAAGTTCCTAAATAACTCACAGCATATGGCTTTGCTCCTTGACATGTGGGATTGCAGCAACAGATCGAAGATGAGCATCAAGGATATAATTATGTCAGTTAGTGACGATGGTTAGTGGCTTTGGAGCCTTCTCGATGGATGAAGCTTCGGTCACTAGAAGTGGATAATTGCTATGTTCTCTCTCGATCAAAGAAATGTGAGAAGAAAACATTGTCGACGGAATACTAGCAGTGGATAATGCGGTCATGGATTTTACATGTGTGTGTAGGCTTATCGTACCGTGTCAAAGGTACACGTGAAATCGCTCGCAAGACGGTTTCAATCTACCGGCGAAAAAACAGTGGCACTACCATTGTCTTGCAGGTAGCAGTGCTATAAGCAAACATGTGCCTTGTGTTCCTGATTGGGAGTTGTCAAATTTCCAAATGTCCTCCGTGCCTAGCTAGTACTCCAAGAGTCAATGAAGTATTTTAGAACGCTAAGAATGCATATGGTGAACAGTTGATGCCCTCCCACACCTCCCCTTTCATTTGATCCGAGTAGGAGTGCTACGCAGTAATTTAGGACATGCGACCACGCACTCTTCAATGTTATTTATTTACATGACATCACTTCCGTAAGAGTCAAGTATATATTCTTGCCGTTTTCCGTTATATAGTTCATGGAAAAGCGTGACTTTTCTAAACCAGGTGTACCTGCACCTATTAGCGAATTTGCATGTTTGTAAAAATACGAAAAATTACTATACAAATACATGGTATGTACCTGAAACTTTTGTGGCGTATGTGGTACCATGCGGGGCAACAAAAAAGAATAAGGTACTGGCAATTATATGTTTCAGAAAAATCAGCTCGATGCCACTTGTTATTTTTCTATGTAGGTATAGTATCGAAATTTTGTTACTATCGTACCATGGTGCACTACATCCTTGATTTCCTGGTACATTTCCAATGCCACAAAATCAAGTCAAACTTAACTCGTGTAGCTACTCCCGTGATTAGCTTATTTATGGATCTATACTTCATGAAAAGTAATCTGCAGCAATTTGTTAATTTTCAGTTTAACAAAGACTCGAGTATATGAGAAGACTCAACAAAGCATACATGCCTGTCCGACTTCAGTTGAAAGGAAATTAGGAAGTGCATATATGTGCTATGTTTGGCTCCAGGAGCTTCATGTGACAAGTTGACAGTTTCTATTGGGATTATATTAAGTCGTGCTTCCTTCATTTTTATTTAGCTGTTCAGCTCAGTTGTAGATATTTTATCCTGCCAAGAAAGGCATGCAGGACCTCTGCCGTGCAATATAAAGAGAAAGCAATAGTTATTGTAGAGTCCTTTTTATTTAGCTGTTCAGAATTTATGCCATGCATTATGGCTGGGTAACTTAGAAGGGTCGAGAGTACTTTTTTCTCAGCTCCTCTTGCTACGCGTTTGATCAGCCAGGTCGGAAAAACTAATACCGTAAACATTGAAAAAAAAGCCGATATGTATGTTTCTTTTACATCTCACTCTTTTGGTAGTACAAAGCGACAAATAATTTCAGAACATTACTCATTCTTTGAAGATAATAGAAGACACCTCCCAGACTTGCATCGTGAAATGCACACAGCTAAAATTTATTATAAGAGTACGTCACATTGATACTAAACATCTCGACACAATCCTGAGAATAGAAATTGAAAAAGAAAGCAACAAGCAAAGCAAACTAAGAGGCACATGTCTCAATAATCGCAGTGGCTAAACAACCACTCATGGGTCGTGAAGAGCTCTCTGCTCACTATCTGTAGAGTTTTACAGGCCGACATCATAGCGTCCCTAGTCTCTCGCCGCTGCAGCACGAACCATGACCGCAACTAGTCGGTACACATATAGATAACCTATAAATGATTGGAGATTTTACGCTTATCAAAAACTATATCATTTCTGCATAGCCAAATAAACCAACATAAAACAACATCTCCCACTAAAATTTGGGACTGCAATTCCCGACCTATCCTGCCTAACCAGTTCCCAAACATATTGGCTATACTATTAGGAGGAGGTAATCTTGAAGCCGCTTGGATGGTTCGCCATATGAAACGGGCAAAGTGATAGTCAAAGACGAGATGTTGAATTATTTCATCATGGCTGCAAAAGCTACACTTTTTGCCTACCGTTCTAATTTCTTTTGCTAAAGTTATCGTTAGTCACAATGACACCCACTTGAGGTAGCATATGAAAATCTTTATTTTCAATGGGACCTTGAGCTTCCATATGGGCTGGTTGGTAATCGACACATTTGATGGACTAGGGATTTGTATAAGGACAGGACAGAGAATTGTCCACTCTGGTGGAGACACCATCGAAGTACATCCATGCACGCACTACTAAAAAATGATTTTTCTGGACCCCCATCTCAGCCAGTTTTGATAAAACAGGCTGTGTTAGAATTATCTTAGCCGGTTATAAACATCTCAGTCGGTAAAAAAAATAAACCGACTAAACTAATTACCTATCTCAGTCGGTTTAAAAAAATCAGACTAAAAAAAATTCCAGTCGGTTCAAAAAATATCTCAGTCGGTTTTAAATTGGCCAGCTAAAAATGCCTAACCCTAGCCCAGCCCATCTTTGTGTCGACCTCATCTCTCCTTCTCCCTTATCCGCTGCCACCCACTACTTCCCCAAGTCCCGGTCCTGAGCTCCTTCCCCTCGGATCCCATCTCCCTCACCGCGTCTCTCTACCCTCCCCGGCCTTGACCTCTTCGCCAGCCATGCCATTAGCCTTGACCTCCCCGCCGACCGCGCCACCGTCCTCAACCTCTCTGCCGGCCTTGACCTCCTCGCCCTCCCCACTGGCCACGCCACTGCCTCCCATCCGCCCGCCCCTCTCCTTCGCCCGCCCCCTCTCCGCCGGCCATCGGCCTCGACCTCCCTACTGGCCGCACCACCGCCCTCGACCTCTCCGCTGGCCTTGACCTCCTCGCCCTCCCGCCGACCACGCCACCGCCCCCCCATGCGCCCGCCCCTCTCCGCCGCCCGCCCCTCTCCGCCGGCCACGCCACCGCCCCCCCATCTGCCAGTTCCTCTCCGATGTGCATTGGAACAGCAGCAACAGTAGTAGCAGCGGCGAAGCAGGTGGGGGATCTGGATCCAAGGCACCACCACCGGGTTCCTCACGGAGGCGACGACATAGGAAGAGGAGGAGGTGGCGGCGGAGGGCAGCAGGAAGCAGATGAGGAGCAGGATGAGTTGCTTTAACGCTCTGTGTTTTTAGTCTCTACCGAGAAGAACTATGGATAAATTTGATGCATACTATCTGCTAATGCAGAACTTCTTTCACTGGTGTGCTAACATGATTTGTTGGAGTGTCTATGTTTGTTGCAGAGTATTGGATGTGTTTGATCTCCCTGAACATTGCTTGCTTGCTTTTCCACTGGATATCCGAAATTTCTGAACTTGATTTAACTTTGCTTTTGTGTTCTTTATTCTGCAGAGATACTTGTGAAGAAAATAGTTTCAGACATGTATGAGGTTACTAAACTTATGTTTTCTTCTTTTTGTTTCAGACATGTATGAGGTTACTTGCATGTAGCGCTCGAGAAGTGGTTGGGGTCGTCACCGCATTTGTCATCTTCCAGTCCGGGTCGTCAGATTGATCAATGTGTGTTGCCTGCTGACCTCGCAAGCAGAATTTCTTGACTTGCCTTTCTTGCTTCCTAGAGATGTCTATCAGTCTCTCTCTCTCTCTCTCTGTAGGCGAATGTCATATAGAAAATTATAGTAATTATGAATGTTGAAAATGTCAGCAACAAGTGCAGATCTTCTCATTTCATAAATGGTTTTTTCCTTACCTGTGTACTGTCATCGAAAGATAAGATACATTTGTTTACGAATGTGTGAATTTTTTTAATTTACTAATCAACATTCTAGCCGGTTCAAAAATGAGAACCGACTGAGGAAATTGGCATTCCAGCCGGTTTAACAATGAGAACTGACTCAGATAAGATCATATCATAGTCGGGCTTTTTGCTTAACCGGCTGAGGAGATATTATCTCAGTCGGTTTTATAACCAGCTGAGATAATTTGTATTATCTCTGCCCTTTCACTTCAGCCGGATGGGAAACCAGCTGAGAAAGCCATTTTCGGCCGGCTGTAATTGTATTTTCTGTAGTAGTGACAGTGTCAACTGCACCATCGCTACTCTAGTAACAAGCTCATGTAAGGCTAGTAGGTTCGGTCCCACAATGGCCCGTCTAAAAGACATGTTGGGTGATTGCAAGCGCAGCACTTCCCCACGGTGTCGTGTTTTTTTTTCCTGAAAATAGTTTACAACCTGAATATTGAGCACTTAAAGGGGTATTGCCAAGCCATGTATCTTTCCAAAATCTTATCTGGGATCCATCCTGCATAGTACTCTAGTATAATCATCTGGCTAACAACTATCTCGAATAATGGATATGGAGTATTCAAAATTGATTATGCCTCCCATAACTACAATCCAGCATGTTGTACTGACCAAAAGAAGATTGCCACATAGCAAAGCAAAACATCCTCGGAATCATCAAGAATTCTCGTGTGCAAGCTCCCCTTTTATTTGGTACTCAAGCATAAGTACAATCCAGCATGTTGTACTGACCAAAAGAAGATTGCCACATAGCAAAGCAAAACAAAAGGAAGTACTTCGTGGGGCAAAATATATGGCAGGCCTTCTCATGTGATCCCTACTCATTTCTCCCATGATGGACGCCTCTTGTTTTATTTACATGAGGCGGAAGATGAGATGCAAGTAATAAGTTCTAATAAGTTCTAGCAATGATTGTCACATGCAAGACCACGTTGTATATGTTTATCTTAATTCATGACAAGAATTTAATTAGGACAATTTTGTTTACACTTCAACCGAAGCGGGATGCATGATATAATTAAGAAAAGACGTTTGGATCTTTTAGTAAATCTCCTAACATAAGGAACCTCAAATATCAACTCTGCACGGGTATGCAGGAGCTTGCACACGAGAATTCTTGATGATTCCGAGGATGTTATGCCCTTTTATTTGTTCTAATGTCTAATACTCTAATGTGGAGATGGAATACGAGGGGATATCAAAATTCCTGATGCATCTCATGCCTATGGTACTTGAAAAATGGTGTTGCCGATGACAAATATAACTAGATCGCCAAGCAAAATGCAAAAGAAGCAGTACAGTTAGCAAGGTATATATTGGTAAACGAGGTATTGTGCGGCATGTGAGCTCCCGTATCTCCCCTTTTATTTGATCTGATCGAGCTGATGTGATACGATGCACGAGAGTATTTTGCAGTAATTTAGCGCATGTGATGCTGCAAACCTTTAATTTATTTTCAAGTTACTGCCATAGATGTTAAGTACAAAATGGGTGGCAAGTATTGCATATGGTTTGTGAAGAGTACTCCTTCCATTGATTTATGTAGCATGCATTTTGATTTTGAAAAAAAGATAAGGAGGTGATAAAGTTGAGAAATCAATAGAAGGAAATGTCATAGGTTCCCTCTCAAATTGCTTTGGAAAGATGAGAATTGAACGACCACTTTGTGTAAACGCATATATATATACATGACGAGAGAAAATAAATACGGGTATGTTGGAAAAATCATGTCAGGACATGGCCGAGGCGAGGCTGGCCACGCACAGGACATCACCAAGATGAGGGCCAACAGTTCATATAGATAAGTAGGTCTTTCCTAAAAATTAGGGGTTTATTTAGTTAGAGATAAGGTTAGATATGATTTGATAAGACGATCAGGACGAGTAGCCGATCGTCGCGGCATGCACGCATCCCAGCCGTGTGTGATTTTAGTCTCTCAAGGCCAAGGCTGATCCCGAAATAACTCAGAATTTATTACCAGTTTGGCTTCTAAACAGCTAATCAGCCACACTGCCACACAATAGCCATGCCCCGAAACTCTTTAATTATGCCCCCTTTTATTAAAATCGGAAATTAACTCTTATGTATTTAATTGGGCTAGAAGTACACTTAAACAAGAGCACAACCTCGCCCTACATTTTCAGCTTCTGAACATGACGAGGTACTTCCGTCAATCTCGATCTTGCTGCAAATGGCTTCAAAAAAGTCGTCCAAGAACATCTAGGACAAGTTATTCCTAAGGTCCATGGAGAATTTAAGGAACCTGCAGCCTTCAAGTCGGTTAACATTCAAGGGAAGAGCACACGAAGTAAAAAAACTCAGAGAATTTACCTATGCTACAATGATCTTTGATAGCTAACTCTTGTGTTCTCCAGTGGTTAGATACATGTTATAATGAATGCTCCTTATGTCTCCCAAGTCCAGCTTCAAAAGTAGCAGATCGGCGGATCCTTAGTGTAAACATAGTAGAGCTAGAGGCCAATCTTGTGTTTGGAGAAGTGCGGAAACCATTGTGTTATATACTATGAAGAAAGGTCGACATGCCAAGAGACAAATGCTTTTTTTGTACTCGTATCTATACTTCATGTACTGAAAAAGTGAATATGCACAGTAACTCAGACAACACACTCAGATGCAAAGTTGTAATGAATAGGGCCGAAGTGCTCCTGCCAAGTCTCCCAAAAGAAGTATTGCCAAAAAAAAACTTCTTTTTACAAACCTAGTAGGAGCACTGCCTGTTCATTAATGGAAGGAAAAATAGCGACATTTACATGCATGACAGTGCAAAATATTATAAATAACTTGTTGGAGATTTATTGACGTCAGTGATGATATTCAACAACATAGATGTAGTTTTACTTACTACATTATTTCCTCAAGGTTTAAGAATATAAGAATTAAGAAACATGTAGTACTGCATAGGACTGATCAGATTCTGATCCAGTGCTGGTGTAGTTTTTTTCGCATGTACCAATCGGAGCTTTGGTTTCTTGTTAATTTCATACGATCGAGGCCTATAGCCACCAAGGAAGCAAGTGTGATTTCTGAGATTACCATATGCTAAACAAGCTACTACAAGTAACAAACACATTGACCATTTTGTGCGGTTCTTTCTTTTGCAAAAGGGGGGTGCTACAGCTTGCATATCCCAGCCTTTCTATCGTGCAAGAAGTAAAAGTGATTCGATCAATTTCGACTGTTTTATGGGAGCTATTTAACTCCGACCAAATTATATCGGCAAGTAATTGCATTAGCTTTTTTTAGATAATGAATAATTGCATTAGTTAGTTTGCTAGAAGCGTGAACCTGATCTAGCTTGTGCAAGAATAACTCTTTCCCAGGTGCAGAAGTTTCTCGAGAGAGTCTTCAGAAAGTACCCAGGAAGGCACAAAAAAGAGAGGATGTATATGGTCCTCTTGGCATCTGCCGGTGGCACTTCCATTGTCTCGTGAGAGTATGGAGCTAGCAGCTACAGTTGCAACACTTGAGTTGTTTGAGTTCCCAACGCCTCTCATGCCTACACGCTCCACATGTTGTCATTGGGAAGAGAAGTGTTGTAGATATGAGTCTAAACAATGAGAGAGAGGCACCCCTGTTTGGTTACACAGGCCTACGGGGGCGCACGTAGGGACATAGAGGGAGAAGATAGCGAGCACAGCGCTTTCGTATTTCTCTTTTCAAATTAGGGTTTGTAAAAGTGAGAAAGAGGGAAAATAAGATCCCCTTCTCCTGGCCTTAGGGCCTTATTTATAGAGGAGGAGGTGGAGGTGAGATGAGAAATTTATAAGTTTATCATTTTAGGGTAGAAAATGCCTAGAAATTGATTCTAAATTATTTACATAACGCTTTAATGGTATGCTGGCGGTCCGGGGTAGCGCGGGGACACCCCTCCAATTAGAAGATTGTCAAATAGCAAAAGCAAGACACAAACAAATAATCGAACTGAGCATTAATATATATGTTGATACCGATCTAGTGTCGAGTGCTCGTACCTCGGCATTTTATTTGATCCCAGTCGAGAAGAAAGGAGGCATTCCATTGATGCCAAGCACGTACTGCCCAGTAACACGGCACATGGGTAGCTGCAAGGCACAGCTTCAGTTTGATTTACCCATGATGCTCTGTACTCAATGTGCAGTATTTTGGTGTCAATTCTTGAAAGATGTCGTAGATACAAGTCGATCTAGACAGTGAATTTGTGGCACTCCCGGTCGGCTACAGCGACCTCCGGGCGTGCGAGGGGCAAACGAGCAAGAGCGCGAACGCACGAGACGGTCGACGAAGTAATTCGATGTTTGTATTAGGGCACAAAAATGGGAGCTTACATGAGGGAAAATGAAAATGGGGATCCCCCTGCTCTACCCCCAGAGGGGGTATTTATAGGGTTTCAAAAAGGGAAATGCAAAATTACAGTTTTGCCCCGAAAGTACGAAACTATTATAAGGGCATGACGGTCATTTCCCTACCCCGCCGAGGCCCGCTGAGCCGCGGCGTCGCCCGCTGGCCGGCTCGTGGCGTCGCCGGCGGGGCGCGGGGCCCGGTCCCGGAAGCAGAGAAGGCGGCGCGCGGGGGTGGGCACCGGCGTCCGTGCCGCCCGCTCCCGTGCTCGCGCAGCCCGCCGGTGCCCGCGGGGCCGCTGCGTCGCCCGCGAGTCGATGCGCTGCGTCGCCCGCGAGTCGATGCGCGGCGTCGGCCGGCGGGGAGGGCCGGATCCGGGAGCTAGTGCGGCGGGGGAGGCGGCTTGCAGCCAAGGCGGCAGGGGAGGCGACGTACGGGCAAGGCGGCGGGGAGGAGGTGTGCTGGACAAAGGGGACGGCGGGGAGTAGCGCAGGGGCGGGCATGGGAGAGTGAGGAGGCGGCCGAGCCAAAGGGGCCGGGAGGCGGCACCCCGCCGGTGCGCTCCCGAGGCGGCCGGAGCCCGCGGTGGCCCGCCCTCGCCTGCTGGGGGCCGCGGGAGCCCGAGCGTAGCGGCGCGGGGGAGGCCGGGAGGCGGCGCAGGCGTAGAGGGGGCCGGAGCTTGAGGCGGATGCGGGAGGAGGCCGGGCGCAGGCGAGCAAGAGGCGGCGGCGCCGGCACGGAGCAGAGCAGTGGCGTGGGCGCAAAAAAAAAGGAAGGTGGAGGTGAGGAAATGAGGCAGGGGCGTCGGTGGGGGGTGAGGGACAAATATCTACCCCCACCCACCGGCCATACGGGATGGGCCGCGGCCCATTTGGTCTGGAGTCGGTCTGGCCAGAGAAATAAAAATGCGCAGCCTAGGATTTGAACCCAGGACCTGCCGCTGAAGGATTAGAGCGTGAGCCGGTTGGTCTATGCATGTGTTGTTGAGAGGATGGAAGGTGTTTGTTAGTTAAGTCAGGCAAAGGGAAGGGTAGAGGTAATTGGCTAAAAGGGCACAAGTACGACCTGATCTATCCCAAGGGCCTGCCGCCCCGAGCCCTCGGGAGCGCCGCCCAAGCTTTTTACCGCTGTCGGTTGCCATCACCGCCAAGCCATGGGCCGCCACCCTTCCGTCCGAGCTGGCCAGCGGACGAAAGGAGAAGGTAAGGTGCGGCTCGGTTAGAAGAGAAACAGAAGAGGAGGAAAAGAGGAGAAAAAGAAAAAGAAAAACCTGGTGGTTGATCCGGCCTGCGCATCAACCCATTATGGATTAATGTGCCGGCTCAGACGGGCGTTGTCCGACCGCCCCAACCGGCAAGGGGCTACTGTTGGAGGAGGGTTTCTGCGCTACCCCGAATCGACGCTGTTCAGAATCGCCGCAACACTGTTTAGGTTTTTCGTCGACACTCTTCGCCCGCGTCCGTCAGCACGTCACCCGCGTCCGTCGACTCGTCGCCCACGTCCGTCGGCTCGTCGCCCGCGTCCGTCCGCACGTCCAGCTATCTCCGACGCGCCCACTCTCCGCGTCAGGGCTGTCTCCGACGAACCCTCACGCAGGGCCACCACGTTCTCCGAGAAGATTCTCCAAAAAGATGCCCGAAAATATTCGCCCAAGATTCCTTAGGGGTAGGGAAATGACCGTCATGCCCTTGTAATAGTTCCGTACTTTCGGGGCAAAACTGTAATTTTGCATTTCCCTTTTTGAAACCCTATAAATACCCCCTCTGGGGGTAGAGCAGGGGGATCCCCATTTTCATTTTCCCTCATGTAAGCTCCCATTTTCGTGCCCTAATGCAAACATCGAATTACTTCGTCGACCGTCTCGTGCGTTCGCGCTCTCGCTCGTTTGCCCCTCGCACGCCCGGAGGTCGCTGTAGCTGACCGGGGGTGGCGCCAACTGTCATAGATACAAGTCTAGACAGTGAATTTGTGGCACCCCCGGTCGGCTACAGCGATCGCTCGTTTGCCCCTCGCACGTCCGGAGGTCGCTGTAGCTGACCGGGGGTGGCACCAACTGTCGTAGATACAAGTCTAGACAGTGAATTTATGGCACCCCCGGTCGGCTACAGCGACCTCCGGGCGTGCGAGGGGCAAACGAGCGAGAGCGCGAACGCACGAGATGGTCGACGAAGTAATTCGATATTTGTATTAGGGCACGAAAATGGGAGCTTACATGAGGGAAAATGAAAATGGGGATCCCCCTGCTCTACCCCCAGAGGGGGTATTTATAGGGTTTCAAAAAGGGAAATGCAAAATTACAGTTTTGCCCCGAAAGTACGGAACTATTACAAGGGCATGACGGTCATTTCCCTACCCCTAAGGAATCTTGGGCGAATATTCCCGGGCATCTTTTTGGAGAATCTTCTCGGAGAACGTGGTGGCCCTGCGTGAGGGTTCGTCGGAGACAGCCCTGATGCGGAGAGTGGGCGCGTCGGAGATAGCTGGACGTGCGGACGGACGCGGGCGACGAGCCGACGGATGTGGGCGACGAGCCGACGGACGCGGGTGACGTGCTAACGGACGCGGGCGAAGAGTGTCGACGAAAAACCCAAACAGTGTTGCCGCGATTCTGAACAGCGTCGATTCAGGGTAGCGCGGAAACCCTCCTCCAACAAAAGATGTTTAATTCATCTAAAAGTGCTTCTTAGATTAACAAGCTCATTGGCACAAGAAAATGACTACTGGATGGTTGACCTGGATCCCTAGCTTATTGAAAGTACAAATCTGATGTGCTCATTTCACAGCACAATTATCGTAAACTAAGAAATAAATACACAACTAATTGGGAGCATAGATTTGGTATTCTACAAGGATACACAGTTCTTGAACTTTAACAGTGGCAAGTAAGTAGAATATAATGCACCTTGTGACAGTAACCTTCTTCTAGCTGGTGCAATGGATGGCTAGCCTAACCACACCTCTTATGAATCTAGTGCTGGTAAGTTTGTTGGAATCCATTGTTCTGACTAGAGATGGCAACGTGGCTATCCTTCTTTTCCAGGGAAAAAAGAGTTCTACACGGCCCCGCGAAAAAGAAGTAAAAAACGCAAAAAGAAGAAGAAAGAAGAGTCCTACACGGATGTAGTAGAAGCAAATTAAATCTGATCTAGCATTGTAGCTACCTCATCGTATAGCATCAGGACTTGTCTCCTCCGTTTTAATTTAGCACAGCGCAATATAAATGCAAAACCTTCTACTAATCATATTTTTCCATCAAGAAATTAACCTACGTACATCGCTGCCTTGACGTCATGGTGATCGTCACGTACGTCATGCCGCGGCCGGCGAAGCGGCAGCGGCGGCGGCCAAGCAGACCGTGGCCGGACCTGCCACCCGAGCTGCTTGGCGACATCCTGCGCCGCCTCCCGTCCTACGGCGACCGCGTCCGCTTCCGCGGCCTGTGCAGGCCATGGCGTGCCGCCGCCGCCGAGGGTGCCCACCCGTGCCCGCACATGCCGTGGCTGGTGGCTCCCGGGCGCTGCGTCAGCCTCCACGACGCCGCCGTGGACCTCGTCGCCCTCACGGAGTACGCCCACTTCGCCGTCTGCCGGGGCTCTTTCGACAACTGGCTCGCCCTCGTGCCGATGCCGGGCCCTCGTTGCCGGTGAACCCTTTCACTAGGGTGAGGAACTGAGGATCCAGCTGCCGCGGTGGACCGGAGAGCCGATCAGCAAGATCGCCCTGTCGTCGGCGCCCGGCTCGGAGACCTGCACCGTCGCCGCCATTGTCCCCGGGAAGTCGACGGCGCACTGCGAGACGCCCTAGCAGCAGCATTGCCTTCTGCCGCCGCCCGGGGCAAGCGTGTTGGAGCTAAATCGCTCAGCTCCTTCTTCAACCTCGCATTGCTTCTCACAACTCGCCAAGGAACACGAGAGACAAGTATTTTGGTGACGCACTGCCTCACGCAGCAACGTCTTTTTCTTCTTCCTATTTCTTGTCAAAGCAAACATGATTATCTATACTATCTATATCTATACTACCTTATAAAAGGGGGAGTTTTTCTTTTCTAACTCCACCCCACAAATCGTACCCAAACCATTCAGAACCGTCTGATCAGGAACATCCAATGGTTAATATTAACTTGATGGTCTGCCAATCCAATGGCTAATACGTAATTGATGGTCTGCCATAGCATCTCACGGCTGGCATTCACACACAGATCATTTACGCATTAACACATTAACACATTTACGCAGCCAAGCCCTAATCACGCATGGCAGCCAGGCCTTGAACCTAATTACAGTTCATGCATACACGCATGGCAGCCATCGCATTCATACACAGAAATTGGTGCTCGCCCCTGCCTCCGTCGTCGCTCGCCCTACCCCCGTCCCCGCTGCCGCCCGCCCTCGCATGCCCCCACCGGCCGCTCTCGCAAGCCCCCGCCGCCGGCCGCCCTCGCACGCCCCAGTCGCCCGCCCTCGCAATCCCCGGCCGCCGGCCGCCCTCACAAGCCCCCACCGCTGGCCGCCCTTGCACGCCCCCGCCGCCGGCCTCTACGCCCTCGCTGCCGGCCGCCATGGATCTCCCGCCCATCGTTCCCATCCCCGCCCTCCCCGCGTCGCCCCGCCGACCACCGCCGCGCGGGAGCGCCACGAGCACGTGGTACAGGAGCTCCTCCAGCGGCGGTACGCCTACATCCCCACCCATCCCCGCGTCCCCCCGCCTGGTGTCGCCTCCACCTCCGCCTCCGCCCCGCGCACCTCCGCTACCGCACGCCTCCGTCCCGGCCGCTTCCGTCGCCGCACGCCTCCGCCCTCGCCGCCTCCACCCCGGCCGCCTCCGCCGCCGCGCCGCGCACCTCACAAACCCGCCCCCGAGCTGCCACCGATCGGCCCTCCCTCCGCTGCCCCCGAGTCGCCGCCGGCCTCCCTCGCCCCCGAGCCTCCCTGCACCGTCGGCTCAGGCTCCCTCCGCCGCCCCCGAGCAACTCACGAGCCACCGCCGGCCGGCCCTCCCTCCGCCTCCCTCGAGCCGCCACCAGCCTCCCTCGCCCCCGAGTCGCCGACTTCCTCGCCCCCGAGCCTCCCTCCACCGCCCTCGAGAAGCTCGTGGGCCGTCGACTGAAGCTCCCTATCCCCCGAGACGCCGGAGCGCTGGAGCTCCCTCGCCGCCCTCCCTGATCCAGGCCGCACCCACGGCCCCCCTTGCATCGCCGCCATCCCCGGATCCAGGCCGCGTGGTGCTACCCTCGATTAGGCCCCCGCGTTGCTGCCACACCCGCGCATCGCCGCCCTCAGCACGATCTGATCCGACCAGATCTCGCCCCGGCACCATGCGGCGGCCATGGAGAACCTGATCTCGGTCGTCAACAAGCTGCAGCACGCCTCCACCACCCTCAGCGACCATGGCAAGGAGAGCGCCCTCCCCACCCTGTGGGACTCGCTGCTGGCGATCGCCGTCGTCGGAGGCCAGGTGCGTGCCCATTTTTTTCCTTTTCCACGCTATTGTTTTTGATCCCGTGGCGGGCGGCAGCGGCGGCGGAGCCTAAGGTAGCCTAGGCGCGTGATCCGGTCGGGCGTCCATGGCGGCGGCGGCTACGGTGCAAGAGGCCAAGGCAGCCTGCCTGTAGAGCTTCGAGCTCTGCGAGACCGAGTCGGTAAGCCTACCTCCCGCGTCCTTCTCTGAGTGCGCTTGTTCAAGTCGTGCTTTGTTGTTGCGTGCGTGGTCAGGGAGCGATTCATCGCTGGATCGTCTAATTTGTGTGAGGCGAGAGGTTTCCATGGTTATTGTAGACCTTTGCGTTGTTTGCTTCGGTAATTAGTTGCTTGGATCATTCGGGAATCACCATTTTCATCGTTCTGTGCCAAGTGATTTTTGAAGTCAATCAATTCGTGTTGTTGCTTTGCTGCCAAACTATGGTATTAGTTAGATTCTAGCCTTAAGCTTCTCCCTTTGTAGATTAATTTGGTACAGTGCTTGAATAGTTAATACATTAGGGGAATTGATATATTTCTCGGTTCATTAATTGATGCTTCCCATCAGAATTGAGCTGAGCATGTTTTGCTCCGCTCTGCAGAGGTTTTACATTCATGGGACTAATACTGACAAAATATTGTGCAGATTACTCAAGATCGATAGATCAGAGCCATCAGAGCTTGACATAGACGAGTGTTCTATCAATTGGCTGGGTGAAATTTCTTCCTAAGTGTATTTTCTTTATACATCCATATTATCCCTGGATAGTTTTATCTTATATTTTAACTATCTGTTATGCAATTTCCTGAAGTGAATTACTTCACAAGTGCTTTACATACTCAACTCTTCAATGAAACGGTTGTCTTGCAGGCAGCTAATGTGGAAGAAAGAGTTTGACACAAGTTATATGGGTTTTATGAAGGATGGTGCTCAATGGTTGGTAAGCTTGTCGGTGAGTTTCAACTAACCATGCGTCATTTTAAGAGGTTACTGATTGTATCTGTTGATTGACTCATATATTATTGAGTCCTGTAGGCGTCTACGTCAAGCTTATGTGATTGTTTGGGTTTGCATGCGTGTTTGGGTGTCTAAACTTCAGTGGGTTTTCTTTGCAACATTAACATTTAGCATACCAAGATAACAGTGGGTCACAAAAGTGAAGTCTGGCGTTTGTTTCTTTTACAACATACTGTGCATAACTACAAGATCATGATCATAACGAATAATTTCAAATACCATCACAAAACATATATATTATTGGACTAATTGTTGGTCAAAGATTAGGAAGTTTGGATTGTGAAATATGTGGCCGCCTTGTAGAACTAAACGGAGGGATTATCACCCATCCTTCAAATTAGAGACTCAAGTCAATCCTTTGTTGTTGTTTGGTTCTGCAGTTTTTGTACCAGTTGCAATGAATGTATAATATAAAAAATCCCCCATTTTTAGGAGAGTCTCTGACCTAAAAGATGTTTATGGGGTGGTTCCATGACCTTCGAGCATGCTCTTTCGACTTCGGCTGCAAATGTTGATGGTAAAGCCTTAGTTTTATATACTTATTGTTACTCAGCCTTCAACGTGTTTCAAATGCTAATTATGTCAATATCTTTATGTGCTAAATTTATTTGTTACTCTCTTTAAGCAGAGATGCATCTGCTAGGAAGTTTGCGAGCTACACTGTTTTCAAGGGAAAGGCTGCACTTTCTATAAGTCCTATACTGCCTAATTTCAGCAAACTCGAAGTATGTTTACGTTTATTTGTTTGTGTTTTAGGCTTCTAGCACCCAGTACCTTACTTCTACTATATATAATTTGTCTGTTTTATCAGTCTGGAGGATCTCGAGTGAACAGAAGTGGGTCAGTAATGTTGACTGTTTCCCGGCCGTTGGACAAAGGAAGTATGACTATGCTAAGAAACAGGTAAATGTTTTCTTGTGTAGTTAGTCTTTCCCAATCTTGAAAACTGGTCGTGCGGAGGCCAATCCCTATTTCTTGCTAAGTGTATTTTCTTTGTACATCCATATTATCCCTCGATAGTTTTATCTTATATTTTAAGTATCTATTATGCAATTTCCTGAAGTGAATTACTTCACAAGTGCTTTACATACTCAACTATTCAATGAAACGGTTGTCTTGCAGGCAGCTAATGTGGAAGAAGAGTTTGACACAAGTTATATGGGTTTTATGAAGGATGGTGCTCAATGGTTGGTAAGCTTGTCGGTGAGTTTCAACTAACCATGCGTCCTTTTAAGAGGTTACCATTGTATCTGTTGATTGACTCATATATTATTGAGTCCTGTAAGCATCTACGTCAAGCTTATGTGATTGTTTGGGTTTGCATGCGTGTTTGGGTGGTCTAAACTTCAGTGGGTTTTCTTTGCAACATTAACATTTAGCATACTAAGATAACAGTGCGGCGTTTTTTCCACTCAGTCCACCACACTCCATGCACTCTTTCATTCCACAGCGCCCGGGCTATGAATTCCTTCTGCCCATTCAAGGGAAAATATGATGTATTTGCCACACAAAGAATTGACCAAGTATTATTGTATGCATGTTGTTTATCGAAGGTGGAACCCCTAGCAATTTCATCTACATTTGAATTTAATGAGTGATGTTGGATTTTTTATTATGAGGTTGACATAAACATATGGTGTGCCACATAATTTTTGACTTGCAAATTGGACTTGGATATAAAGATCACAAAACTAGATATATGCTTGTCTGATGATTTTGTTAGTATTTTGCAAAAATGTGAGGGCAATATAGAGAAAAAGTCACTACAAATTTGCTTTTGTAGAGTATTTGACCTTTACTTCTCCTGCGATTTGAGGATCTAATGTAGGCCCCTTTCGCTCTTCTATTCTTTTATATTGTGTAACTGTCTCCCAATCGGTAAATTTTCTTTTATCTGAATATTTCTTCTATGATTCGGCAATTGTACGTGCTAATTAGTTGTGACTTATTTCTTAATAGCTGTTTTTTATCTATTTCAAATAAATGTTGAGTTGTAATATTAAGCAATATTACTATATTTTTTATTCATGTAAATTACATATGTATTGATGGAGATGTGCGTTGCACGTGCACTATTACAGGTTCACGAGCGTCGAGATACTGCAGAAGTTGACATCCTCACAAAAGGTATGTACGAATTTTATTTGCGGGTCAATTGTTTTAGCCACTTCACCGAGGTCGACCAGGCTGAGAGGTACATCTCCGTGCAACGACACCATAGAGATACTCCACGAAATCATCCATAATTTGGTTTATAAGTCCAGAAATTGTCATGACTAAATCCTAACTGCTAATTTGGCTCATTACCAGATACTGATCCTTCTGTGATTTCAATATAGGGCCAGTCCACAAGAAAGATGTTATGAAGGCCAGTCTGATCCTTGAGAAGAAGAAGAATATGCAGTTATTTTGGCTTTTGACATCAAAGTAATGCCTGACGCCCAAGAGCTTGCCAATGAATTTGCTGTGATGATCTTTGTTGCAGATATAATATATCACCTTTTGACCAATTCGCACCATACATTGAGGGCATGACGGAAATAGAGAAGAATGAAAGGACTGAAGAAGCTGTGTTCCTTGTATTCTCAAGGTCATTCCAGACTGCGTGTTCAACTTGAGGGATCCAATTGTTTTAGGTGTTGATGTTCTTGAAGGGTTAGCTAAGGTATTGCACTAAAAGCTAATTACTTATTATTCCTCAAAGAAAAGCTAATTGCTTAAAAGCTTGTTTTCTTCTCTCTGTGCAAAGTCTCTGTGTGTTAGCTTCCTGTGCACCACCTATTGTCATCTGGTCCCTGTCATCCATGTGAAATTTTGTTAGGGTATTCATTTCTAAACTTTTAGAATCTGCAGTCTGGAGTAGGTTTTTTTCCATCCTTTTTGCAGCAATTTAATGTTTGGCGGCATTTGAACTTTTACAGGATGAGCAGTAGTTTGGGTTTCCCCTCAGTTAATACAAATGCTTATCGTCTCATCAACAGTGAAGGTGACAGGTATATATTGTTCTCTAGACTACTGTAGCTCAGTTACCAAAGAAACCATGTTGAGATCAATCATCAAAACAAGTATGAGTAGTCAACATTCAGTACCAGTTTGACTTCTAGGTATATATGGACTTCCAAATAGTTCCAACTCTGTACCTTAATATCTTCGTATAAAGAATAAATTGTTATTATTGGTCCTTGAATTCGCCACATGCAGCAGTGAATGCTGATCATCAACAACGAATGGATTTTACTATTTTGATATTTTTCGCTTGGGAGTCTGTATGGCTTTATCTCATCTTGACTTGATCATGCAATTTCCATAATAGTGCAATTATCAAATTTCTATTCACTGGTTTTGAAATGCAGATTGTCTGGTGTGATAGTGGTCTGGTTCCTGGTCTGCTTCACCTCCCTTAGGTCACTCTCTTCCTGTTTGGTTGCTTGATCTGGTCGTCGTAGGCAATTCTCCTTGCTTGCTGATCATGTTTGTGCGCTTCTCAGCGGTAGTTTGGTTGATTTTGTGCTTGGACAAGAACACTTTGTACATGCTTCACTTTAAATTTGTAGTAATTATGGTTCTTGTTGGGTCCATTGTAATTATGTTTATTGTTCACTTTAATTTGCAGAGATTCCCGTTTGGGGCAATTGCATGGTTTCTGCCTGTTTTTGAAATTGTTGGGAGAAGTACAAGTAACTCCATTTCTCTTGGGAGCACAGTTGAACATTCAATTATTTCTAAAAATTAAGGGAGAAGTTGCCATATCAGATCTAAAGGGTTAAGTGATTTGTCAAGCCATATGTTGTCCATGTCATCCTGCTGAAGTTCTCTTTTTACCTTGCTGGTGGAATCTGAGCGTAACATTCTCTGAAATCAGTCATTAGTAATGCAAATCAATACTGTTGCCGCCTGCGATGCTCTTACTCTTTCCCATGCAGTCAATGCAAACTTCTTTTTGTGTTATACAAAAGGAATCCATCTATATTTGGTTATCAAACTGCTTTTGCTTCATTTTTTGGCAAAAGTTTGTCTGTTGCATATAGTTATACAGTCTGCATATTAACTGGGAAATACCAAACCGATCCATACTAGCTTATTCTTGATGAGGATAGGGGTCACTTATTCCTGAAATATAGGTGAAGAGGAGATGGCATGCACTCATGCTTTAGGATATTTTGGTTAGGCGCCTTGACTGCCCGACAACGAAGTCACGCGGGCTATGTTGAAGTCGCCGAGAGATGAGTCTGTGGTTGATGTAATGGGTGTTAACGTCAGCGGTTGGCCGAGCGTAATAGTGATGTTGGAACTCAAAAAAGAAAAGAAAAAAGAAATGAGATGCTTGTAGATTAGACCAAGTGAATTAAAACAATTTAGACTTTCTATTGTAATAGCCATTGGGATGTTCTATTTATATATTTAATTATTGAAGTACTCTTTGATTTACTAAGTTTAATTGTTTTAGATCAGTTCGGTGATAGTTAGTGTTGTTGTTAAAGGCTCCATGCTGGCCTGATTGTGGTTGCATAAGTGAGGAGAAGGATAAAGTTTAGAGGTTGGCAGTTTAAGGTGCTGATATGATGCGGCATATTCATGTATCCTTCTCCCCATAGGATTAGTTATCTATTTTGATTAACGAGATTTTTAAGGGCCCGTCTGATTCAAAGGAATTTTGTCGGGCTTCAATACTTAAAAAATTTTCCTACAAATATTTTTTGATTCGTAAGATTAGATACCTTTGATATTCTTCCTACATGTTACAAAGAAAAAATTCCATTGAGTCAAAGATAAAGTTTAGAGGTTGGCAGTTTAAGGTGCTGATATGATGCGGCATATTCATGTATCCTTCTCCCATAGGATTAGTTATCTATTTTGATTAACGAGATTTTTAAGGGCCCGTCTGATTCAAAGGAATTTTGTCGGGCTTCAATACTTAAAAAATTTTCCTACAAATATTTTTTGATTCGTAAGTTAGATACCTTTGATATTCTTCCTACATGTTACAAAGAAAAAATTCCATTGAGTCAAACCTCTTAAATTTTTTTTCTAATATGCAATTATGTTCATTAGTTCCATGCTGATATGATGCGGCATATTCATGTATCCTTCTCCCAATAGGATTAGTAATCTATTATGATTAACGAGATTTTTAAGGGCCCATCTGATTCAAAGGAATTTTGTAGGGCTTCAATACTTAAAAAAAATTTCCTACAAATATTTTTTGATTCGTAAGATTAGATACCTTTGATAACAAGTCACAACAGTTGGAGAAGGCGCAGCACGGGTGATAGGGATGGGGGTGGAGGAGACATGAAAGGAAGAGAGTCAAAGGGGTGTGTGGTCTGGGAGGCAGGAAACAAGGAGGAAGACACCTACATCTTCTACAACATGGTTTAAAGCCAAACACTCGTTGAGTTCGTGGTATAGAACAACATTTTGATCAATGTGTCTATAAATATTAAGTTATAATATTAAGCAATATTACCATACTCTATTTTTTACTCACGTAAATTCCACATGTATTAGTTGAGACGTGCGTTGCACGTGCACGCTAACTAGTACAACTTAAATAGCACACACAGCCCAGCCACCATACTCGGCCACTAACACCACGTACTGACAAACCACTAACTACGTGACCCTGTCTCTCTCTCTCCTAGAATCGCTCCAGGATGCACAAGACTCGGCCAACATGCAAACACACGCACGAAGCTAGCTAACAACCTCACATGCAGCTAACTAGCACACCTATTCTCACGGCTAGCACTCCTACATCCCGTTGGTCTTTAGCACTTGCACCGCAGCCTCACGCCGCCATCGGCATCTCGCCATGCTCGCCGCATCGCACGGCACCACAACCATCTCGCCTCGCATGCCTCCGCTGAAAATCGCCGGCTTCGTACGTATCACACGCACACTTGCCGGACTACAACGGACTACAGAAGTACACCTAACTACATGCAGAACAGAAACTAAAAGTGCAGATACAATCAGAATCAAGATTAATGCTAACAAAGCGGGCTCTAGGTGGTGCACAAGTACAAATCCTCCCAACATCCAAGACATTACCTTCTTCGAGGGGAAGCTCTACGCCGTCGACACAAAGGAGAATGTCTAAGTCTTCGACGGCGATCGGCTCCAAAAGCTGCGAGGCAAGGCATGGAGGAACTCCGTCCAAACAATGGCGCCGTTACTCGGCCTGTGCAGGGCTGTACCTGGTCCCCAGCCATGGGAGGCTATTCATGGTCCGCAGGAACTTCGGGACGAGGCACGAACCCGGCCACCGAAGCTGCGGGTTCGGGGTCTCCGCTTTCGATGACGGCGTGGAGTCCTACGGCTGGGCGACGGTCAGGACCTTCGTGGGGCAGGCGATATTCGTTAGCGCCTACTGCAGAGCTTTCGCCGTCGTGGCATCCGGCAGCAAGATCATGGAGAACCAGGTTTGCTTTGCCGACGAAGAGCTGGCGGCGGCGACCGGCCGTGCATGGTGCTGCCAGCGGGGGAGCCAACGGAGGATGCAGGTCCTTCCGTTCACTGTAGTCCTTCGACGTGCGAAGCAAATGCATGCGCACGTACCAGCTGTGCGAGCCGTCACCGGCAAGCACGGCCGTGGGAGCGTGGCAGTGCCTCGCGGCGCAACGCTTGGTGCCGCACCGGAATCGAGTCATGCCGCCGCCGCCGCCGCCGGTGACCCTCCCGGGAGCCCAGCCGCTCCTATGGGAGGTGATGAACTGCCTGGGAGAGCAACACGAGGTCCCAGGCCCCAGCTACTACACTAGACTTCCCGTGAACAGGAACGTCGTGGTGGGTCGTCGTTGGGTGAGGGCAAGCGTGCATGTCAGCGTCCCTAGAACAAGAATGAGAGCTCGCGACGACGTGTTGCAGCTCAGCGGGAAACGCCGGTCAGGGCGGAAGGCGAAGCAGGGGGCGGCGCACGCAGCAGTCACGTTCCTACGAAGTCGGTTCCGCAGCGTGTTGGACGACAGCCCATGGAGTGTCATCCCTCATGGCCTCATTACCATAGGCACGTCGATGAGGAAGAAGAGGAAGAGGAGGACGACGCACTTGGAGGACAAGGACACCAAGTGCTGGGTTATGATTAACCCCTAGGTTTCACGCAGTTCTTGATATTTGTTGTGCTCTCTATTAATTTTTACTGCATTTACCTTAAAAGAGCTTTGCAGGTGCTGGTGGTAGCACTATGCTTTTCTTCGTAATTGCCTCAAAACTTGTAGCACTAAGATGCTACATCTGTATTTTCGGTTCTTGTCAAAAGAATTCACAGAAACTACTAAATGTATGCAGGGTGTTCTTGTCAAAAGAATTCACGCCTTGAGGCAATCAACATAATTTGATTTAACCCTTGTTCTTTTCAACCTTTATTAGAAGGGCAATTTCTCCTCGTACTATCTAGTACGTGTGACATAAACTTCAGAAGAATTAGCGTCCTATTTTACGTAGAACAAACCTAACGTCAAGAGCGTGGCATGAAATTCCCATATTTTACCCTATTTGTTTCTCGGAAGTCATGCAAATTAACTGTTGGTGGATTAAGTCTCACTTTCAGCAAAAAGAAAGAACTATTGGTGTGGGTGTGGCTCCTCGTTCGGGGAATTTGATGGCTGATGCCTCTCCATGATTTAGTAACATATAATATGAACTATGAAGTTTTACTATGAGGTCTAACATTTGTAGAGCCAAATGGGATCAAGCCCTCGGATCCATTCTCATTGAAAAATGTAGCCATGTTCCCATGGTCTAACATTTATTTCCTTCTAGTAAAACACTACCTTGTTGTACAGGCGCCGCTCACATCAGATATGCTACCAGAAGCGTGGCGTCGACGTCCATTAATTTCAGGTGCGGTTCGTAACAATGGCAAACATGTGCAACATTTATATGATTTCTGAATCTGTTTTCGAGCAAAAAGTGGAGTGGGAATTGTGAGCATTCGTGATGATTGAAAATTTATAAAGATACACACTACTTAATTAGGTTGTGCTATTTGGAATGGAGGGATAGATATTGTGATGAGTAACTTACTGAAGTGAAGATGGATTAGTTGCCGAAGTTCCCGATGCCTCCCAGGCCTAAGCAAGCATTGCTGCAACTTGAAGGAAAATGACATATATATGTACATTGGCAATTGATACTAGATATGGGCATTAGCATTTTATAAGTTGCGCACTTCATTCACCTACTATTGAGGAAAAAACAACGGGCCCGCCATTTATTAGATCGAAATGCTTGATGACTCGGTAAATAATCAAGTGTGAATTGAGTGTGAATTGCTACATACTCCCTCTAATCCCAAATATAAGTTGTTTTAGCATTCTCTACTTTTATCTAAACGTAAATAGTTCTAGGATTTTTAGGCA
Source organism: Stipa capillata (assembly GCA_019208055.1). Taxonomy (NCBI): domain Eukaryota; kingdom Viridiplantae; phylum Streptophyta; class Magnoliopsida; order Poales; family Poaceae; genus Stipa; species Stipa capillata. The sequence goes on from JAGXJF010001873.1 coordinate 128,004, forward strand.
CATCTTTCCTGTTTTACTGCTCATTAATTTCATTAATCAATGGCTTGTTTTCAGTTCCAAACATACTAATTAAGTCATGCAATAGTACAACATACAGCACGTAATCCTAAATGCTACTCGATCAACGCATGCAGTAATTGCTTGCTACGGGAACGAGTGAGGGTAAAGTGATAAGTTTTCAAACTCTTTAGTGACTCCTTATTTTTGTGTCAAAACCTAAAACTAAATAATTTAGGATCAAAAGGAACAGAATCGAACGGTACATAACTTGTCACATACATTTAGGATCAGAGATAGTAGAATCGAACGGTACATAAATTGAATTTTTGTGTGGCTGTAGAAAAAGTTGTATAGATGACTGATAACTTAGCGTAGAATCAAACATTTACATGTGAATATTGTTTCACAAGACTCACAACCCCTTGTAGAGAACAAGAACTAGACACTAATCAAGATGAAGTTAGCGAAGGAATGAAGTGATGTAAATGTTTTTCCTTTTGTGTATCTCCGTGGATAAAGAGAAAAGCTGTGTTTTTTCCTTTTGCGTAGGGAGACAAGATGTGTTTGATGAGAGAAAAGCTTATTACAGTCTCAAATGCTGATCATGCAGAAATTTACTCATCTGCACACAGATCATTCAAATAAATCTGCAAAAGGTCAAGTCTAGTTTATACTCTCTTGGGGATGAAACTGCTGCATCCCATGCATGTTCTCTCGAGTCTCAACCAAATCAGCATACGGAAATTATACAAAAACAACGACAGAGCTCAGAAGAAAATTTAAGAAAATGTGCTGAGCTACCTACGATAATTGATGAGGTGTGACCAAACGGTACCATTCAGTAGTACACCACAATAACCTATGACAGTTTTGAAAGATATAGAGCCGATGCACAATACAGATAATTGTGTTTAAGGTTCGAATCATTGAACTAATAATTTCACAGAATAAATGCAGAAAAACTGAAAATTATATACAGGTTGAGCGCTAAGTTGATATCATGGGCCAGCTTTATTATACTGTAAAAAGCAGCCGGACAAAAAACTAGGGCAATCTAATTTGTCCTATCCAAATTAATGTTGCCATCGGGTCTAGCATTGCAAGCCCATCGATCCCGGCATCTCTCTTTTGCTTCCACTTACAATCTCTTTTTTAAAACGGGATTCCACATACAATCATAAGTGATTAAAAACTAAATCCATAGCTGCGTGAATGCAGGCTCCTTCGAACTGTGGTGCAAATAGCAGGTTGCAAGTATTGGAGATTCTCGTGTAATTAAGTCACCTGCATTTCTAATTTTCCGCACCCTCAACATCTTAATTTTGTTCATCAACCCTTACAAGTAGGTTTTACCCATTGCCTAAATAAAGAGAGTTGATTTCTACTCTGCAGAAACCCTCCTTTCTCTTTTATTTTCTTGCGCTAGCTTATTAACTGAGCCTGATTGGATTCATCCTTTGGTTCCTTGCGCGGCTTTTTGTTATCTACACAACCAATGGTTGCCAAAAAAATAGTGGATATCTCACCAACTCATTCCGCCAGACGAGCAGGACAAGGGTGGCCAAACGGTCGGTGAGTCAATCACACCATTTGGCACACTCGAAAAATGGTACCTGTTGAGAAAAGAACAATGTAGTTGAGGGTTTAGGACTTAGGAATCAAGAATTAGAGATATAGGAATCAAGAATTAGAGATAAATGGAGCTAAATGAGTCACGATATGATAGTATTGGTAAGAAATGCCAAATTATGCAAATACTAGCATAATCCCTCTAGCCCCCTCCGCCACTGGTAGTTTAAGAGAACACTATTTATGCTTTTTGAAAATAAGTTCTTGTGATACTAGAAACAAGAGGATAAGCTCTTGCAATGTCCTAAGTTGAGGTAAATATTGGTTTCATTACCACATCGTGCGGCATGAAATTCCCTCGTGTCTCCCAAGCCTAGGTTGATCTAGCAAATTTAAGTGACTTCAAGACCAGAATACTATCATGGGCAAAACTAAGACCAGCCATGGAAGGTGGTGGTGTTTCATGGTATGGTTGAACACTCCAAGCATACACCTAGCTAGCTACGAGTAGCATGGATGTCATATATATACAAACAATGGGGTCTTAAAATTTGATACCGACGAATTTGGCAGTTGATGAGAAGCGACCAAATGGTACCACAGTACAGTACACACCACACAACGACTTGTCACATACTCACATGCTCGGGCCTGTAGGTAAGTGCCTGCCTACATTGCAAAACATTACTACTCAGAAGCTCCAGCCGCTACTTGTACTCTGGTTCTGTTATAAGGATTAAGATTGGACCATTATGTAGTATAGGATTGGAGGCCAAGCGCAACAACGGCAGCAGCGGCGACAAGCTAGCCCACAACGGCCTGCCAGCCGACGCCGTGGATAGAAACGACCACCAAGGCCGTGTTGTGCCTGAGACATCGACAGCCCTGTGCTAAGCATGAAACTAGGCCCCTACACCAAAGAATTCCACATTGGTTCTCGTGGGCTAGACATTTCCATAGTTAACCAAAGAAAAAGAAAAAAATGAAAACTAATTATTTCGGTGAGTCCCGATTATAAAACGCAGTTTAATTGGACATATACATTAAAATTGTTAAGAAATACAACTAAATATCCACTCACAAGCATTATGATATATATCAAATACAACTATTTGTATATGCAGGCATATGCACTATGATATTTAATCACTCAATTGCATCTAAATCACGCTTGTTAAGAAAACATGAACAAAAGAACTAGATAAAAAAACATCTACTAATTTAATAGATGAGAGTGGGACTGGAATGACTTATTGCCACAGTCGGTGTATCAATCATCAGTGCTGGTACGAGGCAAGTCAATGCTAATATAAAAATTAATTAGTACGTACTACTAATTGATATTTAGAAAAAAATTAGGGCTCTAAAGATTCGGGTTCCTGTGCAGCCGCACGTGCTCCTGATCTTACGAGCCTAACGACCGCATCGGATTGTCCATGGGGTCTGTTAGGCACAGTGCAAAACATCAGGTTTAATATATAAAGGGAAATTTTCATCTTCGTCACTTCAAAATAATCATTTGTTGCTGCCATTATCTCTCCTTCGGCCCTCTGTTAAGTGACACTGAGCAGTGCCGCAAATAAAATTCGAATGTCAAAAATGAAGTACCCCAAATAAAGAGTAGCAAAAACGAAAGGCCACATGAACTTGGCAATGTTCTTCCTATTTTGACGAACGACAATGTATCAAGCAAGTTTCTGATGTTTCCCATGCCTACGTACATTTCGAGGTTGTGACGTGCATCCTGTTCTTTTGCAGGATTAGAGGCTTTTCAATTCTCGTAACTCGTAATCCATGCGGGTAGGAAGAAACACATATATCTTCTGAATTTAAGAGCGGATAAAAAATTCACTGTTATCGTAGTTGCTTCTCTCTTGCAATAATTGGAATATATGCAAGGCAGTTCTATTTCATAGCATGGCTACGCCTTCGTGTAACAATTGTACTACAGTAGCACGTTCGTATCATGGACCTAAGACAATAATGTTTCTGCCTAGGTAATAAATTAGTTGTTGGTATGGCTCTTGAAAGGGTCTTTATGTAAACGTTGGGAGACTGAATTTACTTTGGCAATTTATTTGCAATATTTCACTCTAGATTAGCCCAAGAAAATGGATGCAACCAAACCTACCTACTTGTTTCATATTGTTCTAGAAAGAAGTTTTTTCATCTTGACTTCAATCACGTGAGAAAAATTGCAACACGGAAGGACTAACAGGCTTTGGACAAATAAACCATGGGTCAAGTCTCGAGGTCTTATCTTTGAGAAATCATATCGGTTTGAACACAATTTCGACATATGTCCTTAATCTGTTAGATGATCTATCAGATAGAAGGCACATCGTTTTCATAGTCACCATGAATGTTCCTGGGCCAACTACTAAGCAATTTCCCACGTCAAGCATGGAGAATGAACGATGCATGCGCAGACAATATCGTCGAACACATCAGAAGCATAGTGCCTGACAAAAAACAAGTACGTTGAGAAAAAATGGTTGCAGTTTGGCAAGTTTGAGTAAACATTATGAACTATCTAAGACTTCATGGAACATACGCCTTGTGATTGGCACACTACTAAAAATGTGGATTTCTTGCACATGAGATTCCTGCATGCCTTCCAAGCCTAAGTCGATCTCTCTTGAGGGGGCGAGGCACCGAAAAACTACTATAACTAGGCAAAACTAAGACCAAACATGAATGGTGGTATCTCATGGCTTGAGCACTGGCTACTCCAAGCACCTACATATATTAGCATAGATACACATGCAACGCATGTTTTCTTAATATGTATAGCAAGGAAATATAATCTATATTGTACGTGTCGAAGTAGGCGGTGGCGCACGGGCACGGCCGGAGTGAGGTGCGGGCGCAACGGCCACGTGTGGCGCGGATTCGAGAGAGAGGGATGCTGGAGGATATAGCAGTGGCAATGATGAGAAATTATCTATTAACTTTAAGTAAGGGCAATGATAGGTAATTATCTATCAACTTTAAGTGAATAACATGGTGAGTAATCAGTGGAGATGATGTGATTGTTACATCATTTAAAAACGTGGACCGTTAGATATAAGAGGTTGAATGGTGGAGATTATTTGGATCCGACAAATTGGTGTTTTTAGTAGTAGTTTAGATTAGATTTAAACTAGTAAAGGATGGAAAAATAGCATGTGACATATGCACACACTCAAACAAAATGAGATCTTCTGTCCATATATAGGTCCATGAGTGCGTACTCCTTTAAATCAGAGTGCAAATAGCAGTGGATGAATATATATATCATGTTTGGTATTAGCGAAGTATTCAACCAAACGCAGGACATCCGCAGCAAATACAGGGAATAACTATGTTCAGTTCATTGCGTATGCTGTTGCTCAGATGCAAGCCACAACCAAGTATGATTTTTATAATATGTTTACCTGCTATTTTTCTCACCTACTGTGCAAGTACTCGTAAGGAATCACTGTTTACTTATCAATATCTTCACAGGAGGCCAAAAGAGAAGGATAAAACCTGTTGGATATAAACTTCTGTAGATGAATTAAGCAGTAGTTAAATAGCTTCTCATAAGAACATAAATAGAGTAAGCCACTAATTAAGTTACGTGATTTGATTGACATTCATATAGTTTCCGGTTTGAATCACCGTCCATATAATTTCTGAATTGAATCACCTCCACATATAGCGGGGTTATTTTTTCTCTCTCTGGCATGGACACGTACAGAAGAGGCGCAAGTTAGTATAGAAACTCTGCAATGTCCTGGTCCTATATGCATCCTGATCGTATATGCATGGGGACTGGTGTATAAATTGTACTTCCTCCATCCCAAAATGTAAAGCACGCACGCATCTCAAAATTTACAACGACAACTATAATATGTTAGTTATGTGACACAAAAGTGATATAATTGTAAAGTGCTTTCGAAAACGAATCTAATAATATCACTTTTATGTCACATAACTAAAATAGTATAGATCTAATTGCAAATCTTGAAATGCGTGCACATTTTACATTTTGGGACGAAGGGAGTATAAAGGAAAAAGTGGGACCGGGGGTAGATTTAGGAGATATGTCTATGAGCGACCAAAGGGAATTACCAAAGAACAAAAAGAGACTGTAATTAGAACGTGCGCATCTTTGAAGCCTAGACATGTTTTTAACTATTTTTTTAATTTAATCCAGACCATTATAACTTAGATCTATCAGATAGATGGTATGATATTTTTCTTTTTTCGATTAATATGAATATAGTTTCAAGACAGTCTACCCATATCATTTCCTTGTATCCAATTTAAACATTTAGAAATATAACGATAGCCACGATTTGTAATGTTTGACTGGATACGTAACCCAAAACGACATGTCTTCGTGCACTGGAGCGAGTATCTAAAAGCATTTCAACCAAACAAAATATTACAATCCACTGCAGTGCAAAAACTGGGGATAGGTCTCTATAAATTCTGCGGACCTTGCATGGCATACATACGTGTCAAAGAATATGACAAGTACTTGTTTTTCTTTCACTTCTGGAATCTCGATTATGGATGCAAACAGGCCTCTTAGCTTAATTTCGACGTCTTGTTTGGTTATTTGCTTCCGATGAAACTTCCGGTGTATACATTGTTCCGATATAAGTTCTTTTTAGCAGTGTTTTTCAACTAGTTCTTATGTAGTATTTCATCTGTGCAATGAAAAAGGAGGGAAGAAACCGTATCACGGAAGTGCTAGTTCTGGTAGGCCTTCAAGCCCATTTCTCCAACAGCTTGCACTTGGCCCTCTCTACTTCCCACGATCTGCTAAACTACACACTCCGCATTCCACTTCCACCCCCAAGAGCAGCGAGCTCGGCGGCAGCGCACGATGCTCTCTACTTGAGTAAGCTAATGTTGCGCTCGCCGGACCTCGTCGCTGCATTCGTCGGGACTGAATACAGTGGTCAGATTCTGGCGGAATAATTTATAATCCCATATTCCAATCTATCACTAACGGTCCAGAAATTGGTAATATAGCAAGTCAATGTCGTGTATGTTACAATAAGACTTAATATATTACACTTGGGGCCTCAGCCTAGAAATACCAATTACTAGAGCAGAAGGTTCGCAATTCCTCGTGTTAGAAACTGGGTCCAGTTTATCATTGATTGTTTGCGGATTCTCGAGCTGTGTAAGGCAGGGGCTTCAACTCCGGCGTAACCTTCTTCTTGGATGATACCTGCGCTTCTGTGCGTTACATGCCTATCACATTGTACAGATCAATCATCGCAGAGCTCACACCATTCACTTTCTGCTTAATCTGTCACTCTTGTCAACCGGTATCTTCCCTGGTGCCTCCAACTCCAATAATGTTTTAAGTGCATAAAGCTCGTCAAGTTCACGCATCATGCACCACCGCACTTCCGATCCCCAACATTACTTATCTTTTTCAGAGGTCAAGCAGGAGAGCTATTTCGGAAATGTGTACAATTATTTTCAACTACCTCAGGAGCCATAAAGTATCTCTAACTTAGCTCTTTGGGTCTCTAAAGATGTTAAAGGCCTTGAATGGCATATACAACTGAAATAACCAGAGACCCACGCAATTTGCGTGGCTAGTTTGTTGTCTTCTATGGTTCTCTAATTTTTATAAGTTTGTTCTCATTTCTTAATTTGTGATTAGTTCTATCTAGCACAGTGTCTCGCGCAATTGCCCGGGAAACGTTTTTAATTATCTTTATGCTTTTATCTATACGCGTAATATTAGATCAGGACCGAAAATTAAAGTTTAGATTACGAGCCGACCCGCTAGTTATTGTATTGAGCCATCTATTTAGGTACAATTATGATGATCTATTAGACGTGATTTGTTTAGGTACAATTATGATGATCTATCATTTATGATCTGTTTAGGTACAATTATGAAGATCTATCAATTGTGATCTGTTTAGGTACAGTTATGAAGATCTATCGGCTGTGATCTGCTTAGGTGCAGTTACGAAGATCTATCGGCTGTGATCTGTTTAGGTGCAGTTACGAAGATCTATCGGCTGTGATCTATTTAGGTACGATTTGAAGATCCATCGGTTGTAGTATACTAATAATAAAAGGGTCCATCAGATGAATAGTTAGATGTTTTGCATTTTTATGAAAATTTCTGGTCTTTCTATTTTTTCTATTGTATTTTACTTTTAGTATATACTAGATAGTAGATGGGTGTGTTATTTCCTTTTCATTTTGTGAGAAGGAGTTTTCCTACCAAATCACCGGGAGACGGACAATGACCCAACTGAGTGAGCGTGAAGATTAGACAAAGCCCCAGTAAATGATGACTTAGAGAGAGCAAATCAACCATTTCTTTTGGCTCTACCTAGATGCTAGCTTGGTCAGTTAATTTAACTGTTCGACCTCTTTGTTGCAAGCTCCCGGAGGCACCCCTTCACCACCAACCACGGCCGACGGTGTTGCCGCACTGCCCCACCTCGCTTTTCTTGATTTGTCCTCCCATCGAAGCCGACCCTCTCAACTCTACTACTCGTCGGTCGCCACCACCGTCACTCTTGGCGTCGCCCGCCCGCCGTCTCTTGCGAACGAGCCATTCTTTGCTGCATAACTAAGGTTTCTGTGTACTACGTCTTCTTGGCACTACTAATCTACTAGTTGCTACTTGTATGATTAATACCATATAAGCTCTATAACTAATTAAACAAAACATATAATTAGGCAGTGCAAGTAATAACTAAGGTTTTAGCATTTAATTAAGTAAAAGAAAAAGGAATTAGCTTGCAAATAATATTATTTTCTAAAGAGTTGAGCCTTGCATGTCATAGCTGCAAGTTTTCTGTTGGCTATGCAAATCATCTGCTCTCCTCTCAGTTGGCTTGTATGACATATACATGCTAGCTGAATCCATTAACCAACTACCTAGTTTATTCTGCTGCTGCCATACAAAAAATAAAACTTAAGTGCTACAACAGGCTTAACTAAATAGGTGTTGGATCTAGTTACTAATTAGTCTAACGCAGCAACTAATTAAGGTGGGGACGAGAGTCACTTCACATACAAGGAGGGTAGAGGGATTAAGTAGAGAAGAGAGCAAAAAGGTGCGTTCTGTACAAAGCAAAAATAGAGCACCCATTTCAGCGGAGGAGGATCAGCACGCATGCGCCAGGGAGAAGGCGCGGGGACGCCAGCGATCATGGAAATGGAAACTTGGGAGGGTTTGGGAGCAACGGCTCGCGGCAACGCGGCTGGAGGCGACCTGTGTCGTGGCTGCAGCGGAACGTAGCGGCAGCAACGCGCGACACCATTCACAACGGAAGCAACGCCTGAGGCTGGGGGAATGAAGGAGGAGCCAATACGCACTAGTATGACATCGAGAGATGCAAGCTAGGCGAAGCTATTCGTGCTGTCGCAGCAGCTAGAGAAACGCAAGGGAGGGAGATCGAAGTGGGCCGTGGCATCGCCGTCGCCGACACAGAATAGAAGGTGTGTTCCCGGTCAGGCGTAGCACGATTCGCGCTACTCGTCCGGGCAAAACACTCCTGCCATGCATGACGTGGCGCCCCGAGCTTGCGCTGGTTGGGCGAGCCACCGTTCTTGCTTGCGGCGAGAATTTCGGCCAAAGAATAGCACCTGGACATTGTTGGAGAGTGCGAGGTGATGATCGACGTGGCCATGAACGAAGCAGCTCTGCAGGAGAGGAAGTGGCGTCGACCGAGAGTCTCGAGAAGCTATCTAATGAAAGGTGAAGGCAGTGCCTAGAATGGGTATTGTGAAGGCAGTAGAAAAGTATGGTGCAAAATAGTCTAGATATATTTACATATATATATGTATATATGCGGCAGCGCTAATATGAGCGTGAGCGCAGAATAGCTTATTCTGCGCTCCGGCCGAAACGCGCCAGACCGAGCCAGCCACGCGGGACAGTAATTTTATGTGTATCGAGTAGTAATTTTCGGACGGGATTTTACTGCTGAGATTTTAGCGTGACTCAGAATTACTACATTTTGCGATAAATTTTATGATATCTTATACACAACTTTACTGCCTCGCGTGCATCTCGACTGTGAAAACCTTCTGAGTTTAGCAACTTTCTACTACCTTTTGTGATAGATTTTACGACATTCTATACACAACTTTACTATCTCACGCACATCTTGACAGTAAAAAAATTCTAAGTCACGCGCAATCCGTTTTATAATTGAATAATAAATAATGAGGTGGTGAGATTCGAACCGTGGACCTGATACATGTTACTCTTCTCTTCTAACCAACTAGACTATGCAAATGACTGTAAATAAACAGAAGAAATATTTCCATTATAGAAGAAATATTCCCCTAATCCGTTTTAGTTGAAAAAATAAGGACGAGGTGGGATTTGAACCCTGGACCTCACGCATGTTGCTCTTCTCTACTAACCAACTGGGCTACACAAGTGATTGTGAACAAATGGAAGAAATATTTCCTTTCTATTATAGAACGATCAGACATGCAGTAAAATGATGGCCGCGAGATCGTAATATCGTGTACATATAATCATAATTTTGCGACACGCTTTATACAAAAATTACTACAGTCCTGAGTTTTACGCTGACACATGTTGTTTTACTACTCGAATCGAAAGACATAAAATTACCGTTGTTGTTTTACTACTCGAATCGAAAGACATAAAATTACCGTATTTTACATGTGAAGTTATATGACTGTGAGAGATCTGTTCGACAGTAATATAGTTCGATAGATTTACTATATCTACTGAATAGTTTTACGGTCAGTGGTGAAAAGGTGGGACGTGGTGGGTTTGGGCTGGCTGGCTCGGTCGGTTGGCCAGCGCGTAGAATAGGTATTCTACTCTCAGCTGTAGATTAGGGAATCTATGTATATATGTATATATATATTTTATACTCGTGAGAATCTGTACTCTTCCACCTTCTGATATACCACTTAAACGAATCTATTGTACCACTTTATCATTTTCAGTATACTTCAATAATGATTCTAAGATACCCCGATGTGAATTGCACGAAAAAGTTTCACCGGGGTCCTTGATTTTTGCTGTATACCCTTTTTCTATACACATATTATAAATACATGGACTGAAACAAAAAGTTCATGAAATTTTTCATGAGAGTCAATATGGAGTATCTAGCAATTACTATTGGAGTTTATTCAAAGTGATAAAGGAGTACAACACGTGTATAAGTGGTATATGAGGAATGGATATACATATATATTATATGAATATACACCAAGTGATAAAGTATATATATATATATATATATATATATATATATATATATATATATATTAGCAAAGTAGTATATGAGAAGTAAATGTAACAACACCCCAAAGTACCACCTATTTGTAAGATAGATTTTTCATATATATATATATATATACATATATATGTGCCCCTAATATGCTTGTGAGCGATTCTGCGCTCCGGTAGTAATTTTTATATATACAAAGTGGTAGTTTTGACTAATGGTTTTTACTATCGTTTTTCTGGGTTAGATAGTAAAAGTCTATGAAATTACTATATTGCTAGAATGTTTTTACCATCACCTCTTGTAGTATGGAAGACCGTTTAAACATATATAAAAATTACTATTATTTGTATATACTTTTATTATCTCACACGTCTAACCACGACATATTAGAAATTAAACATATCTAAAAATTACTATTATTTGTACATGATTTTACTATCTCGCGGCAATAGGTTTACATATTAGAAAGAAAATAACTCATATAGTTGTTCACAATCACTTGCATAGCCCAGTTGGTTAGAGGAGCATAACCGCATGCATGAGGTCCACAATTCAAATTCTACCTCCTTCTTATTTTAAAAATAAAAAATACTGAGTGCGCGATGGTAAAAGGATGATCAAAATACAGTAAAATCATGGTCCTAAGCCGTTGTGAATTTACCATCGATAAAATTACGCGTGATGGTAAAAATGTGTATAGGATGGAGTAATATCTTCTCCGCAATAGTAATGTACTAGAAAGAAGAGGTAAAAGTCGTCATGGAATTACCATCGGCGTGCATAATAGCTAATCCATATACCAAAATCCTCTACATTTATTTCCTCTATTGTTAGAAGAGCATAGTTGCATGCATGAGGTCCATGGTCCAAATCCTACCTCCTTCTTAATTTTAAAATTAAAACACTGAGTGCACGATGGTAAAATCATGACCAAAATACAATAAAATTATGGTGGTAAACCGTCGTGAATATACCGTCAATAAAATTACGCGTGATGGTAGAAGTTTGTATATGATAGAGTAACATCTTTCTCAGCTGATAGTAATGTACCAGAAACAAGCGGTAAAAGTTATCACGGAATTATCATCGGCGTGCAGAATAGCTAATCTGTATACAAAAATCATCTACCTTTATTACTCGTCTTATTTTTTTTTCGTGCTAACTTAGCATCCGTATGATTTTCCTCTAACCTTCAGTCTTCCAGTGGCAGCTGCTCCTAGTGTCGGACGAGTAGGTGAATGGCAGATAAATGGTCAGTGCCTCTACGATATCCTCCGGCAGACTATGAATATTATGCCTATTGAATAAAGAGCAATGCAGTTGCGAGAACGCAATATATGCTTTTAGTAAACAAGTTCTTGTAGTATACTACCAAAAGAAGCAAATAAGCTCTTGCAACATGTTAAGTTGAAGTAAATTTGTGGAACTACATTCAAGAAATTTACAGGTGATTGTGGTTTCATTACCATTCGGACTGGAATTGCGCACATGAAACTCCCGCATGCCTCCCAACCCTAAGTTGATGTAGCTAATTGGAGGGACGAAACCACCAGAAGACAACAGTGTATGGGAAAAGTAAAACTAACCATGGAAGGTGGTGGTGTTTCATGGGATGGGTACGTTGAAACTCCAAGCATGTGGCTATCTATATATATACACAGCAATGAGCTTTTCAACTTAATACCGACCAACTTGGCAATTGATAAGAACCAATTCCAAATGGTACCATAGAGTACACAACATAACAACTAGTAACATGCCAAAGCCTATGGGTAATTAAGTGCCTGCCTCGGTTGTAAAACATTATTGATCACAAGCTTCACCTGCATCTCTTGCACTCTGGTTCTGATATAAGGTAAAGATCGAACAATTATGTTTGGGATTTGAGGCCCAGCATAGCAACAGAACACCACGACGGCTTACGGCAGGCGGACGTGGATATAAACGACCGGACCGGCGTTCAGGGGGACGTACGGCTACGCACGCAACAAAACACCAGGTTTAATTGGGATGAACTTGCAATATCTACGGGAACTCAATTTTCTCACCAAGCATGACGAACGACTCGAGCAAGTTCAGGATGCTTCCGGTGCATACATACGTTTTGACATGCATTCTTCGTCTCTCTCTCTCTCTCTCTCTCTCTCTCTCTCACACACACACACACACTCGACACACATCCTTCATCTCTTTGAGGATTTGGGTTCGTCAGGTTGCCATAATTCGTAGTTCGAGCGGGAAGGAAGAAACACATGATCGGCTAAAGTAAGAGCTGATAACAAGGGAACCGTCTTCATATTTGGTCGCTGATTTTTTTCCTATAACTAGCACGATGTCCTGTGCAATTGCACTAAAAACGTCTTTAATCATCTTTAACATTTTAGGCTTATACATTATATTAGATGAGCACGAAAAATAAAAGTTTTGATCACGATCCAACCGGTCAGTCGTTGTACCGAGCCGGTAGGTTGTTTGTACACCGGATCAATGTTGGATAATGTTTAGATACAGTTATGATGATCTATCAGTTGTGATCTATTAATAATAAGGGTACACCAGATGAATGGCCGTATGAGGTTTAGATGTAGTTATGAAAATTTATCGGTTATAATTTATTTATGTACACTTATGAAGATTTATCGGCTGTGATATGTTTAGGTACAATTGTGATGATATATCTACTCTGATCTATTTAGGTACAGTTATGAAGATCTATCGGTTGTGGTTTACTAATAATAAAAGGGTCCAGCAGATTAATAGTCGGATGTTTTGCTTTTTTGTGAAACTCCAGCATATCTCTTTCTTTGTTATATTTTACTTTTAGTATATAAAATAGAATAGATTGGACAATATGCAAGACACTTTATTCGTTTCACAACACATGGTTTCTTGTTTGAGCAGCCACCTGCCTTCAAATTTTGTACAATTATGCTCTGATCCCCAATGGCATCTACTGTCATGGACATATAGACCCCCTTGCTAATAAACTGCTTTGTTGGTGTGGCTCTTGAAAGGTCCTATATGTAAAGGTTTGGAGACTGGAGTTATTTTAATTTGGAAAATGTTTTAACGAAAAAAAGAGGTTGTTTTTGGAAATCAATTCATTATTTCACTCTTAGACTAGCTGAAGCAAAGGCATGCAAACCAAACCCGCCTAGTTGTTTTATATCGTTCTTAAAAAAGCTGTTTCATCTTGTAACCACATGATATAAACTGCTAGATGGAAGGATTATCAGGGTTTGGACGCATAAGCCATGAATCAAGTCGTTCGAGGTCTAACTTTGAGAAATCATATCAGTTCGAACATAATTTTGATATTTGACATTTATCTATTCGACGAACTAATCTCTTAGATAAAATGCACACCGTCTTCGTAGTCACGACGAATTTTTTAAGGCCAACAACTAAGCTATTTTCCATGTCAAGCATGGAGGATGAATGATGCATGTGTAGACGATATCATCCAACACCGAAAGCATGGCACCCGATTAAAAAGAAGGAAGTAAATTGATGATATTCTTTTTGCAGTGTGTGGTAAGTTTGAGTAAACATTATGAACTACCTAAGACTTTAAGAAATGAACGCCATGTGATTGTCACGCTACTAAATATGAGGATTTCTCGCAAATGAGATTTCCGTCTGCCTCCCAAGCCGACGTCGATCTATCTTGAGGGTGTGAGGCACAAAAAAAATGGTTATAACTTGGCAAAACTAAGATCAGACATGGATAGTGGTGGTGTTTCATGGGTTGAGAAATATCTACTCCAAGAAAATATCCCCCTCCCCCCCATAAAAGCCGCGCGAGAGAACGCCCTCCCAGGCCATTCACGTCGTCCCGATTATTTTCGACCGTCCGATGCTCCGACTTTGACCGTGGATCGACGGTGGATCGACCCTCCCGCGGCGGCCCTCGAAAGCCTCACCGGGACCCTGAAAAACTCGGTTTGAGGCCCGCCACGGCCCGTTTCAGGCCCCCGTGGCCCGTTCCCCTCCCGTCCTGTCTCGTCGCCCTCAACCCTCTCTTCTTCACCTCCTCTCTCCCTCCCAGATCCAGGCTAGAGGGCGAAGGCGATGACCCGAACTGCTCGAGGTTATGGATCTAGAGGCGCGAGGAGCGCGGAGGCTCGTCGCTCCGGGCTTCACCTTGTTGGCATCAGCGGCACCGTCCCCGACCTCTCTACTCCCCATGGCGGCGGCTCACTTTGTGGTGGTGCCCTCTCACGGTGGATCTGGCACCTCCGTGCACACGTCATCGTCGTCGTTCGAATCCGCCAAGCCGCATGACTGCCAGCGCCGTCGCCGCTGGCTCCGCCCCAGTAGCCTCCGCTCTTGTCATCCCCGCCAAGCGACCACGGAGGACCTGCTGCTACGGCACCGTTGCAGGAGGCGACGGTGGCGGCCGTTGGAGCGTGACACCGGCGTGAGTGCGGGTGCCTAGCCGAGGTAGGCCGCCGCCTTCGCGTGCCCGTTCGCACCCTCCCACGATTACTCACCGTCGTCGTGGACGGCGAGGACCGGGCCAAGTGGGTGAACGGCCATACAACGGGACCGGCATGTGCGAGCGCCTGGTTCACGGAGGCCTCCAGGTACCCCTCGGGGTGTCACCGAAGCGGTGAAGAGCGCGCGGGAGGCCTCCAGGTCGCTGTCGGAGAGCGCCATGTTGAGCTGCCGGGTATGGCATGCTGCTGCTTACCGGGTTGGGCACCACACCAGGTCACCAGGCACGATCCGGCGAGCTGGGTTGATGCAGCGTGCTGCTGCTCCATCGGCACGGCGAGCTGGGTCCGGATCAGCTCAACTGGCGCGGGCGGGCGGCCGACCGCGTGACTTGCTGCTGCTGCTCCGCCGGCGAGGCCGAGGCCGACATGCACGGTGCGCCAACCGCCACACGACACCAACCACGCAGTGCAGCTGTTGGGCGGGCACGCACGGATGACGTCCAGCGTCTCTCCGAGTTGGCTCGCCCATCAGCCTGGGCAATGGCCATTCGCCTCGAGGACTCATGCGCCAGGATCTGCCGCTTCTTAAACGATGTCTAAAGATTGAAAGACTTTGGGCAAAGTACACCTGGCGCGCTCGTGGTCGTCGTTGATGTTCAAGATAAATCCATCGGCCAGCGCATCTAAGTTCGCACCGCTAGAACGCGCGCGAGCGCGCTCTCTCTTCGTGCTCACTCGACACGTTCAGCAGTCAGCACTCAGCACCAGTTGTACTAGCAAAGTTAAGCAGTCTAGCATCAGGTTTCAAGAAAAGAAAAGCAAGGCAGCACATGCAGGTGCACGCAGCATAGCATTTGGCGGCAAGCCACAACCGCCCATGGACGCACGCGGCCACGCACAGGGGCACGCGGACCGCGCACTGACTGGCACGCCGCACGCGGGATACATGGCTATGTCCCCCAGCGGACTCCACACCTGATATGTGATATGGTGCCGATCAAGGTAGTAAATCTCAGATAATTACCTAGCAGGCTAGCACTAAGTTGCTACTGCAAAGGATTTGTGCATGTAAATTTCCATGCAATCGATTAATTTTTGCATTTTATGTGACAGATAATTTTGGTGCTAAAAAGTTCACTTCTAAGCAATCAAATTTGTTTCTTTTTCTAGACGCAAAAATGTATTTTGTGCCAAAGTTTACAACCATGTTAGAGACTCAAATTGACTGTTATCTAGCTTTAGGTTCCCCTGTGTGCTGGTCGTGCAGCGTGTCCGCTATCCATTAGATATTTTCCTTATCTCGCATAGTCCTATTTCCAGTCCACATAGCTTGGACTGTAGGGACAACATGTCAGTTGTCCGTTAAAACAATACAGGGGCATGGTACTATTCTCCTGTACAAGACAAGATTTCTGTAACCATTTGCTGTCCCACTATTACTTTACTTTCATCGCTAAAACCCTCCGAAGTACATGTAACAAAGAATTAATTCAATACTCGCTTAAGAGGATTAGGTAGAATGGAATTCCTATTACGTGATTAAATCAGTTTTCGTCTGTTAGCACGTGCCTTGACGCGCATTCTCCACTAGTATATACTAGTAAAGGATAGCATGTGACATATGCACACACATAAATAAGCCCCGAAACTTAGATTATGTATAACATTCAAGGGTTGAAACGTAGGTCGTTATCTATCTATCTAAAAAATTAATTGAAAGCGTTGTGGCGAGATGCGCCTCTTCTCTGGGGCTTTTTTTTGGCCTTGTTCTCCTTCAAAAGCAAGGCCGCGATCTGTAAATATTTTACGCTCTCTTCTTAATGAAGGCAGTCCTGCTCATGTCATTAAGGTGTTAGTGTTATGAAAGCTGCTCACAAGTTATCTGACAATGGCATGGTGCTCAGTGGTTAATGTGCAAGCCGTCAAATGCACCGGCATCAATTTATCTGAACTTGTTTGTGCTGTTAGGTTCATCAGTATTTATTACGGTGGTTGCTACTGCTATGCAAGCTGTTAAACTGCATTAGTATTTAACTATTTTTCTGACCATAGGATGGTGGTTACGATGCCTATGAAAGCTCCTAATCCTAAATGCATCACTACTTTTCTGTCTTTAGCATGGTAGTCTCAGACTGTAATAACTCTGGAGTTGATTGTTTCATGCTAAAGTTGTGATCTTGCGATGATATTTACCAGTCATGATCTTTGTTCGCTGTGTTCAGTTGAGTTTGGAAATTTAGTTGGTGCCATGCTGTTCTGGAGGAAAAAACTTGCCGCCAGTTGCAATTAGTGCTTGTGCAGGTAGAAATTAGAAAGCACTTGCATGTGCATATACATATGCACGGTCTTATACTAAGCATCTGTAGCAAGTGACAAAGATCAACGTAGCATGATTCCACGGAATGCTTGTGTTGTTCTTGTTTTGAAAGATGTGGCGAAAAGATTGTGAAAGTTTTTATTACTCCCTTTGAACACAAATGTAAGTCGTTTTTGACTTTTTACAGTCTCTAATACAAGACTTTGACTATAATTTTTATCTATAAATATTATAAAAATAATAAAAAATGCATAAAATAAAAGAATTTTGCAAAATAAATATAATGATATTATTTTTATAAAATATATCAATATGTTTTTATATCTATTAATGGTTAAAATTTTAATATGTTAACTATACGTATCCCACGGCGGATCGAGAGAGCAGCAGTTTTTATTATCAGTGCGAGGCGAGAAACCAAATATAAAAAAAGAAAACGAGTGAAGAAACTTAGTTCTTACGGGCCTTCGTCAAAGCAGCACTTCCCCACATCCATTTCCATCCACCCCAACACCAGGTGCATCGCCGGTGCCGGCGCCGGCTGCCGCACTATTCGCTCCCCTCCCGCGCCATTAACAAATCGACCTGCCCTCGTCCCCGACACCGGCGCTGATGCCCGGTACCCGCCTCTCCCTCCTCCTCGTGCACCTGCCACCTGGTTTTCTGCTCCCGCCGTGTCCACCGGCCATGCACGCCAAGTGCTCGACGTTTTGCTTCTATGAGCGCCTGGTCGCGCTTGCTGATGCTGCTGCTTCGCCCTTCTTCTTTGCAGGGTCGTCGACTCGGGGCCGATCGATGGCGGAGAAGCTACCGCGCCGGACGCTGTCGTTGTCGGACATCCCGCCGGACCTGGCCGGCCTGGTGCTCCGCCTCCTCCCCGCGTACGCTGACCGCGCCCGTTTCGCCGCGGTGTGCCCCAAGTGGTGCGCCGCCGCGGGGCAGCTCCGCCTGCCCCCGCCTCTGCCGCTGCTCGCGCTCCCCGGCGGCACCTTTTACAGTCTCCCCTGCAGCGAACCCTTCCGCTTCGCCGGCTGCGGCTTCGCGGTATACAAGAGCGCCTGCGGCGGCTGGCTCGTCTTCCCGCGCGACGACGGATGCTCACCGTGAAAGTCCCTGCTCTGTTCAGCGGACTCCGTCCCCCTAATGCTGATCTGAAGCATATACGCTGATCTGAAGCATATACCTGAAGACCTCCGCATCTTCACATGGCTGCATATCAAGGACAAGAATCTCCACTTGATTAAGCTAATGATGTGCTCGCCGAACCTTGTCGCCGCATTCTTCAATTTTCAAAGCCTCACTCAGATTCTAGTGTGCCAGCCAGGTTCCTCCTCGTGGTTAGTGCGCGCCTACGATAAGTGCAAGGGGTTTGAAGACATGGCATTCTTCCAGGGCAAGCTCTACACCCTTTCTCATCATAAGCACCTCTCTGTGGTGAACATCAGCCAGGACCAAACCACCAGCGATCCACAGGTTTCTCGGATTGAACGGGTCATCAAGGGTGATCCCTTCTCTTCAATATGGCCCGAAAACAACACTAGGGCCGATAAAAAGCTCTACCTGGTTGAATTGCATGGCGTGTTGCTAATGGTGCGCAGGAAGGTTTGCTCCACACGGATACTTGATAAATTTGTGGTTGGACGGAACGAGTTTGAGGTGTTTGAGGCTGACTTGAAGCAGTCACGGTGGGTCAATGTGATGACCTTGGGGAAAGACCAGGTGCTTTTTCTAGGCCGAAGGTGCTCCCGGGCTGTACCCGTCTCTCAGCACGGGATGCCGGGAGACCGCATCTTCTTCTTGGATGATGTAAGGAGTATTTCAATGGCTATTGCTACGAGGAGGAGAACGCTTCTGTTGGTGTCTACAACATGATAAGCCAGGAGGTCTCCTCCCTTCTGCCAACGGTTTCTTGGAAGCATGACGGGATGCGTCTCACGACATGGCTATTCCCTAGGGACTGAACTGAAAGTGTTTCTGTGGAATCTCTTCAATGCATCACTATATATCTAACCGTGGCATAGTGTTATATGGTTGCTAGGCAAGCTGTTTAGTGCATGGGTACTTTTGTGAACTCAGCATGGTGGTTAACCTGTTAACTGCAATAGTATCTATCTAGGCTTATTATAACGGTTGCACTCTGTGCAAGCTGTTGAATGCATCGGAACTTAATTATCTGAACTTATGGTTGTATCTATAATGAGTTAGGCCTCGACAAATCTGTAGTTGATTGTGTTATGCTGAAGTTGTGAACCTGTGACGAATGCTAGTCTTGTTTATGTGATTGCTGATTTAGTTTTGTTTCCATCCTGTCTTGAAGCAGGAAACTGGAAAGAACACTCTGCCCTATGTTGTGTATCGGCTCTTCATTCTTAATATGCGGGTTGAATTGCCTTCAGAAAAAATGCAGGTAGAATTAATGCGTCTTCATGTGCTTGCCTGGGATCACCACAAACCAAAGATACCCTAACATATTTTTGCAGGAGTCCCTCCATCTTGAACAGACAGGCAAAGATTCCCTTCTAGAGGTGTCTGGAGATATCGCAAGTCACGGCTAACGTGTTGCATCATGCATGAGAGACTGTACGCCACCAAAGTTTGTATCTGTAATGACTCCATGACACTGGAGATGAGATGTGTTAGGGTGGTTTCTTTGACAGGAGATTCACTTTGCTGCCATCCTGTACTACGAGGAAAACAGCGTTACCTCATCTTGTGCATCAGGGTAGAATTAATGGATGTCCATTTAACTTGAAGTAGTTACAGCGAGAGCACTTCTATTGGACTGAAGCAAGAGACGGTTGTAGAAATCGCAAGTTCACAGCCAGCGAAGGTGTTGCAGTTGCAGCTTCCCCAGGATATGATTGAATGTAAAATAAAAAGAGAATATATTTTACAAGAAGAGCTAATACAGTGCTTAAAACCTGTGGCATTGTACAAGTGAAGCATGTAACGAGACTGGTATATTTCTGTAGGAGGGGTGTCCCCGCGCTACTCCGGACCGCCGTCATATCATTAAAGCGTTGTGTAAATAGTTTAGAATCCCCTTCTGAACATTTTCTACCCTATAATGGCAAACTTGTAAATTCTCCATCCCACCTCCACATCCTCCTCTATAAATAGGATCTCATTTTCCCTCTTCCTCACTTTCGCAAACCCTAATTTCGGGAGAGAATCACGAAACCGCTGTGTGAGGCCTAACTGCACTTGCTATCTTCTCCCTCATGTCCCTACGTACGCCCCCGTAGGCCTGCGTAACCGAACGGGGGTGCCTCTCTCTCATTGTCTAAGCTCATACCTGCGACAGTCCGCCCGGTTCCCGCTGCTGCCACGCCACACGCTGGCTGGCGCGTGCAAGTCCCGGCGTTGGCTCGTCGACGAGGACGTGCGGATGGCAGCACGGGTCGTTTGGGGACAAGGCCTCATCGACCTGAGTCACATAAATGTGCCTCTGTTGGGACAAAGAAGGCCAAGCGACATGATGATGACTTGCACATCTTAAGTGCCACGGAGGTCTCGATCTTTCTTGCTAGCCTTGCCCAGCGCCCTTTGAGAGACTGAGTTGTGTGGTTTTTAATGGGTTGTACGAGTCGTGGCTATTTGTTGTAACAACATAGGTTGTGGTAATAAAGATGTTGCGGGGTACGCGGTGCGGTACCCGTCTCCTATCCTAAAAACATTTAGCGCTCCGTGGAGCGTTTTTTCGCCCTGTTTTAACATATATGCTTAGCTTGACATCATTGGAGGTGCGACCCCGGAAGAAAGAGGCGTTCTGCCCAGGATAGGCATTACTCAATGTTACAGAGAGCTATCATCGCGCAACTCTGGAGGGAAGGGACACTCTATCCCCAATGGAGGTGGCTCGACATTACGGGGAGCTATTGTCGTGCGACCCCGGAAGGAAGGGACATTCTATCCCGAATGGAGATGGCTCAACGTTGTAGGGAGCTATCGGTTACTCGACATCGTGGGGAGTCATCGTCGCGCCACCCCAGAGGGAAGGGACACTCTCCCGGATGGAGGCAGCTCGACATCGCGGGGAGCTATCGTCATGTGACCTCGGAGGGAAGGGACACTCTCCCAGATGGAGGTAGCGGAACCCGTTCCCAGATTGGGGGGGGGTGTTTTCATTGAAGTTGAGGACCTTGCAGTGGTAATGCTCGTTACAAAGGTTGGTGGGGTCGACTCAGCGACCCCGAACTAGGTGACTCATAATATAAGTTGGTGATCGATGCAGCGGTCCCTACTAAATAATCTAGTAGCAAAAAAAGGGTGTGTCAAGGCCGAGCAGCGGCCATACCCAGAGATACTATGATTACACATAATACTTGCAAAGGTTGTCGGCATTCCAGCTATGCTTCAACTAGGCACCGTCGAGGGTCGCTAGTCGAAATGCGCCCGGGTGAGTGGCACAAACCACTTCATACGACCCTTCCCACTTGGAGCTGAGCTTGTCGTCGATGTTTGGGTTGGTCTTCTTCTTGAGGACGAGATCGCCTATGTGAATGGGCCTTGGTTGTACGGTTTTGTTGTAGGCCTTTGTCATCGTGGCCTGGTACCGACCAATGTTGAGGGCTGCCTCCTGCCAATCAGCGTCGAGGTTCTTGAGGGATGCTTGGCGGGGCTCCTCGCGGGGGGTGTTGCAGTGCGCAGGGACCCGATCTTTATCTCCTCCAGGGTGACCGCCTCATCTCCGTATAGCAACTTGAAAGGTGAGAAGCCGTGGCTCGACTCGCCACCATTCGAGTTGACCATAGGACACTGGGGAGCTCATCCACCCATAGGCCCTTTGCTAATTCAAAGAGTCGGGTGCGGAGGCCGAAAAGGCCGATTCCATTAGCCCACTCAACAGCGTCGTTGGCTTTCAGCTTAGCTACTGAGGTGAAGCAGAGGTTGATGTTGAGGCCGATGCAGAATTTTCAGAAGGGAGCCACGTCGAACTGGGTCCCATTATCGACGGTGAGCTCTCGTGGGACTCCAAAGCAGCAGATGAGGTTCTTCCACACAAATTTCTGAATAGCCGCTGATGTGATCTTGGCCAGGGGCTCGGCTATCAATCCACTTAGAGAAGTAGTCAACGGCGACGATGACGTATTTGAACCCGCGGCTCTTCGATCTGAACGGGCCGACCAAGTCAACCCCCCATGGGCTAGTGGCCAGGATGGCGGGATGGGTTATAGGGCATTGGCAGGGAGTCTGGTGCCTCGCCCCATCCATTGGCAGGCAGGACACGTCTTGACAAGGTCTTGTGCGTCGCGGAGGACGGTCGGCCAGTAGAACCCTTGGTGGAATGCCTTGGATACCAAGGCCAACGGGGCCAGGTGTGATCCGCACAACCCTTGGTGAATTTCACGGACCAACTCAAGTCCTTTCTCCTTGGAAATACAGTGGAGGTAGGGTGCACACAAGCTGCACTTGTATAGGGTGTCGTTGTGAATGATGAAGCCCCTAGCTGGAATTTTCAACCTCCACGCTTCGACCGGGTCAATGGGTCTGTCTCATCGGAGAGATAACTCATGATTGGGGCCCTCCAGTCTTGACCGCCGATCATGCACACCTTGAGGAGCCCCTTAGTGGCAGGCTCCGAGATAACTTCATAGAAAACCCCTTCCGGGATCTCTGTCTTCATACTGGCGGCCCTCGAGAGGCCGTCAGCGTCAGTGTTTTCAGCTCGTGGAATGCAGTGAACGATGATACCTGTGAAGTGTTTCTCCATGGCCTGAGCTAAAGCCAAGTACTTCACCATCTCGGGATCTTTAGCCTGGTAGCTTTTGTCGATGTGACCGGTGATAAGCTGTGAGTCACTCTTGATAACTACCCTTCGTATGCCTGAGGCACGCCTTCCGAAGGCCGAGGAGGAGAGCTTCGTACTCAGCCACATTGTTTGTGGCCTTGAACTCGAGCGGGGCGCTGTAGGAGGTGCGCACAGCTTCTAGGGACTCCAAAATTGTCCTTGCACTAGCACCTTTTGAGCACCATGAGCCGTCGACAGAGATGGTCCATAGTGGGTTGGAGGGGTTCGGCAGTACAGGGTGCTTTGATGGGGCCCACTCGGCCACAAAGTCTGCCAACACCTGGGACTTGATCATAGTTCTCGGCATAAAGTTGATGGTGAATAGTACAAACTCCGCTGACCACTTGCCGATGCGCCTTGAAGCCTCCTTGTTGCGAAGCATCTCGCCGATCGGAAAGGCCGATGGTACTTGGATCATGTGGGCGATGAATTAGTGGCTTAGTTTTTGTGATGCCATGAGAAGTGCGTACGCGAGCTTCTCCAGCTCCGTGTACTGCATCTTGGCTCCCTGCAATGCCTCTGAGATGTAATAGATGGGGTATTGGGTCTTGTCTGCCTCAAGGGCGCAGGAGGAGCTGGTGGAGAGATGGACGACCTCGCGCCCCCTACACGCGACGGCCTCAGCCTACAGCACTACTCTCAAGCACCTGAAGGGCGATGGAGGAGTGGGTTGGGAGACGAACGACCGAGAGCCACGGATCAGAACCCAACACCTCGCACCCTCCTACACAAGACGGCCTCACTCTACAACGCTCCTCTCAAGCACCTCAAGGGCAGTGGAGGAGCGGGTGGGGAGATGGACGACCGGGGAGCCAGGGATTAGTAGATGGTTAGCAGCACCGACAACTGGAAGAATGGCAATGATACCCATACCTGAGTAACAAGCAATTATAATAATAAGCGCGAGCGTCATTCTCACCCTCACGACGACCTCGACTGCCCGTGACATACGTCGACATTTCTAATACAATCGACGGCCCTATCTCGCTCATGGCATCAAAAGCGATAGCAGTTTGTGGAATCAAAACATAGAAGTCTCATACATTGCATATACAGAAAGCGGTAGCAGTCCATCCACGTCATTTTATACTAACATACATCACAAAAACATAACCCGTGAGGAGCATGACAAACACGTTTAGAACGTGCAATGGCACGATCGTAGGACACGATAGCAATTCTCTAATAGATATATGAGCACTTCAAATTAGAAAATATTATGAATATGTATGCCGTGGCAGACCATCTCGTACATATGCTAGACATCTCATACAATGAAAATGGGGATGGTGCCCTGCTCACATCGCATACGTAAGGGAGAAAAGACAGTCGTTGCCCTCGGAGCGTGGGTTGCGGACGGAGAGGCTTCGCAACGGTGAAGAACACCAAGGCGGGTGCAATGGCGCTACCTGGGACCCGCGTCAGCAGGCACGTTGCGTCCTCCTCCCATCGGGCAGCCCAACCAGCAATGGCAGCGCAAGAGCCGCGACGGCTAGGCAAAGCACCCGGCCAACCCAGCCCGTGGCAGCACCGAATCATGGGTAGCAGGAGCTCGACTGCTGGGCTTGACTCACTATGGAGGTCCACCGGACGTGCGGGCCCCCTCACCGTTGCCTACGCAGCTAACCTTCGGACTCAGTGGTGGCAGCGCCGTCCCCCTACAGGCTGCCCAACGCACGCCAGCGTGGAGCGGAGGCGGCGGCAAAAATGCGGTGAGGGGTGGAGCCACGGCGTGAAGTGCTTCGCGTCAGTGGCACTGAACGAGGCTACTCTCGGCGTGGCTCGCGGCCCAGCATGACGTCGAAGCAAAGGCGGCGTCCGCGCGGCGCGGCTTGCGCCAGGAGTGGCGTGGCACTGGACAAAGTGGCTTCCAGCATGGCTCGCGACCCAGCATGGCGTTGAAGCAGAGGCTGCGCCGCCACGACGCAGTTCACGACAGGAGGGGCACATCATCGGACAAAGCGGTGGCACGACCCACGGGCGACAGTGGCTGCTGCTGGGCGACAGCAGTAGGGCAATTGGCGCTCTGGCGAGGCAGCGGCAGGCCGGTGAGGTAGCAGCAGGGTGGCGGCATGACCAGGAGGCAGGGGAGCAACCGGGTGCGGCAGGGGCGGTGCCCAGGTGGGCCTTTTTACCCCCGCGCGCCCCTGCTCAACCCTAAGAGCGAGTGGGCCGACGTCTAGGTCCATAGGCAGGAGAAGGAGGCTGCATGGGGTGGCAGGGAATGAAGAGGGCCGTGCAGGTCGGAAAGAAAGAAAAAAACAGAGGGAGGAAAGAAAAAGAATAAGGGAAGAAGGAAAAATAAAAAAAGAATATGTCCTCCGCTCCGGCCGGCCTTCCCTCTGACAGAGCCGACCCCTCACCAGGATACAAATCATATCTCCGAGAAAAGAGAAGGGGGGATAAGAAAAGGGAACAAGGGCGGACTCCTCACCACATGGCACATCGCGTTCCGCCATCACGCAAGCATCATCAATCCGGTCCATGCGCCAACCCCTCAAGGACCGGTGTGCTGGCCCGGACAAGCGGTACCCTACCGCTCAGACCTGCAAGGGGCTACTATTGGGGGAGTGTCCCCGCGCTACTCCGGACCGCCTGCATACCATTAAAGCATTGTGTAAATAGTTTAGAATCCCCTTCGGGGCATTTTCTACCCTAGAATGGCAAACTTATAAATTCCTCATCCCACCTCCACCTCCACCTCCACCTCCACCTCCTCTTCTATAAATAGGCCCCAAGGCCGGGGGGAGGGGATCTCATTTTCCCTCTTTCTCACTTTTGCCAACACTAATTTTGGGAGAGAAACATGAACCGGCTACGTGAGGCCTAGCTGCGCTCGCTATCTTCTCCCTCATGTCTCTACGTGCGCCCCCCCCGTAGGCCTGCTTAACTGAACGAGGGTGCCTCTCTCTCATTGTTTAGGCTCATACCTACAACAATTTTGTAGTGCCTCCAACTCCAGTATTGTTGTAAGTCCGTGAAGCTTGTCAAGCTCACGCACCATGCACACCATCCATCTCCACTCTCCCCAACACTCTAATCTTTTTGAGCGGGGAGGAGAATTGCTTCAAAACACATGAAAGAAAGTTAGCACTCTCTGATACTATCCTCTTTATACATCAGATCGAAAGGTTGTGCAATTATTTTCCACTACTTTATGGGGCCACACAAGGTGTCAAATCTATTGGCTCCGATTATTCGATTGTCCCATACTATGCACATGAATATATGTAGGTTTCTCTACTTCTCTAGGCGTCCAAAAATGCCAAAGGCCTTGAATAGCATGTATCCATAAAGAATAATTTGACAAATTACAGTAGAGGTTTGCTGAAATCAAGCACTTGATCAAGGATGCAACGGAATTCTTTTTTTTTGAACAGTGGATGCAACGAAATTCTTTGTGTAGCTTACTTTCCATGTCGCCTTGCCACCAAAGAGTCTTCGGTTAGGTACTTCTAAAGGAGTTCTCTTATTTTTTACATGGTTCTAAAAATAAAGATTTGACATCGACGCAATCTGCTGTAGTTGGTAGATGTTTTGAACTAGACATGATAGTCTTTTATTTGGATAAAGTTGTTGGATATAACAATAATCCGGATGTATACATGCACCCTTACCCACGGCCTCCACATCCTGTTGCTTTTTTTAGAAAACGGAAGCTTTTATTGATTCCTTGCATCGCATCAAGATGATGCCATCACAAAAGAATTCAAAACCCTGGCCTCTGCATCGCCGATGCACACAGCCAACATTACTACAAAGATTCAATGTCCATGAAAACAAAAAGTAAAACAAAAGAAGCAAGAGAAACAGAAATCGTCCTAGGAAGCCAAAATGCACAGCCTATGCTGCCAGCCATGGCTGGTGAACAACTCCCTGGTTACCCTCTCCAGTAGGGAGCATGCACCGAGCAGCACTGGGCGATCCTCCAGCCACTATAGCATAGACCAGGTACGGAGCCAGTGTGTACATAAGAGTATAACCTGCATGGGAGAATCAATTTTTTTTCTTATCAAAAACCACGTCATTTCTGCAAAGCCATAGGACCAATATAGAGCCACGCCCCTACCAGGATAAGACCTCTCAACTTTTATCGAACCCCCACAGCCAATTGCCGAACAGATTGGCAACACCATGAGGAGGATATAAGTTGAGGCTACCTAAATAATACGCCACACAACGCGTACGAAATGATAGTCAAAAAAGAGATGTTGAATGGTTTCATTATATTGACAAAAACTGCTCTAGGGACTACCCACCCACTTTCATTTAATCAGGTTATCTTTAGTTAATATGACTCTTCGTGCATATACCAAAGAAAAACTTTGACTTTTGTAGGGACATCATATTGATCACCGCAAAACTGTAGCGTTGCAATGTCCAGCTCCAACATCCTATTGCTAGGTCATCTTTTCAACGCGTTGTTGCAGCTGGACATTGCAATGCCACGGTTTTGTGGTGATCTTCTTCCCAGAAGCAGCCATCAACCTTAGAATTTGTCGGTTTGATTGTACAGAACTTGTCGATTTCATTGTACTATAGGATCAGGCATTGATGTAGTTCCAGCAGTGCATCACGAGAGTGAGAGGGTATGAGAAGGCCTAAACGCTGTTGTTGTTTGACTACAAGGTCGGACAGTAAACTTGTGGCACCCCTGTTGAGTGCTAGGTCACGTGGGGTGTGCATAGCGGACAACGAGATAGCGTGCAGAGTAGCAACAACGCTTAGCAAAATTTTAGGCGAGTGAATGAGTAGATGTGACTTGTATTCCATACCCCTAGCAAGGTGGGCGCTCTCCTATTTATAGGCCAGAGAGGGCATGATATGAAGTTACAATTCTGCCCTAGGCAGCTTACGGTACCGCTCTTAGCACTTTGTACGGCCAAGGGCCCTAAGGTCATTCCTACATTACCTCTAGAGGGACATGCTTCGGCATCCGCATGACGTCCGGTCATACTGGATGTCATGCTAGGAGTAGATGTCACGGTGACGCATGTACCCCGGATCGTCACGCCAGGGCCCGTACTCCGAGCCATCACGCCCAGGCTTGTACTCCGAAGCATCATAGTGGGGCTTGCACTCTAGAGCGTCACGTTGTTCGCACGAAATTGGATCCGTGAAACACCTAGGTAATGTGGAGTCGCCAACCGCACTTTCGTGTGCGATAAACGGATGCTTTTCGAGCAAAGCAACAAAGGATAACTATCGTACTTACGCGCACGACGAGCGATTGCTTTCCGAGCAAAGCAACAAAGATCCTCTGACTTACGTGCAGAAGAACCGATCGTTTTTCAGCGCAAAACGATAAAGATCTACAACTAGAACAGAAAAGTAAAGGTAAAAGTAATAGATTGATTTGTGTCGATTGTTGGATGATTCTCAATCGGCCATCACCCTTTATATTTATAGGGCGGCTGGTCTTTCCGTAGGAGATCTGGACTCCTAATCCTAACTGATTACAAATATATCTCTTTCCTTGTTTAAAGGATCCTGATTCTAATATACATATGACTTTCCCATCGCTCAGGACTCTTTCGCGGGTACGAGACACCTTTCCAAACGAATCGAGAGTCCCTTCCGAATTCGCAATCAACTCCTTCCTTTCTAAGACTCTTTCTCTAAGTCTCTATGTCGGATAAGTCTTGGAGAATAGCGCTGCAACTTGGATCTGCTGAGATTTGGCTCTGTCCGACTGGTGTCTTCTCGGGGACTCGAGTACTCGGGAACACCAGTGCTCGGGAACGTCAGCGTTCGGGGACACGGGGCCCGGGTGCTCGGTACTCGGACGTGCTGACACTCGGAATTGCCAGCGCTCGGGACCGCTAGTACTCGGGTCTGCTAGTACTCGGGAACGCCAGTACTCGGGAACGCGAGTATGAGTGCTCGGGGTCGATAGCGCTCGGGGTCGATGGCGCTCAGGGTCGCGAGTGTTGAATGCTCGGAGGTACTGTTCGCGACTTGACGACGTAGTACTCGGGACATTAGCGCTCGGGGATGCCTCCGACTGCTCGGGTCTTCGGGAACTTCTGCGAGTGCCTCCGTGCTCGGGATGTGGCGAGTACTCGGGGAAACTGTGGACTGCTCGGGATGCGCGTACGCGGACCTGCACTTCAAGAGTTAATGCTAAATCCATAGAGAGTAAATCCATTATTCCAATTTGGCTAGTTGAATAAATCTCAAAGCCAAATTACACTGCAAGCAAAACCTAATACTTAATTTGGCCAACCAAATAAATCCTTGAGCCAAATTACGCTGTAAACACATGCCCCCCTGCTTTTTGGTATAATTGCATTTACCCAAAAACACCTACACCACTGCTTAGGGCGATACTTATAAAGGACATATCGGCCATAGATTTTTGTTAAGCTTCTTGCCACATACTCGGGTAATACCTTTTCAGATATTTCCCATTAAGAGCCTTAGATATCCACTCCCCTTGCAAAGATTCTACAAAATAAGAGTTTCCGGGAACGATCTCGACGACTTTATACGGACCCTCCCAACTCGGCGACCACTTGCCGAATTTGTTGTCCCGAGTTCCAATAGGTAAAATCATTTTCCATACTAGGTCTCCTATCTGAAACGATTTTTCCTTTACTCTTTTGTTGTAAGCCTTAGCAACTCTCAACTTCTCCTTTTCGATTTCCCGTAAGGCTTTCAATCTTTCTTCCGAACCGTCGTCTATCTTATCTATCATCAGGTGACTATAATCTTCAGCCGACAAATCATTTTGCCTGGCTATTCTAAGAGCTTGTAATCTAACTTCCACGGGCAACACTGCTTCCTGCCCGTACACCAACTCGAATGGCGTCACTCGGGTCGCCCCATGCTTAGATATTCGATGGGCCCACAGCGCTTCCGAGAGGACTTCATGCCACCTTCTCGGATGTTCCTCAATTTTCTTCTTTATTAACTTGATCAAAGTCTTATTGCTAGACTCAGCCTGTCCATTAGCTTGGGCATAGTAGGGCGACGAGTTCAACAACTTGACCCCAAAGGATTCGGCAAACTCACTGAATTGGTGAGACATAAAGGATGCACCCTGATCAGTTGTCAGAGTTTGAGGGATACCGAACCTATGAATGATATGCTCTAAAACAAAGCTAATCACTTCCTTATGAGTCATATTTCTTAAAGGAACTGCTTCGGTCCATTTAGTAAAATAATCTGTAGCTACAAGGACAAAACGATGACCTTTAGACGAAGCAGGATGTATTTGCCCGATGAAGTCTAAACCCCATCCTCTAAATGGCCACGGCTTTATAATAGGGTTCATCTTAGCCGCGGGTACCAATTGTATGTTCCCGAACTTCTGGCATGCTACACATCCTCTATAATATCGAAAACAATCTTCTAACATAGTCGGCCAATAGAATCCTGCCCTCTTCAATAACCATTGCATCTTGGGGGCCGACTGATGTGTTCCGCATATCCCTTCATGCACTTCTCCCATAGCTATTTTTGATTGGTCGGGATCTAAGCATTTCAATAATACCCCATCTATCGTTCGGCGATACAACTCGTCATTAAACAAGGTGTACCTTATAGCTTGCCGCCGAATTTTCCTATCTCTCTTTTGACTCGGATCTTTCAAATAACTAACTAAAGGTGCCCTCCAATCATTGACTTCCAAACCGCTTAACGACTCGGCTGCTTGTATCAAACTGTTGCCCCCCGAGTCGGTACTGGATCTACACGAGTCGACTTCGACTTCCAGCAAGTCGGCCTGGCCTTGGACAGCAACGAGCATCGGCTCTCTAGATATGAAAAACTTTCCTCTCCTAACTTGGTACCCGGATGCTTGCTGTGCCAAATAGTTGGCTCTAGAGTTCTCCTCTCTAGGCACATGGCTGATATTAAAAGTGTCCAAGCACTTGATTATATCTAAACATCGGTCTAAATAGCTATTCAGCAACCCATCAAAACACTGAAACTCTCCATTGACTTGCTGAACTACTAGCAATGAATCTCCAAAAGCTTCTATATCTCTTACACCCATATCTACTAGGCTTTGTAAACCAAACAACAGTGCCTCATATTCTGCCTGGTTATTGGTGCAAGGATACTCTAGTCGGACCGATGATTCATAAACGACATTCTTGGGTGAAACTAAAACACTACCAATGCCTTGCCCACTTCCACAAACCGATCCATCAAAGTAAAGTTTCCACGGGCATATGCTGACATAACTAACATCTTCCTCATCGTTAATCCTATGATCAACAATGAAGTCGACGACAACTTGACCTTTCATGGCACGCAACGACTCATATGTTAAATCATACTCTATTAATGCATAAGCCCATTTCCCAACTCGCGCGCTAAGAATCGGTTGTTGCAACATATACTTAATCACGTCGACTTGGCAAGACACTATACAGGTACTCGAAAGTAGATAATGCCGAAACTTGGCACATGCGTAAAATAAGGATAAGCATAGCTTCTCGATGAACACGTACCGACTTTCGGTGTCGAGTAGTCGGCGACTTACATATGCGATGATGTACTCCTTCTTGTTGACTTCTTGAGTTAGCACTGCGCCGAGTACCTTGTCTTGTGCAGCAATGTATAGTCGGAATGGAACTCCCGACTTGGGTGCTCGAAGTACTGGAGGACTCGACAAGTATCTTTTGATACTATTGAAGGCATCTCGCTGCTCTGCCCCCCAAGTGAACTCGGCTTCATCTTTTAGCCGAAGCAAAGGGACAAACGATTCCATCTTACCCGCCAGGTTAGATATAAATCGTCTTAAGTAGTTTATCTTCCCTAATAACTCTGCACATCTTTCTTGCATGTCGGCTCTCCTAACTTCTTAATGGCTTCTATCTTTTTAGGGTCAATCTCTATACCTTGTTCGTGAATTATGAACCCTAAGAACTTACCAGCCGACACCCCAAATGCGCATTTGAGCGGGTTCATCTTTAACCCATACCGACGCATTCTTTCAAAGGCTAGTCGCAAGTTGGCTAAGTGGTGCTCACAGCCGTCCGACTTGACGACGATGTCATCAATATAGACTTCTAACACAATGCCTAAGAGATCATGAAAGATTAAATTCATAGCACGCTGATACGTGGCGCCTGCATTCTTCAACCCGAATGTCATGACAACCCACTCGAACAACCCGACAAAACCGGGGCAACGAAAGGCAGTTTTAAACATGTCCTCTTCGGCCATAAATATTTGATTATACCCGGCATTGCCATCTAAGAAACTGAGTACTTTGTGTCCAGAGGCGTCATTTATCAACATGTCGGCTATAGGCATAGGATACTCATCCTTAGGTGTAGCTTTATTCAAATCCCTGAAGTCTATACATACCCTAATCTTCCCGGTATTCTTCTTCTCGACCGGCCACTCGGCATACCTACATGGCCGAATGAACCCTGCCTTCACTAGCCGGTTGACTTCTTCTTTGATGCGATCATACAAATTAGGGTTGAAACGCCTAGGCGGTTGCTTGTAGGGTCGGAACCCAGACTTGATAGGTAGCTTGTGTTCGACTAGGGTCCGACTCAACCCGGGCATCTCTGTATAATTCCAAGCAAAGCAATCTACGAATTCTTTGAGTAGAGCGCATACCTTATTTTTCTGGCCGACTTCCGTATTGGCGTTAATGAATGTTGGTCGGAGCACACCTCCATCGCCAATATCGACTTCTTCGAGTGGGTTGGCCGACGAGAACCCTTGTCTGAGTTTCTCCATGTCATCAAAATCTTCGATAGTCTCATGCATATCGTTCTTGCCCGAACGATATTCCTCGGTGCGCTTTTGTAACCACTTAATGCTATCTTCTTTGTTCATTTATAAAGACAAATTATTAAGCCGAGCTATACAAGCCAGCTGTGCCTGTATCGGTACAAATCCGTCCTTACCGATACTGACATAGTCGTAGTCGGATAAATTCCTACCCGACAGACACTTCATGTCCCCGTGTTGCCAATCGACCGTGGTCTCTGCCAGAGCAATGCAAGCCGAGTTGTCTGCCTCAACGACTTCGACATCCTCGTCCACCCACTGGGTTAAGCACTGATGCAGGGTAGAAGGGATGCAACAATTGGCATGAATCCAATCTCGCCCTAATAGCACATTGTATCGGCCCTTGACATCGACTACGAAGAATGCAGTCGGCAGAGTCTTGCTTCCGACTGTGAGTTCTACTGATAATATGCCTTTGGCCTCGGATAACTCTCCTGAGAACCCGCTGAGTCCCATGTTTGTCTTCATTAACTCGGACTCCTTTCGGCCTAACTTGGAGAACACCGAAAGTGGCATGATGTTGACCCCGGCGCCGCCATCGACGAGCATGCGGCCGATCGGTCTCCCATCGATATGGCCTTTGATGAACAGAGGCTTCAGGTGCTGCCCATTCTTCTCTGGCTTCTCAAATATGGCATTACTCGGACCAAGCAGAAGCTCTGCGACTTCCGACTCGGGAGCGCGGAACTCGATCGGCAATTCGAACACCATATTGATGTCCATGTCGGCGGGTATTTCCCCGACATCCTTGCTGGCAGCGTCATCTTCTTCCTCTACAATGCGCTTCTCCTTCCAAGTCATCTTTGCGGGTTTCATTGGTCTGGCTTGGTTGAACCATTCGTCGCGCTTCTTCTCGACGAGCTCCTCGCTGAGCTCGAGTGCTCGCAGCCGCTGGACCCTCCTCTTCTGAGAATGCGTGAGTCCTGTGGGGCACCATTGTGGCTTCGGTCTTGTTCCTGGTTCAACCGACTTAATCTTCTTAGCCTGCTGACTTGGCGCAGGTCCGACGGTTGCTTTCCGCGCGCCGGGTCCTACGGCACTGCTGGATCCCGGTCTGTCCGGGTCATCCACTGTGCCAAAGCGTACATGTCGAGTCCCTGCCGGTGGAGCCGGGTTAATTTGTGAGCTGATTAACACGGCTGACAGTTGTGGCCGACCACTCTCTGGGACTCGGGTGATCTTTGCTTCGTCCGTCTCGGATTGGGCCCTTGTGTGGTCTCCGGGTTCGGACTTGGCGCGCTTGACTGGTACCCAGACTTGCCTAGTCAGTGAGTTACTCCCCTGAGCGTTCCCTGGGGCCGCCAGCCGACTCGGTACGTCGGGTCCCTTGCGCTTAATGGCGAGCCGGTCCCTTGCTCGGGTTCTCGACTCGAGCCGAGTCCTTTTCCCGTGGAGCTGTCCCCTGAATCTGGGCCCAGACGGGATCCAACTCGGCTGAAACATGCCGATTGGTCCAGTCGGGTGCAGTGCCCAAGGGTTAAAACCCCATGGGGGACACTGCGAGTAGAACGTGGGCGCGCCTCCCCAGTATGCCGGACCTGTTGCGAAGTATGGCGGTTGTATGTAAGGGCCCTCCCGCCAGCACTCGGGACTACCGAACCCTTGTCGGGGAGGAGATCTGGGGCGCTTGGCTCCTCCAAGCCGAGTGAACACATTGTTGGTCGTGTATTTATCCAGCAACTGTTTCACCGTCGGCTTTGACTTCGTGGCTTGACTCTTCCCTCGATTAACTTTCCAGACTCCGACCTCCGGATTCTTTGGCTTGATCATCCTTGGAATCGGCGAAGAGTTCGAATTGATTGTTTCTGGAGTCTGAGAGGGACTCGGCCTGCTCATTCTCGGAGCCGCATTGTCGTCAACGATGACTTTTTTCCTTTTGTCGACTTGGCCTGATCTGACCGGATTAACACTTTCTTTTTCTCCAAGTCGATCACGTTGATTGGAAAAGGATCACTGTCGAGTTTCATCTTGGTGCTTTGTGCAAACGTCAATCGTCCGTCATTAATGGCCGATTGCACCTGTCGACGAAACACATTGCAGTCATTAGTAGCATGAGAAAAAGAGTTATGCCACTTACAATACGCTCTTTTGCCCAATTCATCCGCCGACGGGAATACGTGCCCTTCCCTTACTCTGATCATATTTCCCTGCAGGAGCATATCAAAAATCTTGTCGCATTTGCTAATGTCAAAAGTGTACCGAATCTCCTCCTTCCGAGTGGGTGTAGGCCTGAGGGCTGGAAAAACAAAGGGTTTTGACTTGGGCGCATGAACCCACTCGGCAATGCATATGTCAGCGTCGTCCTCACTGTCCGAGCTGTTTTCGTATGCTATAACATTGACTGCCGATTTCTCTTTGGCTTTGCCCTTAGCATCCCCGAACCGGCTATATGGTTTGAGTTCCTTAGCGCGGTTCTCCTGTGCTACAGCCCTCTGAGCGACTTGGCTAATGCTTAGGAACTCTTGGCCCTCTAGTCTATCCTTAATATGGGTGAGCAAACCCGAAAAAGCGAGGTCGGCAAGGTCTTTTTCATTTATATTTAAACTAAAGCACCGGTTCTTAACCTCTCTGAATCTTCTAATGTAATCACAAACTGGCTCATTGTACTTTTATCTAACCATCGTCAAATCCGAGAGTCTGAGCTCGGTCTCACCACTGTAAAAGTAATCGTGGAACTGCCGTTCTAGTTGTGCCCAAGATGTGATAGACCTAGGAGCGAGTGAGGTGAACCACGTGAAGGTAGTACCCGACAATGACAAGGGGAAGAGCTTTATTCTATAGATATCTGATGTGCCGACTTCACTACTTTGCGCCAAGAATTGCCCTACATGTTCAAAAGTCGACCTATTGTCCTCCCCTGTGAATTTGACAAAATCAGGAATTCTAAACCCGCGGGGGTACGGTGTTGTGTCGTAGCACTCAGGGTATGGCTTTAGGTAAGCACGAGATCCATCCTTAGGTATTATGCCGAGTTCTCTGAGTACCCCGGCGAGTTGATCCTTAAAGCTCATATCGGCTAGCGGGGTACGCGAAGTCGGCTGCGGCAACTCGGGTTGGACTTGTTGCGAGTTAAAACACGTTTCTGGGACCGGCCCATGGGGAACTCCGGTGCCGAGAGGTGGGATAGGTGGTGTGTTGTATGCGACTGTTTGATAGTAGGGCTGTGGGATGTTCGTGCTAAGGCTGAGGCTTCGGTTGTCATGGGCAGAACCCTGGGAAACCGAAGTCGGAACAACAGAGGTCGTGATCACGGGAGCGACTCCTACCCGGTGATCGACTCTGTTATCATCAGGATACATCGGTTGCTTACCCCGATACTCGTCCTTACCTTGCAAGACCGTAGATCTACCTTGGCCCTGCAGACTACTCTGTAGGTCTTTAGCGAGTTGCTCTTTGAACTCGTCAAATTGGCTAGTCATCACTCGAGCGAATGCTTGCGCCGATTTGTCCATCTCAGAGCCATATTTGCTGGCTACCGACACGTCAATCAGATGAGCAATTTCATCGGGGCAAGTCGGTTTACTTACCTCGGGTTTGGGCGCAGGAGGTGGACTCGGCACGACTACCTTCTTGATGATGCCGTTCCTCGTCTTCTGGTAGCTGGCCAACTTTTGCCGTAGTCGCTCCGCCTGCTCCTCTTCGAGTTGACGTTCAATCTCTCGCTGCTCATCTTCAGATAGATCGTCGAGCGTGACGGCGATGGCAAGTCGGTTTACTTACCTCGGGTTTGGGCGCAGGAGGTGGACTCGGCACGACTACCTTCTTGATGACGCCGTTCCTCGTCTTCTGGTAGCCGGCCAACTTTTGCGGAGTCGCTCCGCCTGCTCCTCTTCGAGTTGACGTTCAATCTCTCGCCGCTCATCTTCAGATAGATCGTCGAGCGTGACGGCGATGATGTTGTCGAGGTTGACGATGCTTCCGTCTTTGAGTCGGGATTCATTGTGTAATCTTCTCTTCGTCCCCAGTGGAGTCGCCAATTGTGTTCGCACGAAATTGGATCTGTGAAACACCTAGGTAATGTGGAGTCGCCAACCGCACTTTCGTGTGCGATAAACGGATGCTTTTCGAGCAAAGCAACAAAGGATAACTATCGTACTACGCGCACGACGAGCGATTGCTTTCCGAGCAAAGCAACAAAGATCCTCTGACTTACGTGCAGAAGAACCGATCGTTTTTCAGCGCAAAACGATAAAGATCTACAACTAGAACAGAAAAGTAAAGGTAAAAGTAATAGATTGATTTGTGTCGATTGTTGGATGATTCTCAATCGGCCATCACCCTTTATATTTATAGGACGGCTGGTCTTTCCGTAGGAGATCTGGACTCCTAATCCTAACTGATTACAAATATATCTCTTTCCTTGTTTAAAGGATCCTGATTCTAATATACATATGACTTTCCCATCGCTCAGGACTCTTTCTCGGTACGAGACACCTTTCCAAACGAATCGAGAGTCCCTTCCGAATTCGCAATCAACTCCTTCCTTTCTAAGACTCTTTCTCTAAGTCTCCATGTCGGATAGTCTTGGAGAATAGCGCTGCAACTTGGATCTGCTGAGATTTGGCTCTGTCCGACTGGTGTCTTCTCGGGGACTCGAGTACTCAGGAACACCGGTGCTCGGGAACGTCAGTGTTCGGGGACACGGGGCCCGGGTGCTCGGTACTCGGACGTGCTGACACTCGGAATTGCCAGTGCTCGGGACCGCAAGTACTCGGGTCTGCTAGTACTCGGGAACGCCAGTACTCGGGAACGCGAGTATGAGTGCTCGGGGTCGATAGCGCTCGGGGTCGATGGCGCTCGGGGTCGCGAGTGTTGAATGCTCGGAGGTACTGTTCGCGACTTGATGACGTAGGACTCGGGACATTAGCGCTCGGGGATGCCTCCGACTGCTCGGGTCTTCGGGAACTTCTGCGAGTGCCTCCGTACTCGGGATGTGGCGAGTACTCGGGGAAACTGTGGACTGCTCGGGATGCGCGTACGCGGACCTGCACTTCAAGAGTTAATGCTAAATCCATAGCGAGTAAATCCATTATTCCAATTT
Source organism: Stipa capillata (assembly GCA_019208055.1). Classification (NCBI taxonomy): domain Eukaryota; kingdom Viridiplantae; phylum Streptophyta; class Magnoliopsida; order Poales; family Poaceae; genus Stipa; species Stipa capillata. Next base: position 166,162 of record JAGXJF010001873.1, read on the forward strand.
GGCTAGTTGAATAAATCTCAAAGCCAAATTACACTGCAAGCAAAACCTAATACTTAATTTGGCCAACCAAATAAATCCTTGAGCCAATTACGCTGTAAACACACGTCATGGCTTGCACTCCAGAGCGTCTGAGAAGCTAAAATGAACTGGGCCTATATACTCCCACTGCCGCCGTCCCCACCCCCTCCTCCATTGCCGCTGTCGCCTCTCAGTCCCAGGCCCCCGCCACCGCACTTAGCCGAGCCACCGGCTACCGCCAGCGTTGCCGCCCCCCCAGCGCGCACTGCCACCTCTCAGCCCCAGGCCGCTGCCACCGGTCCCGGCTCCCCCGCGCTCACCGACTGCGCCGGCCCCAGGCCCCATTCACCGCTGGCCTCAGCTGCAGCTGCCACTCTCCCGTCGCTGTGCCTGCCTCGGGTCTCGTGCGTCGCCGGCCCCGGCTGCCTCCGCCGCTGCCCCGCTGCTGCGCTAGCCCGGGCCCCGTGCGCTGCCGCTACTGGCTTGGTGTGCCGTCGTGCTCACCGGCTGAGCAGGCCACCGCCCGTCGCCGGCCCCGCGCACCACTGCTACCGCTGCTCCCCATGCCTCCCCTGTTGCCGCCGACCGTGCACCGCCTTCGTCTTCTATCCCCAGCGTCGCCGGCTACTACGCACCGCCCGTGCTTCGCCCGTGCACAGCCAGCTAGGCAGGCCATTGCTGGCGCCCTCAGCCTCATGCCCGCTGCGCCACCCTCGGCCCCAGCTCGCTACCGCTGTGCTCGTGTGCCGTCGCCGATGCCGATGCCGAAACCATGCACGCGGTGCTAAAGGCGTACTCGCCGAGGGTCTCACGGGCATGCTGCCGGCTCTACATCAGCTCACCGTCAACCCTACTTCAGCGCGCCATCGGATCGCCCCGAGGGCGGCCGCCGCCGGGCCGTGCCACCGCCTAGAGGCTACGTCCTGCCGTGCCTCAGCCGCACCGGCTGCTCCCCTGCCGGTCTGTTGTGAGGGTGTCACTGTCGGGTCACCGAGCTACCGTCGTCATGCGCTACGCCTCAGCCACATGTTTGCTGTCATCGCTGATCTGCCAAAGGCCCTTGCTGGGCCCGCACTTCAAGGGTAATGGTTTCAGCTCGTCACTACACTTTCCCCCACTAGCTGCACATTGTGAGACATGCGGCATATGCATGATGTGTCGGAGGCATATGTGCGTCCAATGCGTACTGTATCGTGGACTTTTATTGTGATATTTTTTGTTATGTAGAACTTCTATGTGCGTAGACGAGGTACAGTACGGTGATCGTATGTTCCATGCATTGATGTTGTTGCGTTAGGGAGGTGAACGGGTAGAGAGAGAATAGTGACCGTGTTCTTAAACGTTGATCATCTCGTATATGTCTCGCACGAACAAGCACTCTATGTCCTTCACACGAAAATACCGTCGTGGTTATCTCTGGTTACGTTTGCGATGCTTTTGGGCGCGTAGAGATACGATTCTTGGAGCGGTCGCTGGTAGGTTCAAGGAGCCTCACCGGACGTGTTGTCTCCACTAGCTTCCCCGAGCTCCCCCGAACTCAGGGCGGGCAGGTTCTTGGAGCCTCGTCGGGTGGGCTTTCGCGACACCACGACTGCTTCGATGAGGTCCGTGGTCTTGGTAGGTTTGAGGAGCCTCACTGGACATGTTGTCTCCACTAGCTTCCCCGAACTCCCCCGAACTCAGGGCGGGTAGGTTCTTTGAGCCTCGTCGGGTGGGCTTCCACGACACCACGACTGCTTGGACAAGGTCCGTGGTCTTGGTAGGTTCGAGGAGCCTCGCCGGACATGTTTGTCTCCACTACCTTCCCCGAACTCCCCCGAACTCGGGGTGGGCAGATTCTTGGAGTTGGGTGGGCTTTCACGACACCACAACTGCTTCGATGAGGTCCGTGGTCTTGGTAGGTTCGAGGAGCCGAGTCGGGTGGGCTTCCGTGATTGCCTATCCCAGCTCTCAGACTTCGGTCGTTGTGCGAGGTCATCACGTGAGGCCATTGCGCGGGCTTGCCCCACGAGGCCGTCGTGCGAGGTCGTTGCACAGGCCGCTTTCGCGGGGTTGCCGCACATGCCATGATGGAACGTTTTGCCTCGACGTCATGACGAAGTATTGAGCTCGATGTTCGCTCGGGGCATTGGCTCGACGTCCACCGGGACGGAGTGTCGCCTCAACGTCTGCCGCTCGACGTTTGCCGGGACGGAGCATGGCCTTGACATCCGTCAGGACGGAGCGCTACCTCGACGTCCACCGGGACGGAGCGTCACCTCGACGTCGTGACAGAACATCGCCTCGATGTCCGCTGGAACGGGGCATCACCTCGACGTCGTGACGGTGTGTCGCCCCCCGACATCCGTTGGGATGGAGCGTTGCCTTGATGTCATGACGGAGTGTCTCCTCGATGTCCACCGGGACAGGGCGTCGCCTCGACGTCGTGACGGTGTGTCGCCCCGACGTCCGCCGGGACGGAGCGTCGCCTCGACATTGCGATGGAGTGTCGCCTCGACGTCCGCTTGAACGGGGTGTCGCCTCAACATTGTGACGGTGTGTCGCCCCGACGTCCGCTGGGACGGAGCGTCGCCTCGACGTCGCGACAGAGTGTCACCTCGATGTCCACTGGAATAGGGTGTCGCCTTGACGTTGTGACGGTGTGTCGCCCCGATATCCGCCGGGACGGAGCGTTGCGTTGCATCATGACAGAGTGTCGTCTTGACGTCTACCGAGACAGAGTGTCACCTCGACGTCATGACGGTGTGTCACCCCGACATCCGCCGGGACGGAGCCTTGCCTTGACGTCGTGACGGAACGTCGCCTCGATGTCCGCTGGGATGGAGCGTTGCCTCGACGTCTATCGGAATGGAGTGTCGCCTTGCCGTCTGCCGAGATGGAGCATTACCTTGATGTTGTGACAGAGCGTCACCTCGACGTCTGCCGGGATGGAGTGTCACCTCGACATCCACCAGAACGTTGCCTCGGCGTCCGCCAGGACGGAGCGTCGCCTCGACGTCCACCGGAACGGGGCGTCACCTCGATGTCCACCGAAATGGAGCATCGCCTCGATGTCCGCCGAGACAGATTGTCACCTCGATGTCATGGTGGTGAGGGGACACTCTACATCGCGGTGGAGCGTGCTCTACGCCACTGCAGAGTTAAGGTTATTCCAACACGGCGATGGAGAAGTTGCTCACGTGGCGGTGAGGGGACGCTCTACACCACAGTGGAGCGTGCTCTATGCTGCGGCAGAGTTAAGGTCGTCCCAACGCTCTACGCCGTGGTGGAGCATGCTCTACACCACGGCGGAGTTAAGGCCATCCCGACACGGCGAGGGAGACGCTGCTCACGTGCCGGTGAGGGGACGATCTACACCGCGGTGGAGTGTGCTCTACACTGCAGCGGAGTTAAGGTCGTCCCGACATGGCGATGGAGACATTTCTCACATGCCGATGAGGGGACACTCTACGCCGCGGTGGAGCGTGCTCTACGCCGTGGCGGAGTTAAGGTCGTCCTGACACAGCGACGGAGACATTGCTCACGTGTTGGTGAGGGGACGCTCTACGTTGCGGTGGAGCGTATTCTACACCATGGCAGAGTTAAGGTCGTCGAGGAAAGTGCCATCTTCCAACCGTGCGGGACCGAAGCGCAGAATGCTGGGCGCAGGGGTGGAGAAGAACGTGATCGAGGAGAGGGACAAGACAACGGCCCTGGCGACGCACACCGGCTACCTTGGCCGCTCTTCTGCGGATGCGAGGCTCTTCTGACGGCTTGCTGAGGCAGGCAAGATTCCTGACCCTGGCCACGTGACGGGGCCCGAAGCCCCCGGTCGTTCTGATGTGAGAGGCTCACCTGGCCAGGGGTGGATCGTCATCTTCGCCGCCCAGTTCGACGCCGGTTTGTGCCTCCCACTGTCTGACCTCTTACGGGGGATACTGTAGTTTTTTCGAGTGACGCTGTCAGATCTCCACCCTTCGGCTTTCGTCCTGATTGCTGCTTTCGAGTGAGCGGCCCGAAGCATGGAGATGGTGAGCTCACCCGTGCTCTTTGCTTGGATGTACGTGCCAACAGAGGCGACACTACGGGTTTGGGAGCATGGGGTCTTCTTTCGGTCTACGGGACGGTCAACTTTGGCCGGCGTCACGGGCACCGCGTCGGGGACTACCCTGCGTTTCCCCTAAAGAAGGTTTGGAGAGGCTGGCAGAGGGCATGGTTTTACTACCGCGATACCTCTTTGCAGTGACTGAGAGGGGTGGCAGCACCGTTCTTCGGGCAAGCTCACCTTAGCGGGCGGGATGATGAGGGCGTGACCATGCTTCGACGCATATCCCGCGAGCTGAGCGTGCACGACTTGGTGGAGGAGTACTATTTGCTGGGCATTGCTCCACTCGCTCAGGGTTGGACTAGTCTCTGGCGCCACCAAGCTCGTCGCGCTCCCTTCATGTCCCACGAGGGTACATGCCCACGACGTGTGAGTGCCTCTTACTTTTACACGTAGTTCATTTGTGTTGATCTTAACTCTTACTGAACCTTGTATGCTCTCATGTTGCAGGCTCCATGCTGGAGGATGGAGAGCTGTGTGCTTACGAAGTGTTGGGCCGCTTCACCCTTGTGGAGGCCAAGGAAGCGAGCTGATTGATCAAGGGGGCCCGGCGCAATTGGGTTTGCGAGGACTTCGGGTAGCAGGTGCCTGACCGACCCTTCCCTGTGGTTGCCAAGGCCCTTACCACGAGCAAGCAGAGCCAATCACCTTCTCTGTCCTTGCCCAAACGGGCGATTCGAGCACGTGGAGCGTCCGGGGACGTTTCTTCCAGCCCTACCTTGGAGGTGCCGCGACGTCGCCCCGGGGCTGGGAAGGGCCCGATGTTGGCATCGTTCATGCGGGATGTCGAGTTGTACTCACGGGACTACGAGGACGACATCGAGGTGTCCGCCGAGTCAGACCTGCCAGCACAGTGTGACCTTGGGCCGACTGGCCTGTGTGACTCGTCGTCTTGTTCGAGTGAGTTTGACCTATGGGTCATTGGGGGTGACGAGGCTGCTTCCCGCTCTCCTGCGACAGCTTACGCGGCGAGCCTTGAGGCAGCGGCCCCGTTGCCTCCTGGGGGCCACCCCGCGTCGACTCCCGTGGCGTCTGCCGACAGGTTTCATCGTCCGGCGGTGATACAGTGCGGAGTGACCCTAGCCTGACTTCCTTGTGGGTTACTGCTTCATCCCCAAACAAGAGCTTGAAGGAGGTGAAACTGGTTGCACGGCTTGCCACCGAACGGGTGGACCATAGCATGCTAGAGAGCTCATCTGCCCAGCCGCCTTTGGGTATGTTGAAGAGACGTGTGCGAAGGCCAGATAGCACGATGCCATTAGCACGTTCTACCGCGCCGTTCACCTTGGGATTTGCGACTGACGCAAAGCACAAGTTAATGCCCAGACTGATGCAGAATTTATGGAACAGAGCTGCGTCGAACTGAGTGCCATTATAGACAGTCAGCTCGCGTGGCACCCCGAAGCGGCAGATGAGGTTCTTCCAAACAAACTTTTGAACAGCGAGTGACATTATGCTGGCCAACGGTTCGACCTCGATCCACTTGGAGAAGTAATCGACCGCAACGACCACAAATTTGTGGCCATGACTTTTGACCTTGAACGGGCCGATGAGGTCGACCCCCCCAACGCGCGAGTGGCCACGAGGGGGGAATCGGTTGCAAGTCATGGGCTGGAAGATTTGTTCCCCGACCCATCCACTAACATGCCAAACATGTCTTGACGAGGCTTTGTGCATCACGAAGAGAGGTTGGCCAATAGAAGCCTTGGCGAAAGGCCTTGGATACTAGGGCGCGCAGCGCGAGGTGGGAGCCGCACAGCCCCTGGTGGATTTCTCGCACGAGATCAGCTCCTTCTTCTTTGGAAATGCACCGAAGGTACGGCGCGCACACCCCATGCTTATAAAGGGCTTCTTGGTGAATAATAAAGCCCTGGCCCAGCTCTTCAGTCTCCGTACCTCGACGGGGTCGTCGGCCTTTGTTTCATCTGTGAGGTATCGGAGGATTGGCGTCCTCCATTCTTACTCTTCAATGTGGTGCACCTCTGGGAGGTCTTTTATTATTGACGCCGTGATGACCTTGAAAAGGCGCCCAGCGGGACCTCAGCTCGTGTGCTCGTGGCGTGCGCCAGATCGTTGGCGTCGGCGTTCTCCGAACACGGGATGCTGCACACGGTGATGCTGACAAAATGCTTCTCGGTGGCTCATGCAAGAGCGAGGTACTAGATCATCTTGGGGTCCTTGGCCTGATAACTTTTGTCCACGTGCCCTGCTATAAGCTGGGAGTCGCTCTTGACCATCACCCTCCACACTCCCGAGGCCTGTGCCTTGCGCAGGCCAAGTAACAATGCTTCGTACTCGGCGATGTTGTTAGTGGCCTTGAACTCTAGACGTGTGGAGTACAAGGTGCGTGACCCCTCGGGCGATTCTAGGACAGCCTCCACGCCGGTACCGTCGGAGTACCAAGAGCCATCCACATATACTGTCCACAGCATGTCAGCATGGTCTTGGGTGGCGGGATATTTCGATGGGACCCATTCCGCCACAAAGTCCGCTAGCACTTGCGACTTGATCGCCGTCCGGGGGAGAAAGTCGATGATGAATGGGGCAAACTCGGCCGCCCACTTCCAGATGCGTCTAGAGGCCTCTTTGTTGCGGAGCATCTCTCCGAGGGGGAAGTAGGATGGCACTCGAATAGAGTGAGCGAGGAAGTAGTGTCACAGTTTGCAGGATGCCATCAACAACATGTATGCGAGCTTTTCTAGCTCAGTATACCACACCCTAGCACCTTGAAGTGCTTCTGAAACATAGTACACCAGGTGCTGGATTGTGTTTTCTTCTTTGGCCAAGACGGCGCTCACCGCGACCGGGGTAGCTACCAGATACAACAACAGGCTCTCCCCTTGGGCAGGGCTTTGCAACAACGGTGGCGAGGTGAGGTACCTCTTCAGGTCATCTAGGGCTGCTTGGCTGTCCTCCATCCATTCGAAGTTGGTGGACCCCCACAGGGCTTTGAAGAAAGGGCTTTTCGGTAGATCTGGAAACAAACCTCCCGAGCGCCGCGAAGCGTCCGGTAAGCTTTTGCACTTCCTTAACGTTCTCAGGCGGGCGCATGTTAAGGATGGCTTTGATTTTTGAAGGGTTAGCTTCAATTCCCCTTCTCGACATGAGGAAGCTGAGCAGCTTCCCTGCTCGAACACCGAACATACATTTCTTAGGATTGAGCTTCATGCCGACTTGACGGAGGTTGTCGAACGTCTCCTGTAAGTCCACCGCATGGATGGCGGCTATCATGCTTTTGACGATGACATCGTCGATGTAGGCCTCAATGTTGCGCCTGATTTGGTTAGGGAGGGCCTCGTGCACGAGCCTGGAAAAAGTGGCTCTGGCATTCTTCAACCCAAACGCCATCCGGACATAACAAAATGACCCAGAAGGTGTGATGAAGCTGGTCTTTGCCTCGTCTTCCCGCGCCATCCACACCTGGTGATACCCAGAGTAGGCATCGAGAAAGCTCATAAGCTTGCACCCGGAGGTGGCATCGACGAATTGATCAATCCATGGCAGCGGGAAGTTGTCCTTCGGGCATGTGCGGTTGAGGTTGGTGTAGTCCACGCACATGCGCCACTTGCCATTGGCGTTCTCGACTAGAACAGGATTGGCGAGCCATTCGGAGTGCATGACCTCGCGGATGACTCCTGCTTTGTGGAGCTTGTCAACCTGCTCTGGGGCCGCAATCTGACGCTCTACTGACATCTTTCGCAACTTCTGCTTGACAGGACACGCGTCGGGTTGACAAGCAATTTGTGCTCGATGATCCCCGGGGGACGCCGGGGAGGTCCTCGTGCTACCATGCGAACATGTCTCCATTGGTCCGCAACGTGCTGAGGATGGCCTCCTCACTGATTGGGTCAAGGTTGACCCCGATGAGCACTGTCTTGGTCAGATCACCCTCTGAGAGCAGTATGGCGTGCGTCTCACCGTCGGGTTTAGGTTGCATAGCCTTGCCACCTTCCGACTGGACAGTGTAAACATACCTGATGGCTGCTTGGATACTGCTGTCGATCTTACGGGACAAGTCCTGGTTGCCCCGCACTGTGATGACCCCTACGGAGGCTGGGATCTTCATGCAGAGAAAGGCGTGGTACGGAACTGCACCAAATTTGTTCAGCGTGACTCGGCCGAGGATGACACTATATTGGTAGGGGATGTAGACGACGTCGAAGACAATGCTCTCCCTACGGATGCAATCGCCGGCTCCAAATTCCACTGGAAGCTCGATCTTGACGAGGGTCGGGACTGGCTCGCCCCCAAGGCCTAGGATTGGTACCCCTACAGGGGTGAGGCACACGTGGGGGATTCCCATCTCGGCGAGCGTAGATGCGAAGAGGATGTCCGCCGAGCTACCTCCATCAATAAAGACGCGGCGCACCTCACAGCTGTTGATGACGGCCGAGATGACAACAGCGTCATGGTGGGGAAAAATGATTCCGGTGGCGTCCTCCGGGCCGAAGGTCACGGTGGCGCTGACCCATGTGGGTAGCTCAGTGGGCGGGAAGGAACCGTTATGGATGACTTGACGGGTGTAGGCTCGGCGTTGCAGCTTGGATGCGTAGGTGCAAGCGTTGCCTCCAGTGATAGCGTGGATGATTCGCTGGGGGCCGATGGCTTGCGCTGGTGCTCTGCCATGTGGCAGTAGAGGTGCTAGCGGTGGTAGCTGTAAGGTAGGCACTCCTTGCTCCTGAGCTTGGTCTGTCGGCTCCGCGATGCCCCTACCGCTGGGGCGCCGTGGTTGTCAATGCTACCGGGCCATGATAACGACCTCGCACTCCGCCGTGGAGTGAGTGCTTACTCGGTGTACTTCACAGAACTTGCCTTGTGGCCTGCTGCCTCCGCCACTTCTGTGGTTACCGTGCGCAGCCTGGCTATTGCTCTCGTGGTCATGGTGGCCGTCGCACCTCCAATCTTGGTGATCCAGGCGTGGGTGGTCTCGTCCTTCACTGCGTGCTCGGTTCTACCGATCACCTTGCCACTGGCCTTGGCTTTGGTAGTGTGTTTGTGGGGCAGGAGCCTCGCGCTCCTCCACGTGATGTACCCCTCGTTGGCGTGGCCGACGCTTGTCATGATTCTCCGTGTCAGGCGTGAACTGCGCGGCTGAGGCCAAAGCTTCGGCTCTTCTCTGCTCTCTCCCTTTCTCGACACAGGAGTATGTGTCCATGATGTCATAGAGCTTCCTAATTGTTCTCGGCTGCTTCTTGTCGAGCTTGGCTGCCAGGTCCTCATCATGTATGGCACGACGCGCGGCGTCACAAATGCTTTGGTCGGTGATGTCGCGGACTTGGCATTGGAGGTTGGAGAAGCGTTTGCGGAATGCCTGGATGAATTCGCCCAGGGCTTGCTTGAGGATGTTCAGATCCGAAGAGGTGACTTGCTTGTTTATGCTTCCCTGGAAGTGACTGTGCATCTGTTCGCGAAGGTGTTCCCACGAGTACACCGAGCTAGGAGGCAACGTGAGGTACCATGTGCGAGCTAGCCCTGTGAGCGCAAGCAGTAGACTTTTCGCCATTACCGCTTCACCCCCTCCGGCAGCTGATACGGTAGCCTCATACACACGGGTGTACTCTGTGGGGTCTGTCTCACCGTTGTACTTGGGAAGGTTTGCTGGGCAAAACTTGCTTGGCCACGCGCGGACCGAGCACGTCCGCAAGTTTGACGACCTCCTGCCTTGGCGGGTGAGCGGCTGGCACGACGGCCAGAGCTATGATGTAGGCGTCAGGTGAGGCAGCTGGGTATGCGTGTTCTTTGCCCGAGCGTTGACCCGGGTCTCACGCCCCTTGGTTACTAGTGCCAACCCCGGCATCGCGGAGGATCACATGCGCCATTTGTTGATTTCGTCCGATCTCTTCACGGAGGGGTTCGGCGCGTGCTTGCACGTTTGCCAAGTCTTGGAGGATCTCATCGGCTGCTTGGTGATTGCGCCGGATATTCTCCCGTGCTTCCGCTATGGCTTCTTCTTGCGGCCGACGAACAACGTCAGCCCCGCCTTGGGCAGCTGCAAGTTGTGCCCGGAGCTCCACAATTTCTCAGGCTAAGGCCGCCGCACGGAGGGCCTCGACTTGGGCTGCTTCAAGTTGGACCCAGAGCTGCTCCGTCTGCTGGGCTGCGGCCGCAACCTACTGCCTTAATGCCCCCATCTCTCGCTCAGCATGAGCGAGGGTCCTAGAGGTGTCTAGACCGGTAGCCTAGGCATTGATGGCAGGGGCGACGTCATTGTTCATCACAGGGGTGGCCCGCGCATGTTGTCGTCCTCGCGGCGACCTGGGGGGCGCGAGCTGGGGTGCTCGGAACCAGGTTGGCGATACTTGCGACCTTTCGCTTGGTCCCCTTCTTTGCTTTCGCCTTGGGAGGCATGCCTTCTTACTTCGCGGAACAACGCGCGTGTGGTGTCGAAGACCAACATGCGTGTGTTACGGTCATCGGTGTTGTCCGCTGGCTTCCTCTCGACGGCGTCTCAGATGACACAACTTCTTGCCCGATTCCCATAGACGGCGCCAACTGTCGTAGCTACGGGACTAGGTAGTACACTTTAGGCACTCCTAATTGGTTACACTGACCTCCAGGAGTACCGGTGGAATGCGAGCAAGTATGGTGTCCGTCGAGGTGAGGCGCGTGGGATGCACGACCGCCGAGACGAAATGTAAAACACTCATGTCGAGGATAAATGGAAACTCTCGTGTCGGGGCAAAGTAAAAACTCTCGTATTTATTTCAGGAATTACAGTTTATGCGATGAGAAAATGGATCCCCTCTCTCTCCCCCTGGATCCTATTTATAGGGGTTGAGGGAGGGATGTGAGAGATTACAATTATGCCCTTTGGACAACAACACACCCCCAGGGGTATTCTGGTCTTTTTACAAGAATCTTTATAGAATATTCAAATACTCTAATATCCTAATACTCGCTATTATGACGACGTGCTATCCTCGGCGTCGGGGCGGATCGCGGCCCCAACGTTCACCGAGACGGAGCGTTCCCTTGACCTTATCGGCGACGGCGGAGCTTGACGACGTCCGACACAACAGGTCGGTACAACGAGGGGGACTGAGACACCGTGAAGAGAAGCCCGTCTGTTCGGGGTAGCGCGGGGACCCTTCCCCCAACAGATCCATTGAGTTTATTACAAGACAAATCTAGGCCTTCCGAAAGAGGGGAAATAGACAGGAGTCCAGGTGGAATACTTCCATGTAAACCATTGCATGAGAGGTTTAGCATTACCAAATTTTTACAGCCTTCTAAGCTTGAAGGTATGGACCCCACTCAAGTTGTAGGAATGCGCCCTGAGAGTAAGTTTCCCGAAAGTTTAAGAGCTGCGAGATTGGTGAGTTTTGCTATCCACGAAGGTATGTGCCCAGTAAATCTGTTTTCTTGCAGATAAAGCTCACCTAACTTTTCAAGCCTACCAACTGATTGTGGGATTTTTCCAGAAAGTTTGTTGCGTGCTAAACCTAGGACAAACAAGTTCCGCAGGTTTCCAATTGTCTCAGGAATGCCCCCTGAGAGTAAGTTTCCCGAAAATTGAAGAACTGTGAGGTTGGTGAGTTTTGCTACCTCCGAAGGTATATGCCCAGTAAATCTGTTTTCTGATAGAAACAACATCTGTAAGCTTCTCGAAAGATTTCCAATGGAACTAGGTAATATTCCATGAAGCTTGTTGTTATCTAGATAAATTGCCTGCAATTGGGCAGAGCCTGGTACCGAGGACAAAGAACTCCAGTCTACCTCCTCGAACTGGTTTGCACCAAGGTCTAATTGGGTCAGGTAGGGCAAGGACCAGAGAGAAGGAATCAGACCAGTGAATGAATTGTCACGGAGCTCTAGCACTTGAAGGTTGGATGCATTAACTATGATGCAGGGAGTGGACCATCAAAATGGTTCCCTTCCATGACCAATGTTTCGATGTTTGGAAGAGTGTATGCAATGTCGCTCGGGATTCTCCCCGCAAGTTGGTTGACACCAAGGCCAAGATAAGTGAGAGATTTGATTGTGTAAAGAGCTGGTGGAACTGCACCAGACAAGTTGTTATAAGCCAAATCTAGTGCTTGCAAACTTGGTATTCTTGTTAAACTCTCCGGAATGCTACCTTGCAGCTTATTTTGAGCAAGCAACAAGAAAGATAGGGAAGAAAAGTTTCCTAGTGTGGCAGGAATTTCTCCTGAGAGGTTATTTTCTGTTAGGCTAATATACTTTAGCGGGGAGGCTGTCAGTGAGGAAGATGGTATTGGCCCCAAGAATTCATTATATGAGAGATCTAAGTTAACAAGAGATGGGTTATTGAAGAGTGCAGAAGGGATCTCTCCACTGAGCTTGTTTTTCATAAGGTCAAGGTGGTAGAGTGAAGAGCAATTTGCTAACAGAGGTGGAATTTCACCAGTTAGGCTATTGTTCCAAAAGACAAGCAAGGACAGTGATGGGCTACTTCCTAAAGATTTAGGAATGCTACCCTCAAGTTTGTTGCTAGAGAGAAATAAATATTTAAGGTTGGAAAGCGAACCTATTCCGGGTGGGATGCTTCCATTAAGCTTGTTATTGCTGAGAGTAAGTTCCTGAAGAGACGAGCATTGGGCAAGAGTAGGAGGGATCTCACCTTCGATGGAGTTGCTCCATAGGCTGATGACCAAAAGGCGGGAACAAGAGGATATGGTATTCGGAATCACCCCAGTAATGGAATTCATGCCAAGGTCGATGACCTCGAGTCGGGAGCACGAGGATATGGTATTTGGAATCACCCCAGTGATGGAATTCATGCTAAGGTTGAGGTACCTGAGTCGGGTTAGGTAACCGATCTCAGAAGGTATGTGTCCGTTGATTTGGTTATCAACGATGTGAATTCTATTAAGGAAGTGAAGGTCAGCAATGCAAGGAAATATTTGGCCAGTGATGTTCAGTGATTCAAGGTCAAGAGCAACAACACGAGCTGCGTGCCGGGTGCTGCATGTCACCCCACGCCACCCACAGAATGCAAATGACTCATTTCTCCACGAGACTAGTGCTCCAGAAGGGTCGGACAGGTGTGACCGAAGGCACAGAAGGGCCTGACGGTCGCTTTCGGACGTGTTGTGGACTGTAAGCACAGACGAAGGGGCTTGTGAACATACGAAAGGACATGAGCTCACCAGGAGGATGAGCATTAGAAGAAGCAGTGGCAACTGTGAGTTTTGGGCTGCTGCAACATGCATCTTGCTCCCATGGAAGGACATGCTTGTGCTTGTGGATGCTTAATTGATTTGGGCTAGTGATTCTTCCACTGCAACATGTTGGGATTTATATAGAGCACATCCATAATGGTAAGTATGAGCGTACGAGATGGGGCAACGAGCTTGCAAGTGGCAAAAGAACATGGTTCTAGCTAGTCATCGTTCTTCTGGTCGCAAAGGTAAAGCTAGCACTCAAGAATTTTATTCAACTCGTCTGGAAATGTGGTGATAATGGTAGTTTCGTTTGACCATACTTCCAAATTTTCGTCCAGGTGCAGTTCCATCTCCCTCCACCTAGCCATGTTAACGAGCTAGACGATTTCCACTCATGACAAAGTGCTGCTTTTACAAATTTATGTCCAGGTGCAGTTTCATCTCCATTACAGTTTTGGTGCGCGACTTTGACCCACCTTGGGATGGGTCTACGCTTATGTCTACCATTCCATTTGTGCTTTATTTCTTGCTTCGCCCAAAGTTAGTGCATTAATATGCCGCACATAATTTTAAGGGAAGAACTAGGGGTCTAATTCGAGCTAGCATAGGATCAGACTACAGTAAAATATAAAAAATAAAATATCACGGCATTGTTTTGAACATATATAACATAAAAGTTATACTATTGTAATATTATTTTGAGATTTTTCATGTAATAAATTTTTACGGTAAAAACATTTTTCCGTGCGATAGAAACTCGTCCTAGCAAGAATCAGACTATAGATGTATAGCATTTTCCTTATTTTAACTGAGCTCTTTGTCGCCATCCATTTACCACTGATGCACCACCAGACTATTTAAAGTTGATATATTTACTCCGATAAAAAAAACTAGTTGGTGAGAGCAAGTTAAAGATGTTTTCCGTGTAATTGCGCAGGACACCGTATTAGCTGTAATGAAAACTAAAAAGTTCATTTTCCGGCCTCAACTATCAACTGAGTTTGATTTCCAATCTAATTCTCCAAAACCATCTAATTTACACGCTCTTCATGTTTTTTGCTCGTGCGTCTCTGCACGCTCCAGCGGTATGGCGTGGCCCCAGGCGTCTGCCCTGTCGCATCAGGATCTGGCGAGACCCTTCGGCAGCAAGGAGTCGGGCGTCTCGTTGATCAGGAGAGGGGTCAGCCACGCTCAGAACTCCCGAGGGAGATCATAGCATTGCTCCTTTGACTCAGGCCATGCGCTGACCGGACACACATATTACTCCAGAGTCCAAAGTCCAAAGTCAGTGGTGGTCAGTGGAGGATGCTTTACACCCGCGTGCCAGTGTCGCGTTTAGGGGGGCTCGCTTTACGTCCTCCAAGTTACAGGTGCATGGTGAGCTAAGCTGAGATGAATGCAATTGCAGTCTACTCTCGATCTTCTTGTGCTAACGAGCTGGACGATCTTCACTCATAACAAAGTGCTACTTTTGAATTATTTTCGTCCCCATATGGGGCTCAATCTCCACTTAAATTAAAAGTGATCTTCTTAATTTCGTGCGCGACTTGGACCCAAATTGGATGGGTCTACACGCATTTGTTCGTTTTCTTTCTTGCCTTGCACAAAAGAGCTAACCCAGAGTCAGTGCACTAATATCCCACAGATCTCCGGTGCACTCCACATGCTGCCCCGGTCGCACCTGTTCCATCCATCCTTCAATCCAAGCACTTATAGTGTAACTAACGTATGGTGCATCATATCATGAGCTATATAAGGGCACTCCCAATGCATTATATCTTAGGTTGTATCTTATTGTGTTTAGATACAAACTACTCAATGGGTTGTATCTTAGTGTTGTATCTAAAAGAGCTCTCATTTAATGTGTTTTGTGAGAGAAAAAGCATGAGATGTCTTGGATTTGGTGCTAAGAACTATATCTAGATTAAGATATAGTTACTCTCTCTTTCCTTATTAAATAGGGTGCCACATCAGATTTTTGCTTAGTTGGCAGGCTTAAGATATAGTACACCTTGGAGCATTGGGACTGCTCTAATAACAAGTACATCAGAAGAGATCGTTCTGACGGTATGGGATCTTCTACATCAACTTTACAATATTCTTGATATTTCCTTTTTGATGAGCAAAAACTTAAACACCCTGCTTTGTGGCAATGTCAACAGTCGAACTTGTTGACCAGCTGGTCATTGATTTACCTTCTTTTCTTCTTTCGTGGAAGTTGTTGTTCTGTGCCGGTGCATTTCTTCCATCGGTCTCCTTTTTTCAGAGTGCAAGACAGACGTCACATAAACGAACTTCTATTCCAAATTCTAAACGAAGTAGAGTAAATTAAGAAAACATTGTCAAGCTTCTTCATGATTATTTGATTCCCAAAACCGAAGGATGAGTACTCACCACAAGTAATGAGTAGCATATGTTACCTATGAACAAGAAGATATTTTTTTAAGGCCGAACGAGGAGACATTTAGTATTGTCTCTATTCAAGAATGTAGATCGTTTTAATCATGTTAGATCCGCAAATATAGGTCGTTCTAAAAAATATATAAACTTCTTACATAACTATTAGTCTTACATGACTATTAGTCTTACGAATAAGCGATTATTCTTCTCAACACTTCCTCGTTGGAGAGAGAGTATAGAACCGAGGGAATAATCAGCTAAAGCACCTGGAAATTAGAGAAAGCGTATGATGGTCATTTCAAACTATTCCTTAATCCCCACGGAAAACAGATGTTCCTTTCTTCTTGTATCCATGGGTGAAACGACCTAAATATTAAATATATGGACAGGTTATACAATACTACATCAGAAGAGATCGTTCTGATGGTATGAGATCTTCTAAATCAACTTTATTTCTCTCTTGATGAACAAAAACTTTAACGACCATGCTTTGTGGCATTATCAATAGTCGAACTTGTTGACCAGCTGGTCACTGATTGATTTGAGGGGTGTTTGGTTGGGCTTTTCAACAGTTTTTAACTGAAAAAAGCTGTAGCCCAACCAAACGGTTAGCTTTTCAGCAGTTTTTGCCAACTGTAGCTGTGGCCTTTGTAGTGTAAATTCAGCTGTTTGGAAAAGTTGTTTTCTGCCAGCTTTTTGCAATGTATTGAAACTTCAATGCTTATTTTTAAAATGCTGTAGATGAATTGGATCAACCAAAAGCCATATATTCATTTTCTCACAATCACAACAGTTTTTCCAGACAGCCAGTCAACAGCAGCTTTGTTAACAGTCACAGTCTAACCAAACAGACCCTTTACCTTCTTTTCTTCTTTCGTGGAAGTTGTTGTTCTGCAGCAGTGCATTGATCTCTTATTGTTTCCGTCGATCTTCTTTTTTCAGTGCAAGACAGACATCACATAAACACACGCCACAATCACATCATCACACATATACACACTCGTACGTGTCTCTTACACACGCTAGGGAAATACTGGATGTTCAACTGGCCACACTTAGCACAGCACGTGCTGTTCCACCAATACAACAAATATGCCGACGCATGACAAAATCCCAACGACATTGCTGAAATTCATCATGGAAGAGCACTTTTCTTTGACGATTTTTTCTGACCGTCATGAAGCACCACGGGGCTACCTAGCCCTAAATTTTGTGAAAATAGGAAATACATCATAGAATGCGATCATAGATTGCGAGAGGCAAATCATCATAAAATATCTCGGCACGACCAGTGATGCCGCACCAGAATTTGTGACGACTAGTTGTCTTATGACGATCTATTTTTGACATGCATTACAACTATAATCGGTGACGATCCACGATGGTCACAAGATGATAGCTCCTTGCTAGTCACGGATATGTTTTGCCATTAGGTGCGATAAAAGTTTATGATGCTATATGTTCGTTGTTGAAGAGTTTAGACCCACAAGTTAGTGAGTGGGACCCATATCTTTCTATTCATACCCAAAATTGCTTGGCCAGTTACCCGCCCCCACCTACAATAATCTTATTTCTTGACTCACTCGTGGACATGGACGGTTATATATGGAGTGGACGGTTTCTTCTTGTTTGAGAACTAAGCTAGGTAGTTTGAAGATGCAGATCATGTCGATGAGAAGTTGTTTACTCCCAACTCTGCTGCTGCTGCTTGTGATCCTGCCGTCGACGGCGGGGTCAGGTACCCCGCTTTCGACGGTGGGGTCTGTTCAGTGTGCTCTTCCGTATGTACATAACCCAGGTACGTAAGACTAGATCTTCCGTATATAGGTAGTACAACAACCATTTTACAACAATCAGATTGATCTGCGTTGCACAGCACAAACTCTAAAACCTATTTGCATTTGCTTGACTGCGTGCTAGCTTACTGATGCTTCCTTGCTTTTGGACTCGAACTCCAGCCAGAAGATGTCACGGGGAACCCAGTCGAGATGCCGGCTCCTCTGTGGACCAAAGTGGTGTGCACGTAAACGTAAAGCCTTTTTGTACTCGTTTTACTGGTTCGCCTAGGTGTCTCCCATGATTAAAAAGGCTGGAAGGATATATGTTCGAATTAACTACGTACGTACAAGCTGGTCGCCATCTTCTACAAGAGACGCATGCACCTTCTATACGCTAATTACTATTCCTTCTGTTTAGAAACGTAAGACATATTTTAATTAGTTAAGATAAGACTTTGACCAATAATTACTCTATTAATATATAATTTATGTGATATAAAATTAATATCATTATATTCATATTCAAAAGTACTTATGATTATATTTTGTATCACATAAAACACATACTAATAGAGTAATTATTGGTTAAAGCCTTGTCTTAACCAATTAAAATACATCTTACATTTCTGGACAGAGGAGTAGTATTGGTTATCTTCGGTATTGGACTTCATTTCCTATTGTATTAATTAAATAAATAAATGGCATGTACTGGGACTTAATTCGTGTCGAATTATCATGTACTGGGAGAGGGTGGAATGAGATGGCCCCAGTACGCTAGCTTCCTTGGCCGACCTTTTTGGCAAAACACCTCAAAAGGTCCAAGTTTTTACGTCGATCTGGGAAATCGCCGTTAGTTAACTGAGCTTTTAAGGCGTTATGGAAAATCACCATAGTTGTTGACCTCTCCCGTCCAGACATTTTCTAGCGTATTTTAGGAACGCATCGGTATCATTTTAAAGGTGTTTTTAAGGCTTCTTAGGCCATGTATAATGCAGGGTGCTTATAGCCCGGTGCTTAAAGAGAGAAAGTAGCGTGGCGTCTCAAAAAAATATGTGACTTACAATGCAGAGTGCTTCATATGGGTGCTTAAGTTGCTTTAATATTCGTGTAACACCTACTCTAGCACCTGTTGTCTCCAATGCAACGCTTCATATGAGTACTATTTGGTGCTTTTTAGAGTACTATTTGCTAGGCACCGGTTGAAGCACCTGTCACCTGTGTCACCCTAAGCACCAACCTAGCACCGGGTGCTAAACTTTGCTTCCGTTGTCCTTCCTAAGCACCTGTCTAAACACCTCTCACAAAAAAAACTAGATTTTTTTCCTGAGGCACATGTCTAAACACCTGCATTGTAAAGGGTCTTAGACGTTTTAGAAAGCGTCGTAGCACCTGCCGTGTTGTAGTGACTGTACCATATATACGTGTGTCCGTTGAGTTTATTTACTGAGATACAGGTGCAGCATTAATCCTGTCTGCATGTATAGATGTGTTCGACTTGATTCATGGGACACTGTACCTGTACGTTTACATCTTTCAGATAACTCAAAGTCATGGTGAAATACATGCATATATTATTTGTCAAAGTTGCTCAAGGATTTATATCGACGGTGGAGTTCAAATCTCCAAGGAACTGATACCGTAATATCATTTTGCTTACACTTTTTTAACTAACTGAATTGATTTACTGGTGAAACAGAAAGAAGACCACATGAACAAAAAATGAACACGCGAGAAAGTTGATCTTATGTCTTCGTTTGATACATATTGGCGCAACGAAAAAAATGAACATGCAGACCATTTAACGACCACGTGGAACAATAAAAAAAATTAAAACCAATATATTTATCCAAAATCGGTTATATTTTGTAGATCTCGCTAGTAGCGCGATGCTCTATAAAGATAGCAGCAGTTCACAAGATCAAGCGCTTTCACTTTGTGAAATCAAATTTCCGTTATTAGGGCCTCATGTGGGCCGAATTGTTCGCCCTGGTGCGTTGCTAGAAAGAAATTGGGCTTCTGAATTGGACCGGTGCGCGACGCAAGCATTTGCTACGACACCACAGTAATTCCTCGACGACACGCCAAGCAGTATCCAGGAATCAGAGGCTTCACCATCAATCTGGATATTTATAGGAAGAAGGAAGAAATGCAAGAGGATTTTAGAGAGAGTTTTGCCTTAACGTTTTAGAATCATCGATCATAAGCCAATAGAACACACTACTCGACCACAAGAAGGAGGCCGCTACTACTAGCTATTACATGGGCCGGACAAGTCTAAATGCCAATTACGCCTCTTGCTTTTCTGGCCCATCGATCAGTCCCTTGCTGTCCTTTGTTCATGGCATGCCCCTCTCCTTTTTTTTTGTTTGTGCATGGCCCTCTCCTTGAAAACCAGCTTGCCCCCAAGCTGGAGCCGATGGAAAGCGCTGCCAGATCCTTCGACATGCCCGTGCAATGGATCAACACTTGTGCACTCCCAATGACTCGCAGGCCAATTATATGTATCTGACGTGGAGAAATCGAATGTGAAATTGTCTTCTCAGAGAGAAACTTTGCTTCTAGTAGGCTGAGCACGAACGCACCTGTAATGTGGCTCAAGAGTTTGGAGTTTACAATTCTCTTAAAGACATGCCTTCCGCATTGGGAGCTAATTAAGTTTGCTCTTACTAGAGGTATAGAGTACAATGTTACGCGATAACCACCACCTACTAGGCTGCAAGTGCATTCAGCGTGCAGATTTTGATCCACTGTGACATAACTCTGTCTCACATTTACACGCGATCACACAGTCTCGATGTACATGTGCCGTGTAGATTTTATGGATTTATCTTTTCTCTGCACCAGGATAAGATCGCTAGTTTGGTAGATAAACTATTTCTCTTTATATGAAATGGCAGAGCTCCTGCCTTCTGATGAAAAAAATAGACAAGATCGTCAGCAAATTAACACACACATACTGGTACGCACATAATTACCTTTCTTTGGAGGGGACACATAATTATAATTACCTTTGTTAGCTAATATCATTGAGTAACAGCAAGTCATCCACATAATACTCCCAACTAAATTAGCTGTATCATAAAACGAGTGGAATTAGGAACACATATCACACTTAAGTTGCTTAAGCTTGTTGATCACTTGAGTGCACCAATCTGTAGGGTAGGATCCTATACGATTGTTCAGCATATGTAAATTCTGAAATGCATTTATATATATGCTCCAATTATTGGTAGTTGATTGACTATATTAAGTAAGTAGCATCTTAGCCTTCAGGGTCGAATTGCTTAACTCTCCCTCCAGAACCTATGAACTTATGCAGGCATCGTAATTCATGTCGCTTAAGTAGTGAAAAATGTACTCATTCAGCAGGAGGAATGCACGGTCACCCCGCCATGTCAAGAACTCCTGATGCCTCACATGCCTACCTATGACCTTGTGTGAATAGTTAATGGTACTCGTGTGATCAAACCTAGTCAAGTTGACTACGGTTTTCCAAAATATTAGTGTCTAAAAGTTAGTTCTGTTTCAGAACACGTCTCACATCCTCAAATATTAGCAAACACACACCCAGAACATATCTTGTGACACCGAGGATACCAACATCGAAGCAATGATGTAAATGGTTTGGAGATGATTGGCTCTCGTACTTGTATGAGAAATTGGATGATATAAGTATCAGAAACAAATGACAACAGTATAGTGAATAAAGCATAATACAAGTTTATCAACAAGTGCTCCTCCAAGCGCGTACGGCAAACATCGGACCTTCAAGTGTACGTCTGTACCGTTCACTTGGCTGCCCGCCACACGTTCGAGCAATGCCGCCTCGGCACCCGCTCGGCCACCGGCAGGCTCGCCTTCTCCACCGCGCCAGCCTCGCTCGCACCCTGCAGAGGAGCGCTGTCAGATCCACAAAGAAATCGACGGGATTCACATCAAGAGAAGGGGAAAGTTCTACAAAGAAGAAAACTAGCTACAGGAAGATACAATAATCTTGGCTAAATTATGATGCCGTCTCCCCTTAGCCTCCCAGCTTATATAGCTGGTGAATTCAGAGTTTAACAGTTTAACAATTACTTCTGAAATTAACGACAGCAAGTTTATACAGCTAAAGGACAACAGTAATTAATCTTGATTCATCTCCACCGTCGATTGTACTGAAGCGAAGATATCTTGGCCGTCCATTAATTGAACCTTGGCAACACCTGTGTCTGAGGCTGTCTATAAGTTCAGGCACTGACATTTCTCCCCGGTTGAGAATACACTTGTCCACAAGTGTGTTAATTAGGAAACCAAGTACGAAGAGTGGAGGTATAGAACTCCGGAAATGTACTCTTGATGAAATCTGCATCTTCCCAAGTAGAACTTGCATCCTCCAGTCCTGCCCATTTAATCAGCCATTGAGTCACCAGAATGTTGTTCCTAGGTAGGGATCTTGTTTCCAGTACCTGTTCAGGAGCTGTTTTAACTTTGCCATCCGGGCCAACCATAGGCAAGTGAGCACAAGGAACAGCATTAGCCCCATGGTGTTTTTTGAGTTGGCTGACATGGAAGACAGGGTGAATACCAACAGTAGAGGGTAACTGAAGTTTGTAAGCAACTTTGCCTATCTTCTCCAGAACTCTGAATGGACCATAATACTTGGTTGTGAGCTTGAGAGTCTGGTGTAGACCAAATGCTGCTAGCCTATGGTTGCATTTTTAAGTAAACCATGTCTCCTACTGCAAATTCCCGCTCAGTTCTATTCATATCAGCATACTTTTTCATTCTGGTCTGGGCCTGAAGCAAATTATCCTTCAAATGAGCAAGGAGTTGTTGTTTTTGTTCAAGAAAGTCTGCTGCCTCAGAGTCAGTGGGGCCAGGAACTGCTACTTCACTGATAAGAGGAGGAGCGAAACCATAGAGCATGAAATGGAGATATTTTGAGCGACGTGTGATATGTTGTATTATACCACCATTCAGCCAAAGGTAGCCAAGCTGCCCACTGTTTAGGATGTTGAAAAGCCATGCTCCTCAAATAGGATTCCATACACTGGTTCACCCTTTCAGTTTGGCCATCAGATTGTGGATGGTATGCTGAACTGAATCTGAGGGAAACTTTGAGAGCTTTGAATAAATCTTGCCACATGTTACTAGTGAATATTCTGTCCCTATCTGAAACTATTGCAATTGGGACGCCATGCAATAAATGCTTGTGCCACAGACTTAGCAGTGTATGGATGAGCAAGGGAAATGAAATGTGCATACTTTGTAAATCTGTCAACTACTACCAAAGTTACCTCCTTTCCTTGGGATTTGGGTAAGGCCTCAATGAATTCCATGGATACGTGAGTCCATGCCATATGAGGAACAGGTAGGGGTTCCAGTAATCCAGGATAGTAACAGTGCTCTCCCTTTGATCTTTGACAAATAGCACATTCATGAACAAATGTTGTAACATCCTGTTTAAGTCTTGGCCAATAGAACAATCTCTTTATTCTCTGGTAGGTAGCCACAATGCCAGAATGACCACCAAGGGGGAGCTATGAAGGGAATCAATGATTTGTTGTCTGAGCACACTATCCTGGCCCACATAGATTCGGCCTTTGTATCGTAAAATTCCAGAGTGCAGTGTGTAAGGAGACGTCGAATCTGCTGTAATAGTAAGTTGTTTTAGAAGAGTTTTACAAACTAAGTCCGAGACATAGCTGTTGACAACTGACTCAATCCAAATAGGAATGACGGTGGAGATGGCCATAACTTCAGAATCTCTTCGACTAAGAACATCTGCTACTTATTTTTCTTTCCCCTTTTTGTACTCAATTGTATAATTGAATTCCAACAACTTTAACATGAGTTTGTGTTGGATTCCCTCTGAGATCTTTTGTTCAGTGATGAACTTAAGACTTTGTTGGTCAGTTTTGATGGTGAGAATTGTGCCCAAGAAGTAATGTCTCCACCTTTTTAAAGATTCTAGAATTGCCAAAGCCTCTTTATCATAAGTTGAGAGAATGGATGGTTTAACTCCCAAAGTTTTGCTAAAATAAGCAATTGGTTGGCCATTTTGCATCAAAACTGACCCAATTCCAATGCCAGATGCATCAGTTTCCAAAACAAAAGGTTCAGAAAAATTAGGGAGAGCCATAACTGGAGCAGTCGTTAGGCACTGTTTGATTGCTTTGTGTCGTAGATATAAGTCTAGACAATAGATTTGTGGCACCTCCGGTCGGTTACAACGACCTCCGGGCGTGCGAGGGGAAAACGAGCGAGAAGCCAAAACGACGCGTCAGGCAGTCGTCAACGTAACTCGGTATTCGTGTTAAAATGTGGAATTGAGAGTTTCACAAATGAGAAGAGAGAGCCCCTAACACTACCCCCCATGGGGGTATTTATAGGATTTGAGGGAGGGAAAAATGGAGGATTATAATTTTGCCCTCATATGAGAGGGAATTTACAAGGGCATTATGGTCATTCGCCCATCCTTGGAGGATATTGGGAGAATATTCCCGGGCATCTTTAGGAGAATCTTCTTGGAGAACGTGACGGCCCCGCATGTGGGCTCGTTGGAGACAACCCTGACGCGGAGGGCGGGCTCGTCGGAGACAGCCTTGACGCGGAGGGCGGGCTCGTCGGAGACAGCCCTGACGCGGAGGGCGGGCTCATCGGAGACAGCCCCGACGACGGGGAGTAGGCGCATCGGAGACAGCCCCGACGCGGAGCTTGGGCTCGTCGGAGACGGCCCTGACGACGGAGAGTGGGCTCGTCGGAGACAGCCCCGACGAAGGGGAGTGTCGATGAGAACGTTAATAGCGTTGCAGTGCTCCTGAATAGCGTCGATTCGGAGTAGCGCAGGGACCCTCCTCCAACAGTAGCCCCTTGCCGGTTGGGGCGGTCGAACAGCGCCCGTCCGAGCCGACACACTAATCCCAAGGGGTTGGTGCGCAGGCCGGATCAACGACGAGCCCTCCTCCTATTCCCTTTTTTCTTCTCTTTTTTCTTCTTTTCCTTTTTCTTCTTTCCCCGGGCTGAACCTTTCCTACCCACTTTGGGCCATGGCCCAGCTCAAGCCGTGAGGCAACCGATGAGGTGAGTGTCAACGCCAGACGGAGCATATCGACGCTGAAGAGCATGTCGACTTCGGCGGAGTATGTCGACGTTGGACGGAACATGTCAGCGCCGGGTGGAGCGTGTTGACGCCGGCGGAGTGTCGTCGCCGGAAGGAGCGTGTCGACGCTGAGGCGCATGTTGACTTCGGCGGAGTATGTTGCCGCCGGACGAAACACGTCGACGCCGGGGAGCATGTCGACTTCAGCGGTGTATGTCGACGTCAAGGTGCATGTCAAAATTCGGCAGAGTATGTCGATGCTGAGAAGCATGTCGACTTCGGTGGTGTATGTCGACGCCGAGGTGCATGTCGACGCTGAAGAGCATGTCGACTTCGGCGGAGTATGTCGACGCCGAACGGAACACGTCGACGCTAGGTGGAGCGTGTCGACGTCGGGCGGAGTGTCATCGCCGGACGGAGCATGTCGACGCTGAAGAGCATGTCGACTTCGGCGGAGTCTGTCGACGCCGGATGGAACACGTCGACGCCGAGCGGAGTGTCGTTGCTGGAAGGAGCATGTCGACGCTGAGGCGCATGTCGACTTCGGCGGAGTATGTCGCCGCCGGACGGAACACGTCGACGCCGGGGAGCATGTCGACTTCGGCGGTGTATGTCGACGTCGAGGTGCATGTCGAATTCGGCAGAGTATGTCGACGCTGAGAAGCATGTCGACTTCGGTGGTGTATGTCGACGCCGAGGTGCATGTCGATGCTAAAGAGCATGTTGACTTCGGCGGAGAATGTCGACGCTGGACGGAACACGTCGACGCCGGGCGGAGCGTGTTGACGCCGGGCGGAGTGTCGTTGCTGGAAGGAGCATGTCGATGCTGAGGCGCATGTTGACTTTGGCGGAGTATGTCGCCGCTAGACGGAACACGTCGACGCCGCGGAGCATGTCGACATCAGTGGAGTATGTCGACACCGAGGTGTATGTCGACTTCGGCGGAGTATGTCGACGCCGGACGGAACACGTCGACGCCGGGTGGAGTGTGTTGACACTGGACGGAGCATGTCGACGCCGGATGGGACACGTCGATGCCGGGCAGAGCATGTAGACACCAAGCGAGACAATGATGCTGGCCGCTCGGCTTTGTTTGTGGGGGAGCCCCTTGGCAGGATGGAAGGTGATGAGGTACACATGAACCGTGCCCATGGAGGGCATTGAGGCACATGCGGTACACTTGGCACTCGATGGCGACAAACACATGACACTCGATGGTGGCAAACGCTTGGCGCTCAATGGCGACAAACAATTGGTCACTCGTTGGCGACAAATACATGGCACTCGATGGTGGCAAACACTTGGCGCTCGATGGCGACAAACAATTGGTCACTCGATGGCGACAAACACATGACACTCGATAGTGGCAAACACTTGACGCTCGATGGCGACAAACAATTGGTCACTCGATGGTGACAAACACATGACACTCGATGGTGGCAAACACTTGGCGCTCGATGGCAACAAATAATTGATCACTCGATGGTGACAAACACATGACACTCGACGGTGGCAAACACTTGGTGCTCGATGGTGCGTGCAAGAACATTTCTGCCTTAATTTGATGTATATATGCCTGTTTCGACGTTGCGGGGAGCTTACTGTCACACGACCTCGGAGGGAAGGGACATTCTATCCCAGACGGAGATGGCTCGACATCGCGGGGAGCTTATCGTCGCACGACCCCGGAGGGAAGAGACACTCTATCCCGGACGGAGGTGGCTCGACGTCGCGGGAGCTTACCATCACGCAATCCCGGAGGGAGGGGACACTCTATCCCAGACGAAGATGGCTCGACATCGCGGGGAGCTTATCGTCGCACGACCCCGGAGGGAAGGGACACTCTATCCCGGATGGAGGTGGCTCGACATCGCGGGGAGCTTATCGTCGCACTACCCCGGAGGGAAGGGACACTATCCCGGACGGAGATGGCTCGACATCGCGGGGAGCTTATCGTCGCACGACCCCGACACTCTATCTCGAACGGAGATGGCTCGACATCGCGGGGAGCTTGTCGTCGCACGACCCCGGAGGGAAGGGACACTCTATCCCGGACGGAGATGGCTCGACATCGCGGGGAGCTTATCGTCGCACGACCCCGGAGGGAAGGGACACTCTATCCCGGACGGAGATGGCTCGACATCGCGGGGAGCTTATCGTCGCACGACCCCGGAGGGAAGGGACACTCTATCCCGGACGGAGATGGCTTGACGACACGAGGAGCTTGAGCCATGTCGACGCGTTAAGCCCTTTGCTGAGACAGAGTTGTCTACACTTGTGGATGAAGTGTGGTGACGCTAACATAGATGTCCGCTACTGACATGCTTGGTCGAAGCGGCATGGGCAATGCGGACGTGCGTGTGACTGATGTCGATATCGATCCCGTGCAGAGTCGACGACGATAGGAGCGAAGGACGCACAGTCTAAAGTGGCAGGTGGTCACCAGGATGACGAGGTCGCGCGATGTCACCGAGGGCGAGTGTGCCCATATGCAAGTCCGAACACACGCTCGCAGGTGGCGCAGTCATGCCCTCACAATGTTGACGTCAGGCTCGAACGATGTTGCTGAGAATAGCCATTGAGGCCACCAAGCCTGAACCTGTGCGGCTGTTGATGACGTCGAGCTCGCGCGATGTCGCCAAGGGTAGGGCGGAGGACAATTAAGTCTGAGCGCATGCACGGGCAATGTTGATGAGGAGCCCCTAGTGTCGCCGAGGGTGCGCAGGCGAGCGAGCGAGCCGCAATCTCGTAGGCAACCGAGCGCGTGGGGCGTGGGCGATGTTGATGAGCACCTGATATCGTCGAGGACGAGCACAGAAGACGCCAAGTCCGAGAGCGCGCGTGATGGCGATGTCAACGACGAGCTCCTGGTATCGTCAAGGACGGGCGCAGAAGACGCCAAGTTGGAGAGCGTGCATGATGGCGATGTCAACGATGAGCCCCTGGTGCCGCCGAGGGCGGGCGTGGAGGATGCCAAGCCTGAGAGCGTGGACGAGGGTGACGTCGATGACGAGCCCCTGCTCTCGCCGAGGGTGGGCGCGGTGGACGCCAAGCCCGAGAGCGTGAACGAGGGCTATGTCGACGACGAGACCTTAGTGTCGCTGAGGGCAGGCACGGAGGACGCCAAGCCTGAGAGCGTGGACGAGGGCGATGTCGATGACGAGCCCCTGGTGTCACCGAGGGCGGGCGCGGAGGACGCTAAGTCCGAGAGTGTGGACGAGGGCGATGTCGACGACGAGTCCTTCGTGTCGCCGAGGAAGGGCACGGAGGACGCCAAGCCCGAGAGCATGGACGAGGGCGATGTCGACGACGAGCCCCTTGTGTCGCTGAGGGCGGGCGCGGAGGACGCCAAGCCTGAGAGCGTAGACGAGGGCGATGTCGATGACGGGCCCCTGGTGTCGCCGAGGCCGGGTGCGGAGGACGCCAAGTCCGAGAGCGTGGACGAGAGCGATGTCGACAACGAGTCCTTCGTGTCGCCGAGGGTGGGCATGGAGGACGCCAAGCCCAAGAGCATGGACGAGGGCGATGTCGACGACGAGCCTCTGGTGTCGCCGAGAGCGGGCGCGGAGGACGCCAAGCCTGAGAGCGTAGACAAGGGCGATGTCGATGACGAGCCCCTGATGTCGCCGAGGGCGGGCGCGGAGGACGCCAAGCCCCAAGCATGGACGAGGGCGATGTCGACAACGAGCCCCTGGTGTCGCCGAGAGCGGGCGCGGAGGACGCCAAGCTCCTGAGCATGGACGAGGGCGATGTCGACGACGAGCCCCTGGTGTCGCCGAGAGCGGGAACGGAGGACGCCAAGCCTGAGAGCGTAGACGAGGGCGACGCGCGCGCGACGTCGGGGCACGGGAAGTTCGCGCGCGACGAGTGGACGACGCGCGCGACGAGCGGACGACGTGCAGGCAACGCGCGCGCGCGAGGTGTGTGCGACGCGCGGATGACGTGCAGCCGACGGGCGGGCGAACGCGCGCGCGCGACGTCGGGGCACTAAAGCACCGGATCCCATCAGAACTCCGAAGTTAAGCGTGCTTGGCTTGGAGCAATTTGGGGATGGGTGACCGACCGGGAAGTTCACGCGCGACGAGCGGACGATGCGCGCGACGTGCGGATGACGAGCGGACGACGCGCGCGCGAGGTGTATGCGACGCGCGGACGACGTGCAGCCGACAGGCGGGCGAACGCGCGTGATGTAGGGGCGACACGCGCGCGACGTCGGGGCACTAAAGCACCGGATCCCATCAGAACTCCGAAGTTAAGCGTGCTTGGCTTGGAGCAATTTGGGGATGGGTGACCGATCGGGAAGTTCGCGCGCGACGAGCCGACGACGCGCGCGACGAGCCGACGACGCGCGCGACGAGCCGACGACGTGCAGGCGACGCGCGCGCGAGGTGTGTGCGGCGCGCGGTGCGGCCGACGGGTGGGCGAACGCGTGTCATGTGGGGGCGACGCGCGCGCGCGACTTCGGGGCACTAAAACACCGGATCCCATCAGAACTCCGAAGTTAAGCGTGCTTGGCTTGGAGCAATTGGGGGATGGGTGACCGACCGGGAAGTTCACGCGCGACGAGCGGACGACGTGCAGGCGACGCGCGCGCGAGGTGTGTGCGACGCGCGTCGACGTGCGGCCGACAGGCGGGCGAACGCGCGCGATGTGGGGGCGACACGCGCGCGACGTCGGGGCACTAAAGCACCGGATCCCATCAGAACTCCGAAGTTAAGCGTGCTTGGCTTGGAGCAATTTGGGGATGGGTGACCGACCGGGAAGTTCACGCGCGACGAGCGGACGACGCGCGCGACGAGCGGACGACGTGCAGGCGACGCGCGGGCGAGACGCGGACCACGTGGACAAGGGCGATGTCGATGACGAGCCCCTAGTGTTGCCGAGGGCAGACGCGGAAGCGTGCGGGAGAAGGCGCGTGACGTGCGCGCGCGACGCGCGGGCGACGTGCGCGGCGTGTCGGACGTGTGCGGCGTGTCGGCGAGCTCGAGCAGAGGCAGACGAACGCGAGCGACGTACCGACATTGCCCTTTTCCTTGGGCTCCTTTCGACAGCGTCGAGGTTCAGCTCAGTTGAGGTGAACCCCGACGCGGACGCGGGGAACGTCGACCGGAACCTTGACGCGGAAGCGTCGAAGATCATCCTGGTTTACATGACTTCTTGCCCGTGTCCCCACGGACGGCGCCAACTGTCATAGATATAAGTCTAGACAATAGATTTGTGGCACCCCCGGTCGGTTACAACGACCTCCGGGCGTGCGAGGGGAAAACGAGCGAGAAGCCAAAACGACGCGTCAGGCAGTCGTCAACGTAACTCGGTATTCGTGTTAAAATGTGGAATTGAGAGTTTCACAAATGAGAAGAGAGAGCCCCTAACACTACCCCCCATGGGGGTATTTATAGGATTTGAGGGAGGGAAAAATGGAGGATTACAATTTTGCCCTCATATGAGAGGGAATTTACAAAGGCATTATGGTCATTCGCCCATCCTTGGAGGATATTGGGAGAATATTCCCGGGTATCTTTAGGAGAATCTTCTTGGAGAACGTGACGGCCCCGTATGTGGGCTCGTTGGAGACAACCCTGACGCGGAGGGCGGGCTCGTCGGAGACAGCACTGACGCGGAGGGCGGGCTCGTTGGAGACAGCCCTGACGCGGAGGGCGGGCTCATCGGAGACAGCCCCGACGACGGGGAGTAGGCGCGTCGGAGACAGCCCCGACGCGGAGCTTGGGCTCGTCGGAGACGGCCCTGACGATGGAGAGTGGGCTCGTCGGAGACAGCCCCGACGAAGGGGAGTGTCGATGAGAACCTTAATAGCGTTGCAGTGCTCCTGAACAGTGTCGATTCGGAGTAGCGCGGTGACCCTCCTCCAACACTTTGAAAGCTTGGTCTTGTGCACTAGTCCATTTGAAGGAGTCCTTCTTAAGGAGATCATGCAAAGGCCTGCAAATGAGACCATAGTTCCTGACAAATCTTCTATAGTATCCTGCCAGGCCGAGGAAACTTCAGAGTTTGGTAAGGGTTGTTGGAGGTGGCCAATCCCTGATTGCTTAAATCTTCTTAGGATCAGTAGCAACACCTTGACCAGAAATGAGATGACCCAAATACTCAACTTGTTTTTCTGCAAAAACACACTTACTTAATTTAGCAAACAAATGGTTATCTCTGAGGATTTGTAGGACCACTGTCAAATGTTGCAGATGATCAATTCGTGTTTTGCTGTATATGAGAATGTCATCAAAGAAAACCAAAATGAAATTTCTCAAATACTGGGCAAAAACAGAATTCATGAGGGATTGAAAAGTTGCTGGTGCATTTGTGAGACCGAAAGGCATAACTAAGTACTCAAAATGACCAAAGTATGTCCTGAATGCAGTTTTGTATACATCAGCAGGTTGCATTCTGATATGGTGATAACCTGACCTTAAGTCTAGTTTAGTGAAAAATTCTGCCCCATGTAACTCATCTAGAAGATCCTCTATTACTGGAATTGGAAACTTATTCTTAATTGTTTGACTGTTAAGCTTTCTGTAATCAATACAAAGTCTCCAGCTTCCATCTTTTTTTGTAACTAGATAGCAGGAGAGGCATATGGACTTGCACTTGGCCTAATGACGGAATTCTTTAGCAATTTTTGTATCTGAGTTTCCATTTCATTTTTATGTTTGTGGGGAACTTTGTATGGTCGAACATTCTGAGGTTGAGCCCCTGGAACCAGCGGAATGGAGTGATCACATAATCTGACAGGAGGAAGGCCAGTCGGTTCAGCAAAGACATCTGGGAAGTTAGCCAATACTTCCTGAACATCAGGATCAGGAACTGTAGGTGGGTGCAGCAGTAGGTGAGACCATATAAAGAAAGTAGCCCAGAGCTCCCTAAGAAATGAGTTGGTGAATAGTGGCAGAAGAAACCAGCTTAGGAGATTGAAGGCTAGCTTTATCAGTGAAAACCACTTGATATTCTCCATTAAGCATGATACTCAATTCTCTGGTCTTGAAGTCCAATGTAATAGAACTGTGTTGATGTAACCAATCACAACCCAATATGATAGGATATTGAGACAATGGCAATAATTTGAAAGAATGTCTAAAAACTGTTCCCTGAATATCAAAGACGGTGTCAGGAATGTAAGCTCCCGTAAGTAAGGTGCCACCACCAGCTATAAGTACTTTTTGTAAGGGATTAGTCCGAACAGGACAAGACAAGCTAGTAGAGAATTTGATATCCATGAAAGCATGAGTGCTACCACTGTCGACCAATGCTACACCAGTCCTACCCCCAATGGTGATGGTGAGTGTATAGGTTGGAGTAGTGGGAGAAATACTAACAGCCTGTAGAGAAATGGTGATGGTGAGTGTATAGGTTGGAGTAGTGAGTGTATAGGTTGGAGTCCCCATGCATGTATATACGCATGTATCGGCACCCGAAATCAAACCACAGTTCACCGTAACTGCTCATGTCTATTCCCTCCACATACAAACCCTATATATGCTAAAATAATCGAGTGTATGTGGACACATACACTCCGAACCCTAACTTATTTTCTCGGTAAAACCTTTTACCACATGACCGAGAAAATACCCTCAGCTAATACACCATGGTTACCTCCCTTTTTACCAGATGACATCCGAACACTTTCTCACTTCTACCATGTTACCATGACGGGAGATAAATATTCGTTCCGTTATAGTTCCGCCAAATAACCATTGATCCATTCATCTTTACTAAAGTCAAAACCCTATTTACCGTTCGCCATACTCATCCCTCACTCGGACACGAGTGTTATGTCAATCCATGTGCATGTATATGGGTACATATTTCCCCCCAGGATCTATGCCACCTTTTCTCTCTCATAGTAACGAGTTAAACCTAAAACCTAACCCCTAACTCTATACATCCAAATGCCCCTCAGAGAAATCCACAACTATTCCACCACCCTCCCCAATGCCCTAGAAAAATCCAACTATGCAGACATATTTGCGTCTCTCGTCTAAAGGTATCCGATGAACTCCTTCAGACATCTTTGCCCTAAAAGCTTTTCTCCATGGGATCACCTCCAAAACCATGGTAGATTTCAGGGAAAAATCCCACATACCTCCCCCATCCTCCTCCCTCTCTTTCTACAGAGATTATCTATCAAGGCACAACCTCCTCACCATGCCAAACGCTTCTACTTTTTCTCAGCCAAGCCCAATATCTTTTTCCTAAAGCTGAACAGCCCCTCTCCCATGTGTGCCCGAATGCTTTTAACACCAGCACCTCACCTCACCAGCCTCAAAGTCAACTTTTCCCTGAGCAATACCAGCAGCCTGCGCCCCAATCCTCTTCTCCACGCCATTTTCTTTCTTTCCAAGCAGTACCACAGCAGCTCACCACTGCCTTTCTTTTCTAGCTATAGCACGGCAGCCTTTTCCCTGGCCAACCTCTTCCCTGCCGTGCCATCTCCCCCTTACTTTTCTCTGGTTCCTGCCAGCATCCAAGCACTCCCTCTCCTCCATTTATTTCTTGTCAACGTCCCAAGCCAGCTGAGCATTTCTAGCAACAGCCAACCACTCCCTCCCCACCTAACCAAGCTGCTCAAGAGTCATTCTTCTACCTCCTGCTCCTCCTCCCCCAACACGCATCCCTTGCCTCTTCTTTCCCTGCACACATAGCAGCAAAACCAGCTAGCTACTCCACCTCACCCGAGCAGGCCAACAGCAGGACTTCTTCCCCAAAGCAGCCGCGCCAACCCACTCTCCCTTCCTCTCCCTTAGCTCCATCCTCTTTTCTCTCTGCACCCAAGCTCCAAGCTGAGCTGAGCTGCCCAATGCCTCTGCCCAAGCACTCCTCCTACTCCTCTTCACTCTACTGCAGTCCCAAGCAGCTGACGTGCTCCCTTGTCTAACCCGAGTTGCTTCCCTCCCTGCCGCAGCCCCTGGCTCTCTGCCGTTGCACACCAAATGCTGCCGCGGCAAGCTCTTGTCCCCTGCCATGGCCACCTTCCCCTTCTCCTCCTTCCTACCTACAGCCGTGCTCTCCCTCTCTCTTACCCTCTCAGACTTCTTCTCTTCCCCAAGCTGAGCTTCTGCAGTCCCCATTCTCCTCCACGAGCTGCCCAAGACCTGACCCGAGCACCTCCTCACCTCTTCCAAGCCGGGCATCCCCTCCTCCACTACTCCTCCTTGCTCCACGGCCAAGGAATCAATCCTCCTGCCGCACGCCATGGCCTTAGTGCCACATCTCTCAATTCTAGAGCAGCAGATCGAGCTCCCAACCTGCTCCAACCCGGCTGCCTCGAGTTTCCCCCTCCTCTCTCTAATCTTCTCTATGTTGGAGTTAACCTTGTTGTTTAGTTAATTAGTTCATGGTTTATTTGTATTGCATGGCATCATTACTTTAGAGTTGCATTAGCAGTCAGCTATATTGTAGTTAATTGCATGCTTGGAGTTGGCGACATGGTGCAGCGGCCGGATCAGCAGCTAGCACAGAGGCGAGTGCACGTGAGCAGATGGGCAAGCCAGGAGATGAGTGCATGTGTGCATGGTTTGCTAGATCGCTTAGTATGTTTATTAGTGGGTTGGTATTTAGCCAGTGCATGCAGCTGATAGAACGGGAGGGTTAGCACGTTGGTGAACCGAGAGACTAGCTCTAGAGACGTTGAGTTAGTTGAGAGTTGAGGCACGGACGCGAAGTTGAGTTGGTCCTTGAGTGTGGCTGCATGATCATGTGTTAGTGGCCAAGTTAGTTGTGCTAGTGCAGAGCGTGTGCATGCTAGAACTAGTCAAGGCCACGTTGAGTTTGTTAGTGGCTGGAGGAGTGAGTCCCGCGGGAGCTGTGAGATTCAGCTCCTACACCCCTCTCCTCTTGCCCTCTCTCCCGAGCGTGGCAAACAATTCACCAAACCTCTGCCGCATTTGCCAAATCCCTGCCACAGCTGCCATGCTTGCCCCTGCCGCAGCTACCATGTTCTGCCGTGGCAAGCCACCAACAGCTTGTGGCAACAGTTGCCGCCACCACAAACACCCTGCCACGGCAGCCAACTCCTTGCCGCGGCAGCTAAAGGCTGCTGCCGCGCCACCGTTTCCCCGCTGCGGCAATGCCATGCCGTTACTCCTTCCCGCCGCGGCAGCCATTGTTCACCACGGCAACTCCTTTTCCCTACCGCGGCAATATTTTCTCCGCCGCGGCAGCCATTCTCCTCGCCACGGCAGCCCGTGGCAGTACCGCATCACCATTTCCTCACCGCGGCAGCCTAGGGCAGTTGCCACTGCCACCCCACCTCTGCCGCGACAGACCGTGGCAGCTGCCACAGCTAGTTTTCTCTACCACGGCAGCCCATGGCAGCCATTACCGCTGCCACGTTTTTGCCACGGCAGCTGCTGCTGCCCGTTTCCTTTGCCACGGCAACCCACGGATTGCTGCGACAAGTCGTTGCTCCACCGTGGCAGGCCGCTCCTACTGCGATAAGCTTCTGCCATGCCACCTTTTTCTACCGCGACAACCGTCGCACTTCGCCGCATCCACCGTTTTGCCGCTCTGTTGACTCCATCCTTAATCATGTGTTCAGCTAAAATTAAAATCTATCTAATGATACTGATTTCATAGTTCTTGTAATTATTTAGATGTCAAGTTTAGAATCAATTTACTTATGCGCATGCCATACATATATTCCTTTAGCATGGTTAGCTTGGTTAATCCCTTGTCGCAATAAAATACATCATGCCATGTTAGTATCAGTATATATTTGTTTCGAAACCTTTTACACCTAATAACAAAAGAGTTTTGAAAACCCTGGCATCTTGCTAAGATCAATGCAGGGTTAAATGTTGCTTGAGTGTATTATGGTTCTTAATCGGTTCTTCCTCGCACCGTTGGTGATTCGCTGTTTTTCCCGACGTGTAGATGCAACGTTACGAGTTACGCGCGAAGGATCTTGGAACACAGTCGTATCAATCTCGATACCGATACTCGGCCAATATTGCCAGGCAAGCTCTCCGCCCTTGATCATGTTGTAACCCAGATTTACAAAATATTATGTTGCTTACGAAACATGCATGCTATGTTTTATTACCATTATTTTATGTAGCATAGTTATACCGATGAGTAGAAAACCCTAGTCCAACCCTGAATCCCTTGTAGCTCTAAGAACTATGTATTCCGGAAACCTTATCGGAAACTTAGGGTAGTGTATATACATATGCTCATGCTTAGCCCTGTCGTAGTGAAATTAGGGTTTTAAAAAGGAAAGGTGATAACTCTCCATATTTCATGTGGTGAACTTTTGAGAACGGACCGTCGTGTCCAGAGGTGTATGAAGGTAGCATAGCCATGGGTTGGTATGTTTTACCGGAATTGGTTTTGTGAAACCGAGCTGAAAAGGGAGAAGATTTTGATCCGGGTCAGTAATGAAGGGTGAATGTAGGGAGTTTGTGAAAGAGCGAGGTAAGGCTCGTCGTGGTTCTTGCTGCTCGTTTACGGGAGTGGTGTGGAGTCCTTCTCGGATCATCTAAGGACCGATCTTAAGTGCCGTTTGGCCAAGTCTTACCGTATGGCCACATGTCCTTTGTGGGAAGGACTTGACATAGTACCCGGCCTGAACTAGCATGAACCCGTGGGCAGTTAGTAGAGTGCAGATGGGGTAGTGTAGCCCCGTAGAGAACAAATACAGTAGTTTAGCGAGGCATTGTTCGCCACAAAGTTGGAACACCAGCCTTCTTGTAGCGATGATATTGACTCAAGCTAGGTTTGGGACATGTCCTTCTGGCGGGTTCATGGCTGGGTTCACACTGGCGAAGAGTCTCGTTGTACTAGCTCTGGTAGTATACTGGGCCCGGTATGCCCAGGGTGACCTACATCGTGTGGGTAAAGCCGTGCCACCTCTGCAGAGGGTTAAAACTATTCGAATAGCTGTGTCCGCGGTCATGGACGAACTTGGTCGGGCCACACTAAAGTAGACTGGCTTTCAAAGTCAAAAACATGGGTTATGGGTTTAAGGACGCGATCCGCCGTGTTCACAGGGTGACTTGAGAATGCACGTCGTGGCAGGATGAGTGAAGAAGGGATTTCCCCGTGGACTCGGGCGAACCCTAGAATCCCCGCAAGTACGAGGTGAGCTTGTGTCTCCCTGAGGAACCGGGTGATTGTCGTTGGTATCCCCGTAAGTACGAGGCGAGCTTGTGTCTCCTTGAGGAACCGGGCGAATACCAGGCTTTGCCGTTGTAGCGGAAAGCACTGAGATGAACTCCCCGCTGTGACGGGTTGAGTGAATCAAGCGGGCACCTCATCTCGATGCGTCGAGATGTTTTGTTAAAATTGCTTTTACATCTATTTATTTATTACAAATGTAAACTTACCTTCTCGCACAATATGAAACCTAGAATAGAGCCAATTCCTTGATGATTCCATTGCATGCATATATCTGTGATAAACTCCCTGGCGGAGTGCTTGCGAGTACATTCAATGTACTCACCTGGCTTGTTGATTTGGCCAGACCGAAGGATCGACAGTACGAAAGTGACAACGGTATCCTCGATAACTAGGGCGAACCCCCAGTCAGTTGCCTGTGGGGAACGGCATATTGATGGGCTCATCACCGCTTGATTTCCGCTGCAAGATTTCTAGCCGTTGGGCTAAAGGTATAGTTTTTCGATCTTGAAGATCGAACTATGTATTTTATTCTAATAAGTGCGTGTATGATTTTGATACACAGGTTAACTTGTGGGCATCGTCTACTACTCCAGGGACCGGTATCGTAAACACAAGGGCTTATCCGGCCTTAAAACCGGGTACGCCACAGTGCCCTGTCATGGCGTCGATCTCGGAGCTCCATCGTGGCGTTGACAACCTCGCTATCTTGAGTGAACGAGACCACGGTCGATGCGACGCGGTCGCTGTGACGGGCCCCGTCGCTATCATGCCACGTCTGCTCTTCTGCTGCTCCCTTGGTGGAGACCTCGAAGACCGTCCACGTCGAATGGGACTACGGCTGACACAGCGAGCACCGTTGCCGTCCTCGCGTCGCGTCGCGCCACTCACGCCCCGAACAGGAAGCCTCGCCAGCGCGCTCTCCGCGTTGTCCCAAGTGGCCACGGGAGTCTTGAGCAAACGGGACCATGATCGATGCGACGCGGTCGCTACGATGGGTCCCGTGTCGCTACCTCCTCGCCGAGCGGTCCCAACGGCCGTGAACTGGGTAGGCGTAGAAGTCGCCCAATCTGCAGTGTTCCTGTGTGAAAAATCAAACAAGCGCAACAATGGGACTACAGCCCACACAGTGAGCACCATTGCCGTCCTCGCGTCGCGTCGCGCCACTCCTCGCGCCCCGAGCAGGAAGCCTCGCTAGCGCTCCCTCCGCGTCATCTCGAGTGGCCACGGGGGTCTTGAGCAAACGGGACCACGATCGATGCGACGCGGTCGCTGCGATGGGTCCCGTCGCTACCTCCTCACCGAGTGGTCCCAATGGCCGTAAACTGGACATGCGTAGAAGTCGCCCCAATCTGCAGTGTTCCTATGCGAAAAATCAAACAAGCGCAGCAATAAGAGGAGTCATCCTGTGGAATGCGTCGAACCCAGCGGCTAAAGCATATGCGAACACAACGTCATCATGGCATAAACAAGCACGACCTCGTCAATTATGCTAAAAGGAAAGTAGCGACGAGAGCATGGCACATATGAGCATAGCATTGACAAGTCTACGTCACTCGGCACGACTTAAGCGAGCACGCCGAAAAGCGAGAAAAAGGGAAGAACGCCTGCATACGTGATGACGGGGGGCTCTCATATCAATTACTCGCGAGACGGTCCTAAATTGTTACGAAGTGCATGACGACAAGAGAAATATAGCAGCTATCCATCCGCCGACACACGCCCAAGGTCCATCTCATACATAGCATATAAAGAAAATAGTAACAGTCCAATGTCTACACATGCAGCCGTGCTCAAGATACTAGCACCCGTGCATCTCATACATCACATAACCAATGTGCACCTCACGATGCAATACGAGGAAAATAGCAAACATAATGCGAGAAGACAGGCAGACAGCAGCACCCCGGAACGGTTACCCTCGAAGACCGGTAGTGACGGCCAAAGACGGCGAAGGCTCGGGCAGCGACAGCCTCTGGTCCAGAGGTGAAATAGCGGCACGGCAGAGTTGACCCGTCTGGACAGTACAGCGAGGACCTTCGGTGACTCGGCACGAGGCTGCAACGGTGCCGCTCCTGATCTACAAAAGAGAGAGGCGCGAGAGGACAGTGCAGCGGCGCACGGGGTCAGCCCCGGCCCTGTTGGCTCGCGCGAGCGGCGGGCCCGGCCGACACGGGGGCGGGTCCGGCTGGCGCGGGTCACGAAGGAGGCAGTCGGGAGTTCCCCGCGACGGCGAGGCGACGCTGGGCGGCCAGGGGCTCCCCACGGTGGCAAGCCCGGCGCGTCCGGCGCGGCGGTGGCTCCCCAACTGAGCGGAGCCGGTTCGCAGCGCAGAGGAGCAACGACGGCGGCCCCCGGCAGCACAGAGGAGCGGCAACGGCAGCCCCCCGGCAGCGAGCGCGGCAGCGACGATGGCCCGCAGCAGTGAGCGCGGCGGCAGCCCGCAGCAGCAAGTGTGGCAGTGGCGGCGGCGCAGCCCCTGGCGACGGCGCTAGCGACGCGGCGGCGGGAGATGGCGAGCCGGCGGTGCCGGAAGATGGCGAGGCCGACACGGCGGACCGGGCGGTGGTGGACCCCGGGAGCAGCGGCCCGCCGGTGGCGCGCGGCGCGGGGAGGTGCTAGCCCAGGAGGAGAGGCGGCCGGCAGCAGGGCGACGAGACGGCCGGCGACGGGGCGGCGCAAGGCGACGGCCGCGTGGAGGCGCAAGGCAGCGTGGGAGGCCCCCGGCGGCGGCAGACTCCCGAACGGCGCGGCATCCACGTGTGGCTGGCGGTGGCGGCCCGACCCCGGTGGCGCCACGGGCCTAGCGGCGGCGCGGGGAGCAAGGGGCCCCGGCGGCGGCGCAAGGAGCGGGGGGCCCGGTGGCGCGCGGGGAGTAGAGGGCCCGGCGGCGGTGCAGGAGGCGAGGGGGCCGGGTCAGCGCATGAGGGGAAGCGCTCGGTGGCGGCGTGTAAGGCAAGGGGAGAGAGGGCAGGGCGGCGGGGGTTTTATTTCCTCTGCCCTCCCCCTGTAGCCCTAGCGCTCGGGTGGGCCGCGGCCCGTTAGCGCGCGGCGGGGAGGCCGGGAGGTTGGCCAGGCGTGGTGAAAAAGGAAAAGAGAAGAGAAATAGAGGGCCACCCCTTCCATTCAAAGGGATCCCTAAATTCTGAAATAAAAGTTCACTTGCTCCTCCTCTCCTTAAGTTCGTGGCTCGCAGTGGGTTCGAGCGTCTCCGTGTTGTGCAACCCGCGTGCGCGACTGTGGTGTCTCCGCGATGTAGTTTCCCGTGCAACCCTCGTAGGTTCGTGAAGTCATGCTGAGTGCCACAAGTTCACTGTCTAGCCTCTTTGCTACGACAGCTTCAAAGGAGTGTATAACCAAAATGAGCATGAAGACAAACACATATTAATATACTTCTTTCTTGAATGCTTGCATACCGGCCGAGTCTAATTGCCCTGATTTATTTTGCGTAATGTGATCAAATATGGACTTTTTCCTATTTATTTTGCGCAATGTCATAGTATTTGCTTTGCGCCATTATCAATGGCCAAACTTATGACCTACATGAATGTAACTGATTTGCGCCTCCCTGGACATTGTTGTTCTGCACCAATGCATTAACTATTGTTTCCGTATATTCCTAATTGTGTTAGGATAGATTCTGGAGTGAGAAAGATCTCAGAGGTAAGTGGTTAGTTAACCGCCTCCACGCATGATCATCTGATTTCTCTAATCGAATGTCGGAAGGTGGACGAGTATATTAGTGGATGGCTTCTCGTTACCTTCACAACTAAGCTAGGTTGCTTGAAGATGCAGATTGTGTCGACGAGAAGCTGCTCACTACTCCCAACTCTCTTGCTGCTGCTGGTGATCCTGCCGTCGATGTGTGTGGTTGTAGCCCGGGACAATTTTACACACGGGGCAGAGTCATCATGCGTGTCGTAAGCGCTAGCTAGGCCAGCTCTTATGTATATGTGTGCAACGCCCATTTTAATTACTACATGCAGGCGCGAGTGAGTATCCCTGTACCCTCCAAAGTCTGGTTGTGCTAAACCACCATGCTAGCTTCTAGGTCGATCGTCGTCTTCTACGGGAGGCACACCTCCTCCGCTAGCTGGATCACCAAAAGCCTGAACTTGAATTGGTTTTGCTCCGTATTGACATGTTGGCGTACCAGAGACAACATTCAGTGCAACTCCATTTCCTGTTGTTTCCATTTATAAATAGCATGTACCACATTGTGTTTCTTTTCGACAACATATTCATGTAATATATACACAGGGAAATAATTATCTGTCTCTCCATTCTTTGGCATGGGAATTGTTTATTCCCATGCATATTGCATGCATGCATTTGGTGTCTTCACTTACCTTGCTGATAAGTGATAACTTTTCTTTATCATCCTTCCTTAATCAACAAAATTAAGCTGTGTTTTTGGTAGACGAGCAATGCAGCTAGCTCATAGCATCAACACTCAAAAGCATATTTTTCTCCTTTCCTGTCCATGGTCGATTGGATTTCATGGCCGCACTTTCCCTCGCGAGGACAACACCAAACCTTTTTCCTTGCAAAATGAACTAGAAGGATGGATTACGTTTAGCTAGCTGCACTAATCTCGGAATTTTCAGCAGATTTGCGGCTGCGATTACTTATAGCACGAGTGTTTGGAGTTGTCTGCTCTCTCTAGATGTGCTCCCTCACACGATCACACGCACCCTCTTGGAGAAAACTCACTCATGGTCTTCCATCTTCCTCCGCCACAATTTCACCGACTACGAAGTACACATATCCCAGTAGAACAACTAAACACTAGCTCCATTAATTCCTACATGCAGGTCCATGAATCAGGCCCTTCACTGAGGCCGCAACTAACGTGTCAAGATTACTACCTAACAGAAAATACCAAGATTTTAAATTAGGCTCCGTTTATAGTTATTGAACTACACTGTGTTGAACTTGTTTTTATAATCTACTATAGACAAGTAGTCACGAAAATAAAAAAATATTAGTTAAATAATAAAATAGATAATTATAGTAATCGATCGTAAAACCAACCACGGCCTTCAACAGAGCCGGGTAAAAAAATAAATAAGAAAGAAAAAGAAAAGCAACACATGCATAAGGCAAACCAGGTAGCTTTGATATGGCGGATGCTTTTCACCCGCGTACACCACGGGCTACGTACGTCTTCCACAAATGCCTCGCGCCGTCGCGCGCACTATGTCCCTTCGGTCGGATGGTGGGGGCACGTACGTACGTGACAACTGAGGTCACTGCAAATTGTAATTTGCAACTATAGTGCCGTCTCCTTCCAAGTGTACAGAAGCTAATTAAGCTAGCTGAAAACGAACCCAATCGCTGTCTATTCCTAATCTATTGTGTTAACGAGCTGGACGATCTCCACTCGTAACAAAGCGTGGCATTTTGCTGAATTATTTTCGTCCACACGCGTCTCGATGTACGCTTACACTTTATGTCATGTCTTGCCGCCGAGCTAGCAAGGTCCGTTGAAGCGCCCTCTGCCGCCCGATCTCTCATGTCAAGACTATCAAGGAGCAAAGGTGAATTATTAATCTTCTTAGGGTTTTGCTAGATGTCCTGAATTTTTGATGATTTGCTACGTAGCTGATTATCCAGCTAGGTCCATTGATGTTCCGTTACGTGGATGATCAGTGTTCTTCTTGTCGTAAAGGTAAAGCACTCAAGAATTCTATTCTCAACTTGACTAGACATGGGGAGGTAGCCTGTTAGCGTTCCAGGCTCAGCTCCCAACCTCCAGCCCACGTTCGGACATTTCTGCGCATCGAACACAGCCTTACAAGCGGAGAGCCCTCTCCATCCCAAAAGACTAGTCCAAAGGGAGGATGGCTACTCTCCCTTATAAGCTGGTCCTAGCCTCCTCCCGTAACTGAGGTGGGACTAAAGTCACTGGCAACGCCCACCGGCTTAGCAGTCTAACACCCCATCCCCCCTAGGAAGCCCCCCTAGGTGGGCATGGCGGCCTAGCTCTGATACCAAATGTTAGCGTTCCAGGCCCAGCTCCCAACCTCCAGCCCACGTTCGGACGTTTCTGCGCATCGAACACAGCCTTACAAGCGGAGAGCCCTCTCCATCCCAAAAGACTAGTCCAAAGGGAGGATGGCTACTCTCCCTTATAAGCTGGTCCTAGCCTCCTCCCGTAACTGAGGTGGGACTAAAGTCACTGGCAACGCCCACTGGCCTAGCAGCCTAACACCCCATCCCCCCTGGGAAGCCCCCCTAGGTGGGCATGGCGGCCTAGCTCTGATACCAAATGTTAGCGTTCCAGGCCCAGCTCCCAACCTCCAGCCCACGTTCGGACGTTTTCTGCGCATCGAACACAGCCTTACAAGCGGAGAGCCCTCTCCATCCAAAAGACTAGTCCAAAGGGAGGATGGCTACTCTCCCTTATAAGCTGGTCCTAGCCTCCTCCCGTAACTGAGG
Organism: Stipa capillata; assembly: GCA_019208055.1. Taxonomy (NCBI): domain Eukaryota; kingdom Viridiplantae; phylum Streptophyta; class Magnoliopsida; order Poales; family Poaceae; genus Stipa; species Stipa capillata. Next base: position 209,215 of record JAGXJF010001873.1, read on the forward strand.
TGGGACTAAAGTCACTGGCAACCATGGAAAAAAATTTCGACGAAATTTTAAAGAAATTTCGACGAAATTTCAAAGAAATTTCCGAAATTTCAACGAAATTTCTGAAATTTCGCAAATTTCGGTGGGTCCCGAAATTTGCCAAATTCGGTCAAAAATTTCGGTTTGACTAAAATTTGAACAAATTTGGTCAAAATTTAGTTAAAATTCAAATTTGGTCAAATTTGATCAAATTTTGATTAAAATTTAAACTGATTTTCGGTAATGCTTTTCGAAATGATTTTCGAAATTTCCAAAATTTCCGAAATTTCAGTAATTTCGGTGGGTTCCGAAATTTTGGCAAAAACGAAATTTTTTTCCCTGCTGGCAACGCCCACCGGCCTAGCAGCCTAACACCCCATCCCCCCTGGGAAGCCCCCCTAGGTGGGCATGGCGGCCTAGCTCTGATACCAAATGTTAGCGTTCCAGGCCCAGCTCCCAACCTCCAGCCCACGTTCGGACGTTTCTCTGCGCATCGAACACAGCCTTACAAGCGGGGTGTTAGGCTGCTAGGCCGGTGGGCGTTGCCAGTGACTTTAGTCCCACCTCAGTTACGGGAGGAGGCTAGGACCAGCTTATAAGGGAGAGTAGTCATCCTCCCTTTGGACTAGTCTTTTGGGATGGAGAGGGCTCTCCGCTTGTAAGGCTGTGTTCGATGCGCAGAAACGTCCGAACGTGGGCTGGAGGTTGGGAGCTGGGCCTGGAACGCTAACATAGCCCATTTGCATTTAGAGTCAAGAGATCTCTGAAGTCTTTGTCCAGGATTATTTCACTTGTAATCAAACTAAACAATTCAACTGATGAACTCTACACACAGGCACGTATTTCTCTTAAAGAAACACATACATAATTCAATTAGCTAGCTAGCTTTGCGATTTTGCATTCTTGACTTAGGCGTATGCTTTTTGTCCGCACGCACTATAGGTTGCGCACTATGTATGTCCTTTCGCGCTGGTGTCTCCTTCCAAGTGAACAGATGCTGAGATGAGCTGAGCTGAAATGAAGCCAACTGCAGTCTACTCTCGGTCTAGCCGTGTGTGGTGGGTCGGATGATCTCGGCTTATAATTAAGTGATGCACTTTGTGCACGACTTGGAACCAAGTGGGACGGGTCCACGCACATGTATACCGTGGCAACACATTTGTGATTTCCTTCTTGCCTCACTCAAAAGAGCTAACCCAGAGTTAGCGCATTAACATGCTCCACTAACGCTAGGGTTTAATTATGGGTTTGTGTGTACAGTTGATTCAAGAGGTGTCCATTAAGTGATTTGCTCGACGTTGAATGGTGCAAACATGCTGGTAGACACCACATGTATATTATATGTACTAGCCCATTGTGGTGCGTTCATGCACCCACTCTTTGGTTTAGGTACCTAATTATATCACGATATTTTTTGATATCTTAGTTTAATTACCGACAAATTCATTTATGTTAAGAGTACCAGAAACAAGAAAAATCGGACACCGATAAATAAAAGGGAAAAGGAGACGAGAGAAGGACAAATGCTACAATTCACGCCCAACAGACTACATCAAATACTTCTGGTTTCCTAAAATGAACAGATCTCTCATGACACTTGTCGTTGACTACGGGGTCGGACAGTAAACTTGTAGCACCCCCGGTTGAGTGCTGAGTCACCCGGGTGTGCGCGAGGGATAGCGGAACGGAGCGCGAAGCAATAGCGAACATTTAGAGAAAATTTGGGCGAGCCGAGTAGTTGATGTGGCTTGTATTCCGTACCCCCAACTTGAGGCGCTCCCCTATTTATAGGCCTCCGGAAGCGCTGCGCCAGGTTACAATCCTGCCCCTAAGCAGATTACAATCCTACCCCTAGTTATTTGTACATCGCCTGTGGAGGCATATGCCCTAGCATCTACGTGACGTCCAGTACGACATGCCGTACGGGACGTCACTTTACGGGTCCCGCCCGGAATCGCTTGCACTCCGGGCTGTTGAACGTTGCCCTCCACTTGAATCGTCACGTAAGGGTCCTCGCTCTGGATCACCATGCCAGAGCCCGAATTGCGGATGCGCCGGTATCCGCACTCAGGACGCATCATCAACTGTACTCCGGACACACCGACACCCGCGCTCCGCATCCACTCGCGCTCCGGACTGTCGCGTGGACGCTAGTGCCTCAGATAGCTGCAAAGGAGGTAGATGTAAGTCCATAGCAAGTATGCACACCTTACCGATACTCGTTTCTGTTCGGGGCGCGTGGGGACCCCTCCCACAACAACACTCATCCCAAAGAAAGAGGATGCGATCGAAAGTTAAAGATTTTAGGCTAATAAGTCTGGTATACAGCATCTCCTAGCTTGTTGCGGAGATTCTATAATCTTGACAGTTATAGGAAGAAGGAAGAAATGGAAGAGGATTTTGGGGAGAGTTTTGCCTTAACGTTTTACAATCATCAATCATAAGGCAATAGAACAACACACTACTCGACCATAAGAAGGCAGCCCCCCTCAAAAAAAAAGAGAAGGCAGCCGCCACTACTAGCTATTACATGGGCCGGATAAGTCTAAAGCCCAACTACGCCTCTTACTTTTCTGGCCCATCGATCAGTCCCTTGCTGTCCTTTTGTATCTTGCTAATGCTGTTGATGGATCTTACTGATTCGATTGGCGATGAACAGATGTTGTGTATCCATGAACAAAAATCTGATTTTGTTGTGTATGGATGAACAGATGTTCATATGGTAGGTTGATTCGATGGGAGATGTATTAATAACAATCTGATTTTGCAGTGTATCGATGTAGTGTTGATTCGATAGGACATGCAATGAAAAATCTGATGCATTATGTTGCTTATTAAAAATGTGATGTTTGTGATAAATGTGATGCTTGCCATTGCTTGTGAACCTGTTGCTACTCTCTACAAGGAGCAGTTTGACTGTACTCTATATATAACGCTTAAATATCATACATTGTCATGCACTAGCAGTCGATGGTGGTTTATTATACGTTGCTGGCATATCAAATAACAAAAAAATTATTAATTTGTGGTGTGCATGCCGCAAGTGCATGGATGTGTTCGTAGATAAATTGCTGCCATGCATGGATTTCAATAAATAGAAATATTTTAGAGCCTACCATTCACGTAGAGACAAAAAAGAAAAAAGAAACCGTATCATCCAAACAATACAGTAGACAAATTTGACATGAATTATCGTTCAAACAGCAAACAAATAAGTCCAAGGGTATTATAGACTTTTTACCATTCATCTCAGATCATAAGCTCAAATCTAAGAAGTTATTTAGAACAGGACAAGAGTTTTTCAAGGTTTCCCTACACCGAAACTTCTGGAGGCAATTAAATTTAAACTGATTTATGCACAAACAACCATTAGTAAGATGAGAGAGAGTTCAGGTACGTAGTGCAGGTTTCAACTAGGAGACAGGAAAGACCGGATGAACGCGGCCAGCTGGTAAGGTGATCTTGTATGCCACTTTGCCAATGCGAGAAGCCACCTTGATCTGGCCTTACCTCCTATTACCGTTATCCCATTGCAAGCTGCTCCTGATTATGTGAACATTGATGATTCATGATGTGACAAGGAAAAGAAGGAGACAACCGAGGGAGGGGAGGGCTGCAAGCTATAGGAGAGTTGCACCAAAATATGTTATACATGCCTTGCGCCAAAACGAGATCATACATGTTAAATAAAAGGGTATATTGGGTGCACGGCTAAGTACTGGACAGATGAGAGCTGGTCGCGATCACCCCAAACGATGAGGTGCAACCAAATTTTAGAACACCATGCAGCTATTTACTCTAAATGGCATAATGCATACCCATGTGAGTGAAGTTTTTTCAAAAATGATTAAAGATGTTTTCCGTGTAATTGCGCAGGACACCGTATTAGCTGTAATAAAAACTAAAAAGTTCATTTTCCGGCCTCAACTATCAACTGAGTTTGATTTCCAATCTAATTCTCCAAAACCATCTAATTTACACGCTCTTCATGTTTTTTGCTCGTGCGTCTCTGCACGCTCCAGCGGTATGGCGTGGCCCAGGCGTCTGCCGTGTCGCATCAGGATCTGGCGAGACCCTTCGGCAGCAAGGAGTCGGGCGTCTCGTTGATCAGGAGAGGGGTCAGCCACGCTCAGAACTCCCGACGGAGATCATAGCATTGCTCCTTTGACTCAGGCCATGCGCTGACCGGACACACATATTACTCCAGAGTCCAAAGTCCAAACTCAGTGGTGGTCAGTGGAGGATGCTTTACACCCGCGTGCCAGTGTCGCGTTTAGGGGGGCTCGCTTTACGTCCTCCAAGTTACAGGTGCATGGTGAGCTAAGCTGACATGAATGCAATTGCAGTCTACTCTCGATCTTCTTGTGCTAACGAGCTGGACGATCTTCACTCATAACAAAGTGCTACTTTTGAATTATTTTCGTCCCCATATGGGGCTCAATCTCCACTTAAATTAAAAGTGATCTTCTTTCGTGCGCGACTTGGACCCAAATTGGATGGGTCTACACGCATTTGTTCGTTTTCTTTCTTGCCTTGCACAAAAGAGCTAACCCAGAGTCAGTGCACTAATATCCCACAGATCTCCGGTGCACTCCACATGCTGCCCCGGTCGCACCTGTTCCATCCATCCTTCAATCCAAGCACTTACAGTGTAACTAACGTATCGTGCATCATATCATGAGCTATATAATAAGTAGATCAGAAGAGATCGTTCTGACGGTATGGGATCTTCTACATCAACTTTACAATATTCTGTATATTTCCTTTTTGATGAGCAAAAACTTAAACACCCTGCTTTGTGGCAATGTCAACAGTCGAACTTGTTGACCAGCTGGTCATTGATTTACCTTCTTTTCTTCTTTCGTGGAAGTAGTTGTTCTGTACCGGTGCATTTCCATCGGTCTCCTTTTTTCAGAGTGCAAGACAGACGTCACAAAAACGAACTTCTATTCCAAATTCTAAACGAAGTAGAGTAAATTGAGAGAACATTGTCAAACTTCTTCATGATTATTTGATTCCCAAAACCGAAGGGTGAGTATGCACCACAAGTAATGAGTGTAGCATATGTTACCTATGAACAAGAAGATATTTTTTTAAGGCCGAACGAGGAGACATTTAGTATTGTCTCTATTCAAGAATGTAGATCGTTTTAATCATGTTAGATCCGCAAATATAGGTCGTTCTAAAAAATATATAAACTTCTTACATAACTATTAGTCTTACATGACTATTATGATGTAATTAATCACGTTGCATAAAAGTACAGTCTGAGTCATGTTAGGAAAAGAAATAAGAGTAGGAAGGAAGAGAAGAAATTATAGTAGAATTAGGACTCCTAGTCCTAGTTAGTTTCTATGAGGTGTTTTTTCACCTATATAAGGAGGAAGAGGGTAGCATATTGAAAACACACCAAGAAACACAACGAGAAGAAATACAAGAAAGAAAGAAAGGAGGCGCGATATGAGCCTCTAGCTCTAAATTGTTTTCTTGCGTACTCATTCTCTCGATCGTGATTTAGGCTTAAGAAACTAACAATTGGTATCAGAGCCAACCGATCGTAAGAGATGGCCAGCAACAACGACAATACCGACTCCTCCGACAAGATGAAGAGCTCCGGCGGTGATAACCCAGGCAGCAAGAAGTTATCATCGTCAAAGGCTATACCGATCCAATACCCGATGTTGAGCGAATCAAACTACGGCATATGGGCCGTGAAGATGAAGTTGATTCTCCACTCTTTAGGTGTTTAGTCGGTAATAGAAGGCGATAAAAAGGATGCCGACACGGAGAAGGATCAAGACGCCATGGTCACCATCGCTCAGGCTATCCCAGACTCGATTCTGATGTCACTAGTCGAATACGAGACGACGAAGGAGGCTTGGGAAGCTCTCCAGGAGATGGAGGTCGGTGAAGACAACGTAAGACGGGCAAGAGCTCGTGGGTTGAAGCACCAGCTCAACAAGATGGAGATGGAGGACTCCGAGTCAATCAGCGAGTACTCCAAGAAGCTCACAAACCTTGTGGGCGAGCTCCGGTCGTTTGGTGGCAAGATCAGCGAAACGAAGATCATTGAAAAATTGTTCGGGTCGGTCACGTTGAAGTTTACCGACATCATCGGCACGATCGAACAATTTGGAGATGTCTCAAAGATGACGGTGTCCGAAGCTATTGGGAGGTTAAGAACCTTCGAAGAGAATAGCAAGACACGTCGCAAGCCAAAGGAAGATGGCGAGAAGCTGATGTTCACCAAGGCCGAACTGGATGCACACGTTGCCAAGGCAAGAAGTGAGGGTGGGGGAAGCTCCAAGAGGGGTGGCTACAATGGCAGAGGCCGTGGAGGTGGTCGCTCCCAAGATGGAGGTCGCAGCAACAAACGCAGCGACAACGAGAAGTTCCCCAACGAAAAACGACCACACGACTTCGACAAGTCGAAAGTCAAGTGTTTCAATTGCAACGAATACGGGCACTTCGCCAAAGATTGCAAAAAGCCGAACAGGCGAAGAGCAAACTTAGCGAAGAAGGACGACGACGAGCCCACGCTTCTCCTCGCTGAAGTCTGCGAGTTTGTCGAAGGCGTCGACATGACAACTAGTCAGGCTACCGCAACAACCACAGTACATGAGATGACGAGGGAACCCACTCAGGAGGTGTTTCTACACGAAGATAAGGTGATATCGAAGCTCAACGGTTTACAAATAAAGGCTTGGTACCTTGATACCGGTGGAAGTAATCATATGACTGGTTGCATGGAGAAGTTCGTAGAACTTGACACGACCGTGATGGGAACTGTCAAGTTTGGAGATGGTTCAACAGTGGAGATAAAAGGAAGGGGCTCCGTCTTGTTCGAGTGTCTCACAGGAGAACACCGTATACTCACGAACGTCTACTTCATCCCAAGACTAAGAAGCAATATCATTAGTCTCGGTCAGCTCGACGAGAACGATTACAAGATTGCGATCGAAGAAGGCGTGATGACAATCTTGGACATAACCCGCAAAGCATTGGCCAAGGTGAAGAGGTCAAGAAACCGACTCTATATTTTGAATATCGAGCCGGCCCTCCCAGAGTGTCTCCTAGCATGATGCAATGAAGATGCATGGAGATGGCATGCAAGGTACGGGCATGTGAACTTCCATGCCCTAAAGGACTTGGCTCAGAAGAAGATGGTAAACGGCATGCCATTAATTGATCATGTGGAGCGCATCTGTGACAGTTGTTTGGTTGGCAAACAACACCGAAAACATTTCCCGTCAGAAGCAAAGTACCGAGCAGAGTCCCCTCTGGAGTTGTGGCACGGTGACTTATGTGGACCAATCACCCTTGCCACGTACGACGGAAATTGTTACTTCCTGCTACTAGTCGATGACTACTCTCGGTACATGTGGCTTGCCCTGATCAAAAGCAAAGATGAAGCATTTGAGGCTTTCATGAAGATCAAGGCTGCAGCTGAAATGGAGAAGGAACTAAGACTAAAGGCATTGCACACGGACCGTGGTGGCGAGTTCACCTCAAACGAGTTCACAGATTACCGCGAGCATTTTGGAGTTAAGCGTTATCTCAAGGCACCCTACTCTCCACAACAGAATGGAGTAGTCGAGCGAAGGAACCAAACGGTGGTCGAGATGGCGAGGAGCTTGTTGAAGAGTGTTGGGGGAGGTTTTCCGCGCTAGTCCGAATCGACACTGTTCAGAATCACTGCCGCACCATTAGGATTTTCGTCGACACCCTCCTGCGTCAGGGTTGACTCCGACGAGCCCACGCTCCGCGTCGGGGCTGTCTCCGTCAAGTCCGCGCCCCGCGTCAGGGTTGACTCCGACGAGCCCGTGCCCTGCGGTGGGACTGTCTTCGGCGAGCCCGCACGTGGGACCATCTCGCCATCCAAGAAGATTCTCCTAAAAAGATGCTCGAGAATATTCTCCCAAGATTCCTTACGAGTAGGGAAATGACTGTCATGCCCTTGTAATAGTTCCGTGCTTTCGGGGCAAAACTGTAATTTCGCATTTCCCTTTTTGGAACCCTATAAATACCTCCCTGGGGGTAGAGGTGAAGGGGGCCATTTTTTCATTTCCTCTCTGGTGAGCTCTCTATTCCATGCCCTAATACGAATATTGATTTCCGTCGTCGACTGTCTCGCGCGTATTGCTTCTCGCTCGTTTGTCCCTCGCACGCCCGGAGGTCGCTGTAGCCGACCGGGGGTGCCACAAATCTACTGTCTAGGCTCGTACCTACGACAAAGAGCAAAGGACTTCCAGGTGCATTCTGGGGGAGAAGCAGTGTCTACCGCCGTCTACCTCCTCAACAAAGCACCAACGAAAAGCGTAATCGGCAAGACTCCCTACGAAGCCTACTACGGCCGCAAGCCTAGTGTGGGTCACCTTCGCATCTTCGGGTGCGTTGCACATGTGAAGATTGTGACACCATATCTCTCCAAGCTTGCTGATCGCAGCAAGAAAATGGTTCACATCGGCTACGACACAAAGACAAAGGGCTACTGGATGTACGATCCAACGACAAGGCGAGTTGTGGTGACTCGGGATGCTGTCTTTGATGAGGAAAAGGCTTGTGATAGTCCCACAGTAAACGAACAGCAGCAAAGTGACACCTTTACGGTGCTTCACATTCCTGCAGAAGACACCAGCCAGGATGAGACGGACGCACTAATCGGGCAGCCCGACAACGCTGTCGAACAGGGGATGGAGTCCCCAGTTCCGACAAGGTCTACACAAGCGGTCCCCCACGAGTACGAGGTAGCAACCCCAAGTCCAACACAATCACCAGGATCACCTATTCATACAGGGCCACGTGGCGTACGAAACCTCAACGAGGTCTATGACGCCACCTGTCCGATTGACATAGAGTACTCGGGACTATGTCTACTCGGAACGGAAGAACCGGCAAGCTTCCGAGAAGTTTGTACTGATTGATCCACGGTGGAAACAAGCGATGAAAGATGAACTCAGTTCCATCAAGAAGAACAAGACGTGAACACTTACCACATTACCACCAACTCACAAACCCATTGGCTTGAAGTGGGTTTTCAAGTTAAAGAAGGACAGCGACGGGACGATCATCAAGCACAAGGCACGGTTGGTGGCAAAAGGATACGTGCAACGACAAGGAATCGATTTTGAGGAGGTGCTTGCTCCGTGGCTCGCCTTGAGACCGTGAGACTTTTGATCACTTTGGCCGCACAGGGAGGATGGGAAGTGCACCATATGGATGTGAAGATAGCATTCCTCAATGGTGATTTAGTAGAAGAAGTCTACGTATCACAACCTCCTAGCTATGAGAAGAAAGACGAGGAAGGAAAGGTCTTGCGACTTCACAAAGCACTCTATGGTCTACGACAAGCTCCCAGGGCTTGGTACGTAAAGCTTGATCGATCCCTTATCATGCTTGGTTTTGAACGATGCCCACTTGAACACGCGGTGTATAAAAGAAGCTACCAGGGAGTTGATTTGTTTGTCGGCGTGTACGTCGATGACCTAATCATCACCAGCGGAAGCATCAAAGAAATCACCACGTTCAAGAACCAGATGAAGGGGTTATTTAGCATGAGCGACTTGGGTCTGCTCAGCTACTACCTCGGCATAGAAGTAACACAAGAACCAGGCCACATCACCTTATGCCAGTCAGCCTACGCCGAAAGAATTTTGGAAAAATGTGGGATGAAGAATTGCAACCCCACACATATCCCAATGGATCCTCGAACCAAGTTAAGCAAAAAAAGCACCAATCCTCCAGTGGATTCCACGCTATATCGCAGTATCATTGGTAGTCTGAGATATTTACTCCACACCCGACCAGACTTAGCCTTCTCGGTCGGAATAGTGAGTAGATATATGGAAGAACCGACTACAGAACATATGGTGGCTGTCAAGCAAATACTGCGCTATATCAAAGGTACATTGGATTTTGGGTGCATCTACGATAAGGGATCCAACGAAGGGCTACACGGCTACTCGGATATCGACATGGCAGGTGATGTGGATGATAGGAAAAACACCTCGAGCATGGTGTTCTACCTTGGCAACAACTTATCAGTTGGTGCTTACAGAAGCAAAGAGTGGTGGCTCTCTCATCATGCGGAGCCGAATACATTGCAGCAAGTATTGCGGCATGCCAAGCAGACTGGCTGGGAAGGCTCTTAGCCGACTTAATGAAGAAGAAGGTCGAGAAGGTGACGCTAAAAATCGACAACCAATCCGCAGTATCCTTGTGCAAGAATCCGGTTTATCATGAGAGGAGCAAACATATTGATACTCGTTTCTATTACATAAGCGAGTGTGTGGAGGCGGGTATGATCGACATTCAACATGTACGAACGGAAGACCAGCTCGCAGACATTCTCACCAAGTCTCTAGCCAAGCCAAAGTTCGTGGAGATGCGTGAGAAGATTAGAGTACAAGCTGTGAAGAGAAGGAAGCAACGTGCTTAAGGAGGTGAATGATGTAATTAATCACGTTGCATAAAAGAGCAGTCCAAATCATGTTAAGAAAAGAAATAAGAGTAGGAAAGAAGAGAAGGAATTAGAATAGAATAGGACTCCTAGTCCTAGTTTGTTTCTATGAGATATTTTTTCACCTATATAAGGAGGAAAAAGGGTAGCATATTGAAAACACACCAAGAAACACAACGAGAAGAAATACAAAAAAGGAAGAAAGGAGACGCGATATGAGTCTCTAGCTCTAAATTATTTTCTCGCGTACTTGTTCTCTCGATCGTGATTTAGGCTTAAGAAACCAACATATTAGTCTTACGAATAAGCGATTATTCTTCTCAACACTTCCTCGTTGGAGAGAGAGTATAGAACCGAGGGAATAATCAGCTAAAGCACCTGGAAATTAGAGAAAGCGTATGATGGTCATTTCAAACTATTCCTTAATCCCCACGGAAAACAGATGTTCCTTTCTTCTTGTATCCATGGGTGAAACGACCTAAATATTAAATATAGAGTAAAGTGTATTTTTCACCCCTTAACTATTGCCTGTGGGCACATTTCACCCCACAACTTCAAAACCGGGTAAACTTCACCCATAACTGTTAAAACCGGATAAATTACACCCCTATAGCGGTTTTGACGATTTCAAAAACGGTTTTGTGAATAAAAAATCATAAAAAACCCCCTAAAAATTAGAAAAAATCAGAAAAATTTCAAAAATTCAGAAAAATCATAAAAACTCCCATAAAATCAGAAAAATCCAGGAAAATTCAAAAAAATTCAGAAAAATTCAAAAAAATATAAAAAAATAGAAATTTTTTTAAAAATCTAAAAATCCAAAAAAATCATTTAAAACCCAGAAAAATCATAAAAAATATTTCTACTTTTTATTAGGAAAAATAGAATTTTTTAGAAAAAATACAACTATATGTTATAAACTGATATTTATCATTTATCTTTGAAATAAATTTACATATGTACTTGCGTTGATCTTTGACAAAAAATATTATTGAACTATCATGGAGTACCACCACCGAGTATTGGAGAGAATTTATTTTTTGTCAAAGATCAATACAAGTACATATGTAAACATTTGTCAAAGATAAATGATAAATATCAGTTTATAACATATAGTTGCATTTTTTCTAAATTTTTTTTCCTGATAAAAAGTAGAAATATTTTTTATGATTTTTCTGATTTTTTAAATGATTTTTTGGATTTTTCAGATTTTTTTATGGTTTTAAATAATTTTTTACCTTTTTTGGATTTTTCTATTATTTCTATTTTTTGATTTTTTTTTGAATTTTCTATTATTTTTTAAATTTTCCTGAATTTTTTATGATTTTATGGGAGTTTTTATGATTTTTTTGAATTTTTGGAATTTTTCTGATTTTTTCTAATTTTTGGGGGGTTTTTTATGATTTTTTATTCACAAAACCGTTTTTGAAATCGTCAAAACCGCTGTAGGGGTGTAATTTATCCGGTTTTAACAGTTATGGGTGATGTTTACCCGGTTTTGAAGTTATGGAGTGAAATGTGCCCACAGGCAATACTTGAGGGGTGAAAAATACACTTTACTCTTAAATATATGGACAGGTTATACAATACTACATCAGAAGAGATCATTCTGATCGTATGGGATCTTCTAAATCAACTTTACAATATTTTCTGTATTTCTCTCTTGATGAACAAAAACTTTAATGACCATGCTTTGTGGCATTATCAATAGTCGAACTTGTGGACCAGCTGGTCACTGCTTGATTTACCTTCTTTTCTTCTTTCCTGGAAGTTGTTGTTCCGCAGCAGTGCATTGATCTCTTATTGTTTCCGTCGATCTCCATTTTTCAGTGCAAGACAGACATCACATAAACACACGCCACAATCACATCATCACACATATACACACGCGTACGTGTCTCTTACACACGCTAGGGAAATACTGGATGTTCAACTGGCCACACTTAGCATAGCACGCGCTGTTCCACCACTACAAATATGCCGACGCGTGACAAAATCCCAACGACATTTCTGAAATTCATCATGGAAGAGCACTTTTCTTTGACGATTTTTTCTGACCGTCATGAAGCACTACGGGGCTACCTAGCCCTAAATTTTGTGAAAATAAGAAATACATCATAGAATGCGAGAAGCAAATCATCATGACTAGTTGTCTTATGACGATCTATTTTTGACATGCATTGCAACTATAATCGGTGACGATCCACGATGGTCACAAGATGATAGCTCCTTGATAGTCACGGATATGTTTTGCCATTAGGTGCGATAAAAGTTTATGATGCTATATGTTCGTTGTTGAAGAGTTTAGACCCACACAAGTTAGTGAGTGGGACCCATATCTTTCTATTCGTACCCAAACATGCTTGGCCAGTTACCCGCCCCCACCTACAATAATCTTATTTCTTGACTCACTCGTGGACATGGACGGTTATATATGGAGTGGACGGTTTCTTCTTGTTTGACAACTAAGCTAGGTAGTTTGAAGATGCAGATCATGTCGATGAGAAGTTGTTTACTCCCAACTCTGCTGCTGCTGCTTGTGGTCCTGCCGTCGACGGCGGGGTCTTCGGGGTTGGATCCGCGTCCAAATGAGCGTATAGGAGCAGGTGCCCCGCTTTCGACGGTGGTGGGGTCTGTTCAGTGTGATTATGTACATAATCCAGGTACGTAAGACTAGATCTTCCGTATATAGGTAGTACAACAACCATTTTACAACAATCAGATTGAACTGCGTTGCACAGCACAAACTCTAAAACCTATTGCATTTGCTTGACTGCGTGCTAGCTTACTGATGCTTCCTTGCTTTTGGACTCGAACTCCAGCCAGAAGATGTCACGGGGAACCCAGTCGAGATGCCGGCTCCTCTGTGTACCAAAGTCATGATTACGGAAGTGGTGCTTCTAGTATGCGTCATTCTTCTAGCAGTATGCGGGCTTTCCACGGCACACATGATTAAAAAGGCTGGAAGGATATATGTTCGAATTAACTACGTACGTACAAGCTGGTCGCCATCTTCTACAAGAGACGCATGCACCTTCTATACGCTAATTACTATTCCTTCTGTTTAGAAATGTAAGACGTATTTTGATTGGTTAAGATAAAACTTTGACCAATAATTACTCTATTAATATATAATTTATGTGACATAAAATTGATATCATTATATTCATATTCAAAAGTACTTATGATTATAATTTTGTATCACATAAAACATATACTAATAGAATAATTATTGGTTAAAGCCTTATCTTAACCAATCAAAATACGTCTTACATTTCTGGACAGAGGAGTAGTATTGGTTATCTTCGGTATTGAACTTCATTTCCTGTTGTATTAAATAAATAAATAAATGGCATGTACTGGGACTTAATTCGTGTTGAATTATCATGTACTGGGAGAGGCTGGAATCCTTGGCCGACCTTTTTGGCACTACACCTCAAAAGGTCCGAGTTTTTACGTCGATCTGGGAAATCGCCGTTAGTTAACTGAACTTTTAAGGCGTTATGGAAAATCACCATAGTTGTCGACCTCTCCCGTCCAGACATTTTCTAGCGTATTTTAGGAACGCATCGGTATATCGGTATCATTTTAAAGGTGTTTTTAGGGCTTCTTAGACGTTTTAGAAAGCGTCGTAGCACCTGCCGTGTTGTAGTGACTGTACCATATATACGTGTGTCCGTTGAGTTTATTCACTGAGATACAGGTACAGCATTAATCCTGTCTGCATATATAGATGTGTTCGACTTGATTCATGGGGACACTGTACCTGTACTTTTACATCTTTCAGAGAACTCAAGTCATGGTGAAATACATGCATATATTATTTGTCAAAGTTGCTCAAGGATTTATATCGATGGTGGAGTTCAAATCTCCAAGGAACTGATACCGTAATATCATTTTGCTTACACTTTTTTAACTAACTGAATTGATTTACTGGTGAAACAGAAAGAAGACCACATGAACAAAAAATGAACATATTGGCGCAACGAAAAAAATGAACATATTGGCGCAACGAAAAAAATGAACATGGAGAACATTTAACGACCACGTGGAGCAATAAAAAAATTAAAACCAATATATTTATCCAAAATCGGTTATATTTTGTAGATCTCGCTAGTAGCGCGATGCTCTATAAAGATAGCAGTTCACAAGATCAAGCGCTTTCACTTTGTGAAATCAAATTTCTGTTATTTGGGCCTCATGTGGGCCGAATTGTTAGTCCTGGGTGCGTGCGTTGCTAGAAAGAAATTGGGCTTCTGAATTGGACCGGTGCGCGACGCAATCATCTGCTACGACACCTCAGCAATTCCTCGGCGACACGCCAAGCAGTATCCAGGAACCAGAGGCTTCACTATCAATCTGGATAGTTATAGGAAGAAGGAAGAAATGAATGAGGATTTTGGGGAGAGTTTCGCTTTAACGTTTTACAATCATCGATCATAAGCCAATAGAACACACTACTCGTCCACAAGAAGGAAGCCGCTACTACTAGCTATTACATGGGCCGGATAAGTCTAAATCCCAACTACGCCTCTTGCTTTTCTGGCCTATCGTCAGTCCCTTGCTGTCTTTTGTGCGTATGTGTCCTGTTCGTAGCATGCCCCTCCCCTTGAAAACCAGCTTGCCCCCAAGCTGGTGCCGATGGAAAGCGCTGCCATAGCACATCCAGATTCTCCCAGGTAGCCAGATGCTTCGACATGCCCGTACAACGGATCAACACGTGAGGAGAAGCAGTATTGCCCACAATTGTCAATTGGCGATCAAGGATCTCAGCTGGCTGAATGAGCAAGCAACCATCAGTAAGACAAAGTGAGTGGAAGTTCAGGTAGGTAGTGCAGGTTTCAACTAGGAGATATTAGAGACCGGATGAATGCGGCTTGTAGCTGGTAAGGTGATCTTGTATGCCATGTTGCCAATGCGAGAAGCCACCTTGATGTTGCCCTACCTCCTGTTAGTGTTGTTCCATTGCAGGCTGCTTCTGATTAAGTGAATATTAATTGATGATTCATGATATAACAAGGAAAAGAAGGGGAAGACAACCGAGAGGGAGGGGAGGACTTCAAGCTATAGGAGAGTTGCGCCAAAATATATTATACCTGCTTTGTGCCAAAACGAGATCATACATGTTAGACATAAGGGTATATTGGGTGCATGGCTAAGTACTGGACAGATGAGAGCTCAGAGGCCGTCGGTCACAATCGCCCCAAACGAAGAGGTTCAACAAAACTTTAGAACACCGTGCAGGTATTTCTTACAAAAAGCATAATAGTAATATATCTTTGTGAGTAAATTCTTTTTAAAAGATAATTAATGGTGTTTTCTCTGTAACTGAGCGGGACACCGTACTAATCGTAACAAAAACCAAAAGATTCATTTGCCTACCCTCAACCATCATCCGAGTTGATTTTCAACCTAATTCTCTACAACCGTCTAATTTGCATGCTCCATCTCCTGATACCATTTGAATTATCTCAGCTGAGCTGTTTGTGGCTGCTTTGACAGGGTTTGACACCGGTATCACACTTAATTACGTGGACGCACGTCACCCAATGCGAAGTATAGGAAATCAGAAGGGGCCCACATGTCTATTTCCCTAACTTCTTCTTCCCCCCTCCTCCCAATCTTTCCCTGTTTGTTCTGTGGCGCAGCCGCTTCCCCTCCTCTTCACCTCTTCATGTTTTTTGGTCGTGCAGAGACGCCCAGGTGTCCAGCGCTACGGCGTGGCCCAGGCGCCTGCCATGCGCATCAGGATCTGGCAAGACCCTTCGGTGGTGAGGAGGCGGGCGTCACGATGAGGAAAGGGGCCGCCTCCTAGATGCCACCCACGCCCAGACCGCCGGACAGAGATCATAGCATTGCCCACGCCACGCCCAGACCGCCGCCCAGGCTATGAACTGACTAGACACATATTTACTCCCAAGTCCAAAGTCCAAACACAGTGGAGGATGCTTTTCACCCGCGCGCCAGTGTCGCTTTTACTGGGGCTCGCATTACGTCCTCTTTCCAAGTAAACAGGTGCACGGTGAGCTAAGCTGAGATGAACGCAACTGCAGTCTACTCTCGATCCCCTTGTGCTAACGAGCTGGACGATCTTCACTCATAAAAAAGTGCTACTTATGAATTATTTTCGTCCCCATATGGGGCTCAATTTCCACTTAAATTAAAAGTGATCTTTTTTCGTGCGCGACTTGGACCCAAATTGGATGGGTCTACACGCATTTGTTCGTTTTCTTTCTTGCCTTGCACAAAAGAGCTAACCCAGAGTCAGTGCACTAATATCCCACAGATCTCCGGTACACTCCACATGCTGCCCCGGTCGCACCTGTTCCATCCATCCTTCAATCCAAGCACTTACAATGTAACTAACGTATCGTGCATCATATCATGAGCTATATAATAACAAGTACATCACAAGAGATCGTTCTGACGGTATGGGATCTTCTACATCAACTTTACAATATTCTGTATATTTCCTTCTTGATGAGCAAAAACTTAAACACCCTGCTTTGTGGCAATGTCAAAAGTCGAACTTGTTGACCAGCTGGCCACTGATTGATTTACCTCCTTTTCTTCTTTCCTGGAAGTTGTTATGTACCAGTGCATTGATTATTGTTTCCGATCTCCTTTCTTCAGAATGCAAGACAGACACCACATAAAAACACACCACAATCACAATCGTCACACATATACACACGCGAACATGTCTCTTATACACGCTAGGAAAATAGTGAATATTCAACTGGCCACACTTAGCGCGGCACGTGCTATCCCAACCACTGCAACAAATATGTTGATGCATGACAAAAACGCAACGACGTTTCTGAAATACATCATGGAAGAGCACCTTTCTTTGACGATCTTTTCTGACCATAATGAACCACAAACGGGGCTACCTAGCCCTAAATTTTGTGAAAAAAGGGGAATACATCGTAGGATGCGAGTAGCAAATCATCATAAAATATCATCACCATGACCAGTGATGCCGTACTAGAAGTTTGTGATGATACTCGTAGTCTTCTGACGATATATTTTCAACATGCATTGCGACTACAGTCGGTGACGATCCATGACGGTCACAAGATGATAGACTATATATGTTTTACCGTTAGGTACGACAAAATTTATGATGTTATGTGTGCGTTGTTGAAGAGTTAGTCTGTGGGACCTGGATCTATAGGACCAATAAGTTAGCTCGTTGGACGAGGTATTTTTAATTATTTTCTTCATGGACGTGGGATGTGGGACCTAGATGTCAGGTATGGGGGCCCATGTCTGGTTCGTGAGACCCACATTTCATACATGTGAGACCCACATTCAGCCCGTGGGACCCATGCGTCAGGTCCATATGCCAAATATTTGCCCACATGTCGGGCCCTACTTATGCTTTGCTCAGCTGGACCCAGGCATTCAAAGTACGAAAAGCCCTATGTTGAAAACCCGACGCTAAATTCATAGGCAATTAACCGACCTCTCCTGCTTTGTCCACTACCGGAATAACGAAGTTTGCCGTGCGCTTAAATATTTGCCGAGTGTATTATGTCGGACACTCGGCATAGAAACAAATAAACCGAGTGTATAAGAAAAACACTCGGCAAAACAGAAACACTCGGTAAATATACTATTTGCCATGTGCAAAGTACCTGACACTCGGCAAACATAATGTTTGCCGAGTGCCCGGATTCCGACACTCGGCAAACATGGGTGCACGTGCTCTCCCCCCACCCGCGGCTGACGGAGAGGCGACGGCGCGGGTGATTTGCCGAGTGTATCGTGTCCGGCACTCGGCAAATCATGGTGTTCCGTTAGCACTGTTCATGTATGCCGAGTGTTCTTTGTGGTACACTCGGCAAACCGTGTTTTATTTTTGCTTTTTTATTACTTTTACAAAATTGTTACTCATATAGTAGACTAAAGTACAGTTGTTCCATGCATAACAACCATGCCGTGTCCTCTCACAAGCTTTGCGGCATACGCAATCATGGCTACCTCTAACAAACACCTCTATATTTATGGCCTTATGCTACCGCCACCGACATTTTCTAACGGCTTACAATAAATATCTCAAGCTTTAGCTGCCTTCTAAGGAATATATCTCAAGATCAAGTTCATTGTTCAATAATTTAGCTACATTACATGGAGTTGACACGCTATATATACTACTACTAGTATGTAATTACTGATAGCCTGATAATACGATCCATTAGTTATAGTAGTCTAACAACCGTGTCTTGCTATGCACAAGAAGAGCACCATACAAGCAACAGAGAAGGGAAATTATGGAAATATATAAAAAGAATAAGAGGAAATAAATAAGGAAAAGGGTGAAAAGAAGGAAAATACCTTACGATTTGCCGAGTGTCGGCGCAGAAACACTCGGCAAATTTACCATATACCGAGTGTCCATGCTAGATACCGTCGGCAAAGGTGAGATGTGCCGAGTGTCTAGATTTAGGACCGTCGGCAAATACATGGTTTGCCGAGTGTCCTCGGCGTAGCACTCGGCAAACCTCTACGCACTCGGCAAAGTCCCAATCTAGGGCTTCCGACTACTTCTGAGTATGCCGAGTGTCCGTGGAATAGAACTCGGCAAATATTTGGCACTCGGCAAACGTTCGCTATTAGGTCTTCCCCGCGCCCAATTTCTGCCAAATTTCTAACACCCGCCGCTTCTCCCAAATTTCTGACCGCCCGCCGCTGCCCCTCCATCCCTCCTCCGCCCCGGACGCCGCCGGCCGCCCCCCTCCGCCCACATCCGGCCCGGCCGCCGGCCGCCGCCCCTCTGCCCCGGCCGCCGCCCCTCCGCCCCGGACGCCTCCGGCCGCCGCCCCTCCGCCCCTCCGCCACACAAGCGCGCCGGCCGCCGCCCCTCTGCCCCGGCCGCCGCCCCTTCGCCCTGGACGCCTCCGGCCGGCCGCCCCTCCGCCACACAAGCGCGCCGGCCGCCGCCCCTCTGCCCCGGCCGCCGCCCCTCCGCCCCGGACGCCTCCGGCCGCCGCCCCTCCGCCACACAAGCGCGCCGGCCGCCGCCCCTCTGCCCCGGCCGCCGCCCCTCCGCCCCGGACGCCTCCGGCCGCCGCCCCTCCGCCACACAAGCGCGGCTGCCCCGGCCCGTGCTCAGCCCTCGCCTCCCGGTCGGCGTCCCTCCCTCTCCGCATTTTTTTCTTTCATTTTGGAAATAAAATGCTCATGAAGTTCCTTTTCTGCCATAGAACCTTCAGATAATATCACTCCCAATTAACTTTCATACATTCAGATACTTGGTTTGTGCCATTTCAGCTTAGGGCTAATTAAAAGAATATTTGCAACTATAATGATGTAACTTTGGTAGATTAATTAGAAGTATAGAAATCTAACGCAATAAATATTTTCTAAGAATCTACATCTATACAGATTACAGATTTTACTCAGAGGAAAACATATTTGAATTCATGTCTTACCTAATAGATTTGCTATCTCGTAGAATATACTTTGTTTTGACATTGTTATGGATCTTGGTAGTGTAAGGATTGGCGACGGCACACTCGATACAGCCTCCACTCCCTCTCTCTCTCAGCTCAGAGCCCGGAGCACAAGCTCAAGTCCGGCCATACGCCCTCGCCCAGAGCCTACACGGCTTGCGATGACCCAGCTCCAGGTTAGTTCTATTTCATTCATCCTCCACGGTCTTTACATGATTTGCACTGGAACGATAATGAGATTGCGATAACATACTGCTGTAGGCCCAGCTGGATGAAGAAAGGAGACTCCGACAGGATCTGGAGAGAAGACAAGAGGCCGAGAGGCTAGCGCTTGAGGAGAGGATGGCGGCAGAACGAGTGCAGTGGTATGATCTCATGAAGGGTGTTTACGCTGCAATTGGGCAAACTCCGCCACCGATGCCAACCCCTCCTCCTTTGCATGCTCCACACACCCCACACACTCCTGTGAGTTCGTTTATAACTTTCTAATCATCATTATTGCTCTTTCTATAGCCATAGTGTTATGTAACTATCTCCTACTTTGTGCAGCATCTGTCGGCGGGATCGAATGATCCTGGAGCTGGATCTTCGCGAGCAAGCCCAAGCAACCCTCTTGGTACTCCGTCGTCAAAGAATTTGCCCCAGTGAACATTTCCTCCTTTGCAGTGATGTTTGTGATGTCTGAACTATGGATTTGAACTTTGCAGCAATGTTTGTCATACTATTTCATATGGGATGTTTGTGATGTGTGTCGTGAATGTGATACGTGATATGTGATCTGCTCAGTGTGACATGTTGTGATTTGCTGTGAGTTATGAATTGTTTTGAATTGCAGGGATATTCGGAAATAAAATAAAAAAAACAGTATCTGTACAGTTTGCCGAGTGTCACACTCGGCAAAGACAAATATGCCGACGGCAACACTCGGCAAACGAGACACGTGTCGTAATTCTGTGCAGTCTGGAAGCGAAGGTGCCATAATGCAGCCGGTTTGCCGAGTGTAAAAGGGATGGCACTCGGCAAACAGCACAAATTTACCGAGTGCCAAAGTCCGCTGCTCGGCCAACTCTCAAGGTTTGCCGAGTGTCCCCGCCGAGGCACTCGGCAAAGCCAAGCCACGTGGCCGCACCTGCGCTTTCCTGTTTTTCTCTGTTTGCCGAGTGTCTCCACGCAGCTCTCGGTAAATTATATACGTTTTGCCGAGTGTCGACACTCGGCAAACCGGATAACGGGTAGTTACGGCCGTTTGGTTGCTTTTTTGTGCCGGGTGCTCGGTGTGGCCGTCGGTGAAGTGTTTGCCGAGTGCCCCGACGGAAAACACTCGGCAAATAGGCGTTTGCCGGCAGCTTGTATGCCGTGAACCCCTTTGCCGAGTGTTACACTCGGCAAACCTTTTGCCGTGTGCTTTTGGGCTGTCGCGTGTGTCTTTTGCACACGGCAAATTTGCGCAATCCGGTAGTGGTCCATCACCGTTTCCCATTAGAGTGGGTATCCTTTCCATCTGACGCTTAAGCCCATGAGTGCATGTTGTTGGTTACGCCTGCTATTTTATGACGACTTGCTTCTCGCATTCCATAACGTTTACCCCTTTTTTTAATAAAAATCTAGGGTTAGATATCCTCTGAAGTGGTTCATGATGGCTAGAATTGAAAAGTGCTCTTCCATGATGAAATTTCAAAATGTTATTGCGTTTTCATCATGCATCAACATCTCTGTTGTAGTGTGCCCACATATAGTCCCAACAAATTCATATTCCAAACAAACAGGCCTTTGAAAGTTGAACTTATAGACTGATGGAGTAAAATATATGTTAGAGCCAAAAGATAATTTTGCCGAAAAAGATGAATATTCATATAAATCGCTAGAGTCCATAGGACCGAGTAGCGTTGACATGGCAACCACAAATTGGACGTGGTACAGAATTATGAAAATAATATACTCCCTCCGTCCCTAATGTAAGGCATATTTAAATTGGTTCAGACAAGGCTTTGACCAATAATTACTTTGTTATCTAGTTTATATGATACAAACTCACAATAAGTACTTTTAAATATAAATCTAGTGACATCAATTTTTTGTCACATAAACACTACGGTAGGAATGGGTTTCCCAAACCCCCACATCTCAGCCAGTTATAGAAAAACCAACAGAAAGAACAGTACTCTTGGCCGGTTCAGTTGAAAAAATGGGCTAAAAGGAATTAACCGATAATATATCACCTTAGCCAGTTAATATTATGAACTGACTATAAAAATAATTCAGCCAGTTCAACATGGAAAACTGACCATAAAATATGTACTATTTTAGTTGGTTTTCTGGTTTGGACTAGTTGAAAATATACCTTAGTCAGTTTCTGTCCAAAACCAAAAAAAAAGTATTTCACAATAATCTATACATTACGAGGAGACAGCCTTTGATGCAAGTGTCCATTATTTGTGTGAGTCATGTGATGACATAAACAATATATGTGATGAATATTTTGCCATACTTTGTTTTGATTGGATTTGTATATTCAGTTGCATGAATTCAATGTCAGTTGGTTTGGATAATTGACTGTGTGGGTTGTTTGAGTTTCTCAATTTGCTCTAGGAAAAATTGAGTGGATGAAGGATTTTTCTCGACTGACTTGAGTCAAGTGGAAAACTTGTGCTCGCAACGCTTTGCTTGGTCTATTGTGTGCAGGTGCGAGTTGGGTGCGGCGATGGTTCGGCCATATGGACCGGCATGAGGCTTGGAGGGCTGAGATGCGGTCAAGGAGGTGACGACGACATCGTGCGGCTTAAAAGCATGTACGTGGAGGACAAGAAAGTGGGTGGAGACGAGACGTGAGGACTAAGTCAGTGCGAGAGCGTTTTGGTTAAAAACGCGGAATCTACCGAAGCATAACCACACTACAAGAAACCTGTTAATCTGTGACGGATTTAAACTGTCACAGATGTTACCAAAATCGTCACTGATGCGAATTGTGACGGTTCTTAAATCCGTCATGTATATCGCGTCATAGATTGACAGCTGCACCTTTAATGACGGATTCCCCAAACCGTCACAGATGTTCTCCAATCCGTGACGTTCGTAAACCGTCATAGATCAGTCCCCAAGGCCCTAGCCAAGCCAGTTCTCTGTGACGGACTAAACCGTCACGGATGTACTTGACGTGGCATCTGCGTGGATCCGACGTGTCATCTGCGTGGATCCGACGTGGCAATCTATGATGCCCGCATTGTGTACGGCCCAATATGGTTTTGGGCCCACGTAGTTCGATCCAGCCCAGCCCATTAGTCTATTTTTGGGCAATCTAGCCTGGCCCACTCGCCCTTTTTTAGCAACTAGCCCGGCCCTGGCAATCCAGCCCAGCCCAGCCCAGCCCATTAGCTTTTTTTTCAGGTAGGTTTATTTCAGTCTAGTCCAATGCTATTTTCTGGTCCAACCCAGTAGCCCGTTTGAGTCCATAGCCATTTTTGGTCCAGCCCATTAACTCTTTTTACTCTATCCAGCCCATTAACTCTTTTTCTTATGTGTTGCTACGCTGAGTCTGCTTCATTTAGTTCACTGTGCAATCACAATTCAGCAGTTAATTTTGTCAAAATTGATTCTGATCCAGGATACAAGTGCAATGTTAAAAACACAAAGAAGCACATCATCACACAGCACAAGTATTCAAACTCCAGCACCACTGTCTAACAGCAAAATACATGTTGTTCTCCAAACCGTAGCACCACTGTCTAACAACACCACTGTTAGCACCACTATCAGCAAAATGCATACATTCATGCATCAATACATCCATCAAGATGCATACATTCATGCATCCATCAACTAATGCATGCAGTTTGCAGCAGCAAAAGCATTACAAAATAGGTTCCAGCAATATCACATTCACATAGCTTCCAGCAATACTTTCTTACCCTGTAGCTGAGTTTGAACGCAACTGGCTTAGCAAGAAGTCAAGTTTTTCATCCAAATCAGCTTGCTTCTTCCTGTTCTCCTCTTCTTGCCTAAGCCTTGCTTCTTCTGATTCCTTTACCTGGTTGGTCAAGTTGTCGATAAGCTCTCGAAGCTCAGCATTTCCCCTCTTCTCCGCTGCCAGTTCTGCTTCAAGGTTGCTAGCACTGGATCTCGCATGCACATGCTGGATCCCCACCTGCTGAAGAAACCTGGGTTTCTTAGTGTGCTCAGCAAGCACGTCAGCTACAGCCTCGGTCACAGAGTTGGATGTTGGCCATCTTCTGTAGGTTGAGAGGCCTTCTCTTCCATTTCAGTCTAGCAATGCAAGCAAGAAGCATGGTT
This sequence comes from Stipa capillata, assembly GCA_019208055.1. Lineage (NCBI taxonomy): Eukaryota > Viridiplantae > Streptophyta > Magnoliopsida > Poales > Poaceae > Stipa > Stipa capillata. Next base: position 233,437 of record JAGXJF010001873.1, read on the forward strand.
ATGAGAGCACAAGGACAGATATAGACATGTAGTATGCTCTAGTCTGTACATCTATGCAGCAAGTACTTTAGCACAAGAATATCAAATATTTTAGCATAAGGACAGAGGACATCAAGTATTTTACCACCAGGACAGCAAGACAAAAGATCATGTTCAAGTATGACTCCCTAGTCAGTACAACCAAGCCGAAAACAGACCATAATGATAGAACTGCACATGTTTAACATGCTTGTACTGAATAAGCAATGTAAAATATTTGTGTCTCTACTGTAAATTATTAGTGCTAGTTACGTCATACAAGGAATAAATAGTTTCTTGCGAATACCATGTTCATACATATACTCATTTAAATTCCATCTCTTCCTCTTCAAATTTAGAAAATATAGAAACCTTATCTTATCTCTGGATTATCAAAGCATTTAAAATCAACTCATGTCACAACTACACATTACATATCGTTCAAGCAGCCCATTACACACATTCAATTCAATATGCAGAAAGAACACTTAATATTCTCCATAGCAGCCTACTAGTATCTACAACTGCACAAGGACAGCAAGACTTACAATTGCACAAGGACAGCAAGTACTTTAGCACAAGCTAAATATCTACAATAGCACAAGGACAGCAAGACTTACAATTTCACAAAGACAGCAAGTACTTTAGCCAAACTAAATATCTACAATTGCACAAGGACAACAACTAAATATCCACAAATTGCATAAGGACAGCAAATACTTCACAAGGACAGCAGACTAAACACCATGATCAAGCTTACTTACAATTGCAGCTTGTACAGTATCGGTGTAGCATTTCTTTTTATTGCTGTAGTGGCACTCCTTGAACAAATCCAGTGCAGTAGGTTTTTTATCTTTGTATTTGTTCTCCCTGAAACGACATACATACAGCAAGCTTATATTTGTGTTCGCCACCGCTTTGAGAGTTGGTAAACTATGAAGAAACAACATGTATAGTACAAAATGTATACAATTACTACATGGAAGCAAAATTTCACAAGCTGCACATGCACAGCCACAAGTTTAACTTACCAAATTTTCACAGTGCACCAGGTAGCTGCGTGAACCAGTAGTTTGATGAAACTTGACTTGAGATCGGTTAACTTTGTTTTTTTCACAAAATCTCCTACGTCGAAAGAACAAATACATGTAAGGCACTTTCCAGATTAGCATGTAGAAGGAAGAAGTTTGGTTTTCCGTAAGAAACGTACCATCTTTTGGGATCCTTCCAGCTTTCCACTAGGTCATTCCACTGGTCATCAGTCATAGATTTGATAGAGAAGTTCTCCTCACCAAATGGAGTGGGTAAGGATCAAAGTACTTTCGTTTGAGCCTATGTCGCTGTTGGCGAAGCGCAGACTTCATCATTTTGTGTACAAGCCTTCGTAACTGGCTCAGCATTTGCATTCATCTCGAACTCGTTCTAGTCAGATTAAAGAACATGTATAAAAATCAGAATAACACATAATTGACAGGTTGCTAGCCATTAAAGAGAGAAAGGCTTGGGACTATGTACTTACACCAACTTTGCCTACAAAGTTCATGAAGATCCCATTTTGTTTCTTGTAATGCTTCCAGTGCGTAAACACAGGCACATGGTTCCTAACTGTGATGTTGCATTCAGTTGCAAACTTTGCAGCAATAATAGGTGCCTCCGGCCTTAACCTCCCTTCTGGAATGACCAGTGGCAGTTTGCCTCGCTGGCGTCGACTTATCCTATTGAGACCTTTTCCTATGTTGGGTTCCCCTTTCCCTTGCCCCCTCTGCTAGTTGTGGATCTACAAAGAAGGTAAAGTCAAAAGAATTAAAAAAGTACAGGAAATCCAACTGCGTCAAGAATGGGTGATAACCCAACCGCAATTAGAAGCATACAAGTTCACTGCTAAATAGAGAACACTATTTCCAATGAGTAATTATATTACATACCATAACAATGACTTAAAGGATATCAACAATGAATGTTCACAAAATTTTAAAATAAGAACCATATAAGTCGGTATTTTGAGCTTCTTTTACACAGGAAGATGCAGTCAGCAGGATGACAAAATAAAGCCTATATGCTTGAATTGCTGACTTCAGATTCTAAGAATTCATTTGATGGCTAATCCTAGGAAAAATATGTATGTAAAGGTCTGCACGATACCAACTCAACATACTGATACAGCATTTCATAGAAGGATAGATTGAGCAACAAGCTTTAACTCAACAAACATGCTAGAAAGTTTTAGGGTGTATTACATGCCTTGAGAGTTATTGTCAAGTTGAATTTCCTGATCTGGTTGGGCACTACCATCACCTTCCTCGGTGGCCGTCTGGTTCTCGTCATCGTGATGGGCAATGAGATCACCTCCATTGGCCATCCAGTTGTCGTCATCCCGATGGGCAAGGTCATCATCTTCTTTTTAAAAAATAAAGCATCCAGAGTGAGAGTGTGTTCATAATGGAATCAAAGATAACATAGTAAGAAACTTGCCTTCAACACCACGTTGTGTGTGGTCATCAAAGTTGTGAAAAGTTTCTCCTCTCTTGGCTAGCACGAACCACAGATGCAGATGCAGTTGGCTTATGGATGTCACTTGCATCAACATCTTGTACTAGTCTTTTGTTCGACCTAGTAACTCTACTGTTGGTTGGCTGCTCTGCATGAACTCTCTCAGGAGGTCGAGGCCTGATTCCACCAGGAGCCATGTCAACAGTACTTTTCTTACTAGTTTTGTGGCTAGTCCTCTCAGAATCTTCCAAGCTCTTATAGAAATGAAAATCCTGCATCAATCAACAAAGCATGACAAAAAATTATGTTGCATTACCAAACAAGCAATACAGCTAGCCACTAAATGATGAAATTAGCACCTTAGACTTTAAACTAGCAGGTGTGGACTCAAACGAATCTCCTTCACTGGTATCGTCCTCTTCAGGATGGTACTCAGCTTCAGAGTCATCACTACTATGCTTGGGCTTTGCTTTTTCAGGTGAAATGGAGGTTTTGGTTGCAAAGATCTGTGATAATGTAGGAAGTCCAAGCGCGTGAAGCCTTGCATTGTTCCGCATGCATTGTTTCAGGCGCAACTCTTCCAGCGGATGTATTGGCGGTTCTAAGATGAACGGAGAGATGAACAAAAATTACTATTTCTATAACAGTACTTAACAAAAAATTAATATTTTTAGTGACTAATTTTACATCTACACGAGATCGAAATCTACACTTTACGGTACAGGGCCCTTATTTCGTAGGTGCGGCCAGAACTGTAATGAACCACAAGCTCTAGAAGTGAAATCAGTCAGAAGCATGAATTATTTTTTTAGACAATCAACAGAGCTCAGACTATATACCTACTAAAATCAGGCACAAGCATGAATTCTTTTCTTTAGACAATCAACAGAGGTCAGATAATGTAACTACTAAAATCAGGCACAAGCACTAATTCTTTTTCTTTTTTTTGACAATCAACAGAGCTCAGATTTTATACCTACTGTCTTGCGTCCTCGGGGTATCTTCGCTGCAGGCCTCTTTGGCATCACGAGAAGTGGGGGAGATGTCCTTCAATCAGCGGGCGGTGAGGTGGTGGAGGCGTCTTTACAGCGGAGACGTAGCCAGCAATGGAGGGGGGTGATGGTGGGGGGGTGGTGGTGGGGGGTGTGGGGGGGACGTACCCGGCGATGGAGGGGGGTGATGGTGGGGGGTGGTGGTGGGGGTTGTGGGGGAGACGTAGCCGGTGATGGAGGCGGGAGGGGAGGTCGAGTCGTGGTCGACGGGCGATGGAGGGGGCTAAGGTTTGGTCGCCGGGGGGTGGTGGTGGGGGTTGCGGGGGAGTCGTAGCCGGAAAGGGAGATGTGGCCGGCGGTGGAGGAGGAAGTCGTGGCCGGCGTGGAGGAGGAAGTCGTGGCCGGCGTGGAGGTGGAGGAGCGGCCGGCGTGCGTGGCGGAAGGGGAGGTGTGGGAGTGGTTTTTCTTTTTTGAGGGAAGGAATGGAGTGGTTTGGGGGCGACGTGGCACGGGTCGGGGCGTGGGGTGGGGATTACTTTTGCTGAAATTTCTAGAGAGCTGATTTTGGGTTGGCGCCAATTCGAGCCAACAATGACCGTGTGCCTGCTGACCATATTTTAGAATTTTCTAGAAGATATGTTATACATCGATATCATATTTTATATTGTTACATTATATTATGGTAAAAGATTAGTGGTGTTAATAAAACACAAACACTTGGTGGTCAAAATACCAAGTATAATTTATTATTCAGTTCCTTTTAGATTGAAAAGTAAATATTTGGATATGGAACAGATTTTCAGCATCTTATTCACAGAAGCAGAAAAGGTTATCATATCATCAAGATTTTAGAAATCAGAATTGTTCTGTTACCTTCTGAAAATTATGCTTACTTTGGCTGATCGGCGCCGGCAGTGTGAGGAGGGAGTGGCATGGTGGGGGATGAGCTGCTTGCCGCAGCCTGTGGAGAGGGCGCGTAGGGCGGTGGACGACCACGAATCCGAGACATCCAACCCACGTGATCCTCGCCGCACACCAAAGACAAGATCCTCAACTCCGGTGGCCTAGGTTGACATTGTCTTCCGGTTATCCTCTAACAATCTCTCCACCATGCAATAGAGCGGTGAGGCAGAGATCGATTGTCTGACGGACACCGGACAACACTTGAAGAGTGTCGGCACTGAACGCCATTGCCGCCGCCAATTCTTCCGTAATAACCTATACCTAGTGTGAACTCGCGATGCGCTGCACTACCTTGGACATTTTATCAGAATCACCGTGTGATGCACAGATGGGGGCTGCCACCCCATGTTCGACCTGAACGCTCGGATTGTTTTCAAATGCGTGAACATTTATAAAATTTTAATGAATAGCATCGTTCGTTACTGTATCCTTTAGGTGACGCGATGCTCCTGCTCGCACTAAGTGACGCATAGCAGATAAAAATTTTATGTTTTCTGAAGAACTAAACACCTAATAAATATTGTGATATGTGATATTGTGCTGATACTGTGATGTGTTGGGGCAGGAAAACGCCAGCTTAGCTGGCGTTCGGATACTAGAGGCAAACGCCAGCTTAGCTGGCGTTATATTTGCAAAACAAACGCCAATGTATGTGGCGTTTGACTGCGTGGGCTAAACGGTCGTGCTGGCCGGAACAGAAGCGTGCCTGTGCGGGTCTCTGTTCTGCGGAAACAGGCGGCGTTTGGATTTTCAGATCAAACGCCGCGGGACCTGGCGTTTGGGTTAGTAGGCCAAACGCTCACCAACTGACCAGAACAGTAGCGTGTTTATGCATGGCTCTATTTTGCGGAAACAGCTGGCATTTGGCTTTCAATCTAATCGCAGGTCTTGGGTTCGAGCCCTAGGTACCACACTTTTTTTTGGAATTAACTCAACGGAAGCCTTTTTTTTTGGAATTAACTCAACTGCAGCCTTGCACTAAACAGCACACACACATATTTGCACAATCAGAACGCAACAGACATATTTGCACATTCAGAACGCAACTGAATCAAAAGCCTAGTACATTTTTGATGAACTGAATCAAAGATGAAATTGCACATGTAACAAATGGATTTTTTTTATAGAATTTCTATATTTGATGAACTGAAGCTGACACTACAAAACAAGTGCTTGAAGCAAGCCACATAAATTCTTCACCAGCAATTCTTCATCAATGCTTCTGTGTAGCTCCATAATTAAAGAAAATCAAGTGCAAGTGGTGCTTCTGCTTGCTGTAATAGTCCAGAAAGGAATATCATAAGTTTTTAGATTATTATCACATATTATGCAATAGAATAAGACTAAAGATAGTACCTTGTATGTTAAAGCATCTACTCGTCATCGCTGTCGATATCCAGTGTGGCGCCTTCTTCGTTTTTGCTGCAATACTCCATACCTGTGTCATTTGCTTCACCTTCGCTGCCATCTTCATACACTTCTCTGTTTTTGTCTTTCATCAAACAGGCAACTACATCAGCTTCAAAAATAATGCCTTGCTCATCATCTCTATGTAAAGGCTCCTTAGATATAAGATCGGAAACTGCTCTTCGCCTACCCTCCTCATCACAACACTCCTCCTCTTGATATGCAGGAGCAGTGAAAGGTACACCCTCAGTTTCACTAATATTGAAGAGATGCCTATGGTCGAATGTTTGCACAACTTGCCAATTTCTCCCAAACTTTGTGTCTGGCAGATAGAAGACCTTTCTTGCCTGAGTAGCCAAAATGAAAGAATCATTCTTGTACCATAAACTTCCAACATTGATGCTTTTAAAAAATCCATCATTTTTAAGTTTAGTCCTCTTCCCATAAACTTAAACCAGTCACATTTAAACAAAATAACTGACCTGTCGTCCGAGTTATAGTCTAACTGAATGATCTCTTTCAGGGTTCCATAAAAATCAATGACCTTACCGTCATGTTTACCTTCGGTCATGACTCCACTGTTTTGTGTTTTCCTATTGTTATCACGGTCAACAGTGCTAAATCGAACCCCATTCACTACGCACGATGAATATTTCCTTACTCTCGAATCAGGACCACAGGCCAAGGCAAACAGATCTTCATCTACCTCTTCGCCATCCTCATTCTGCAGCCCCATCATCTGCAACAGCACACACAAGCACATACATTAGAATCTGTAGTGAAAATCTGATAAATAAAAATTGAAACTAGATGTGATGAAAACTAACATAGTTCCTGAACCATGTCTGAAATCCTTCCTGAAGCTTTGTATCATGTTTGGCACCTGTTCTCTCTCTAACTCATCTCTGGACATTCTGTACAAAAAAATTAGTCAATAGATCACATATGTACGACAGAAAGGTAACATACGCAAGTTCAAAAGTGAGAACATACCCGATATATTTCTCAGATTGACTACAGTTGTTCAACACATACCACAACATTTGATCAAATTCTTTTTATCATATACATATTCATATGCTGACGTAAAATTAACTCCATGCCCGAAAACGTCAACACCATAGGCTTCTTCATCTGAAAACCTGTCGACGATCGGTGAACCGGCGATCTTACGGTACTCGTGAGATGATGATTACTGGGGGGTAGGGACCTCTAGGGCCCAAGTGCCAAGAGATCTGACAGCAGGGGACAGTCGTTTTTATACAGGTTCGGGCCTCCCTCAGGATAATAACCGTACGTCCTGTTGCTATATATTAATCGGGAACACGCTTTACAGTGGGGGTGTATGTTAGTGGCTATCCTAGGCCTAATCGTAGACTAATCCTAGCTAATCCTCCGGGCTCGACTCCTTCGAGACTGCGGGTCTTCTAGAGCTTCGCCTCCTGGGATCCTATGCTGCTTGTGCTGCGACTAGTTGAATCTGTTGGACTTGTTCGGCTTGTCCTCCCCTATGGGATTGCTGATCCTTATATAGGGGGTACCCAAGGTCGTACTGGACGTGGACTTACGCCCGAATAGGACTCTGGCTTCCTTAAACGTCGGGATTGACTTTCCTAGTTTAAGGGGAGTCTTCCTTCCTTAGAGGGGTTACCTTATCGTCCGAGGATCCTTATTAGATACGTGGTACCTTCCTAAAGTCCCGGGGAACCGTACACGGATACCCCTAACACACGGGATACCGTACTATTCATCATCAAGCCCCCCATCAGTACGTGAAGTGAGGTCATGATGGTTCTGTTGGAAATCTGCCCTTGTCGGGAAGCAACTCCGAGTAGGCGACTTCGAGTACTTTTGCTAACAACGTTCCCGAGTAGGTAATATCTCTACCGGGTAGTCGTGATATCCTTGGTCGGGATAAACCTTCGAGTAGTCCAAGGCATTTCTCTGGGCTGGCTTGCCCGTGAAGCATCTTTTGATTTAATCTGATCCGTTGATCACGGACACGCATTCGCCTGGAAGATTTCTAGGAAACCGAACCATCATGGCGGAATTTTCGCGTGGTGATGAAGAATCTTTCATTTTTCTGTGCCACTGTACCGCTAACATTAGCGAAACCGCAGCGCGCTTGTCAATTGCGATGAACAGGAACTTGTAGCCCCCGGGCGAGACCGGGAAGGGCCCCAGAATATCCAAGCCCCATGTCGTGAAGGGCCACGACAAGGGAATCGTCTGCAATGCTTGGGTGGGCTGGTGAATGCGTCTACCGTGAAATTGACACTGACGGCATCGCTTCACTAACTCGCTCGCGTCATGTAGGGCTGTCGGCCAATAGAATCCTTGTCTAAAGGCCTTTTCGACCAGGGTTCGGAAAGATGCATGTGCCCCGCACACCCCTCCATGGTTCTCTTCGAGTAATCTTATACCCTGCGTTCGAGGGATACACCGCATGAGCACTCCGTGAGCCCCTCGTCGGTAGAGGGCCCCATCAACCAGGGAATACATCCTGGCGCGCCGGGCAATTTGCTCGGAAAGCGTATCGTCCTCAGGCGTAGTTCGATCGAGAAGGTACATGCAGATGGTTTCTATCCACGAATCCTCAAGACCGAGGGGAGCAACGAGCCGACCCGCTACTCTTCTTGGAGCGTCAATACCTGGTGACGTCCTTGAATGGTGCTCTGTTCTGAGGGTGGCCATTCCTTCGTCCACAGGTTCGTTAGAAGCAATGGACGGCGTCGAAATCCTTTTTGCAAAGGTCCCGGGTGGACATAGAGATCGTGAGGACGCCAGGCGGGCAAGACTATCGGCTCGGCAGTTATCCTTTCTTAGGATGTACCGTACTTTGAGCCCGATGAATTTCTTCTCTAGCCTCCTCACCTCTGCTAGGTAGCTGCCATGTTCTGGTCTAAGGTCTGGTATTCCTCGGACACTTGTCTCGCTACCAGCTGTGAGTCCCCACCCACGAGTAGGCAATGGATACCAAGTGCGGGGATGACTCGGAGACCGGCAAGCAAACTCTCATACTCGGCCCCGTTATTCGTGGCCGGGAAGTCAGTCTGCAGTGCATACTGCAGGCATTCTCCGGTTGGTGAAGTCAGTTCCAGCACGGGGCTGGTAGGCTGTGGAGCCCCCAGCTTAGGACGCCTGTCATCCGACTTGAGCAAAGGTCTAGCCCCCGGTCGTGGCGCTTCTAGATATAATCAACAACCAAAAACGTTAGTCGTAATTTGCCTTTATTGAAACTAACCTTTTGCCTTTTTGCTTGCTTCGTCTGGGACCTAGAGGAGCGATTGGTCCGGTCAGAGCAGGAGCGGGGAACTGATTTCGAGGCGAAGAAGTCTCGAATGGCTGAATGCAGATAGCCTGCTAAACTGACTTAACACTTTTTGATTAGTAACTGTGCTTAATCTGTGTGTTTTGTTTTCTGAAAGTTGATCATTTTTGAAAGTAACTGCATTGGGAATGTTGTCAGATGCAAAGGTTCTCGAGGATTTAGTCGAACTTCGCGTCCACCTTCCTTGACTTCGGCTTACGAGTTGCGCCGTATGCCACTGACTGCGATCGACCAGGCCTTAGGTTTAGTCGGATGGAGGTCTCAGAGGCTCCTCGTCATTAGTAAACACGATAAGGGGTCTTCGTACAGTCTGTCATAGCCATAGCAGCAACCTGTGTTCCCTTGTCGAAGGGGTATTGGACGCTAGTTAGTGAACCTCTCGTAACCCTTGCTCTGATGACATTGCACTCTATTCGGGATGTCTTCTGTTCAAAGTAGTCGGGGTGGCCGGTAAGCGTACGATTTTGTTGGCCTAGTCATACTCGTACCTTCTCTTCTTCCCTTGCTCGGAGTCGGGGAACTTTGCTGCGGGAACCGGGGAGTTTGGTCGGCCAGGCCTTAGGTCTAGTCAGGTGGGAGGCTCAGTGGCTTCCCCTGTCACCTGTAGACACGTTAAAGGGCTTTCCTCTCATCCTAGACGGTCGCAGCGTAGAACCCTTTTCCCTTTGCTTAGGTTGGGTTGCAGGTACGTGCATGTGTACGCCAGTTTTTCGCTTGATGCCACATACTTATCCAGCCCCCGACTGTCTTATTCGAGAAGTTTCTCGGATAGGCAGTCTGAAAAAATAAATATCGAACTAGGAACTTGATATTTAAAAAACTGTGAACTGATTGGAGCATCATTTATACGTTACTATAAGAAAAAACTGCTAGAAAAAACTAGAAGTAAAAACATCACCTCCTCCTCTCGAGTTGTCGTTGGTTGCTCCAGAAACTCTCGTGCTCTTCTCGTGACCCGCTGAAAAAGCTTGTCGAGTGCGCGTGCTGGGCGACGGCGCCCGGAGCGTCTTATCATCGGCTTATTCGTAGCTTGACGACTTAAGGCTAGAGCTAGGCAACCTGAGACAGACTGGCGATCGGAGGGGTGATGACTGTGCGATCTTACCGAAGGTGCTTGCACGGGGAACTCTCTAAGGGGACTCGACTATCTCTCTCCTGCTAACTCGAGTGACCTAGATCGGGCGACTTCTCCTGTGGAGCCGTTGTCCTGCTGAGGATAAAGCCATTTTTGCCCCGGTTCCGAACTAGCCGTAGAACCTGCTCTCCGACTTGGAGGGGGTATTTTCCGAAGTTGTCGCTCGTAGTTGTGGTGGAGGTCTTGCTGAACGATCTCGTCGGGCTCCGGTGTTGTGAGCCCCCATGCTGATTCGGGTCTTCGAGATTTTCTCGACCGTCATGGATCGCGAGAACTACTCGAGGGTCTGGATTAGGTGAGGTGTTCACCCGAGTAGAGCTACGGGTCACCAATTGGGCTTGAGGAGATTCGGCCTGGTTCTGAGCCTCTTGAAGGTCAGCCCCCAGCCGTTGCAGTCACTGCACACCCACAGGTGTCGATAAATCCGGCACGGGAGGCTGTGACAGCAGATTGCGCACTTCCGCAAGTCTTCGAGCAGCTCGGGACACGTACTCTCTCGTTCCCGATCTCTCCACAGCGGCAGGCAGGTCTCCGTGCCGGCGAGGAGTTCTTTCCCCGGCGGCGGGTAAACCCTCGTTTATGTGGGAGGCAGCCATTGCATTGTGCTGCTGTGAGCCCCCGGGCAGATTCTGATCTTCGAGGTCTTCTCGACCGTCGTCGATCGCGAGTACCATTCGAGGTCCTTGGCTGGACGATGTGTACTCGTATTCCATCGCGTTGTTCTCATCGGACGCGACGCGGGTAAGATCTTGATCGTTCTCACGATCAGAGTTTACAGGAGAAATTCCAACCATGGGGCTGGTCGTCCCTGCCGGGGAGTCGTCGTTCAAGACCAACTTCCCGCTGAAGGCCCTGGCGCACTCGGTTCTGAAGTGATCTGCTTTGCCGTCCGAGTCCTCACCAGGGGCGTATTCTCCGAAGTCCACTCGATCCGTAACCGGGTACGGGTCCATAGGGCCAAAGTTGTCGTAGAAACCCTGGTCCGAGTACCCAGTACGAGGCGAGATTGCGATCGGTTTTCCTGCCGTGCTTGCTACTTCCTCCTCGGTCGAGACCGGCGAGGGCTGTGCAACCGGCACTGGGATCTTATCGCGCTTAGTTGCGCGTCCTGCTGACTTTGATCTTTCCTGGACGGCTTGGTCCAGAGAGGTCCCCACGGTCGGCGCCATCTGTCGATGATCGGTGAACCGGCGATCTTACGGTACTCGTGAGATGATGATTACTGGGGGGTAGGGACCTCTAGGGCCCAAGTGCCTAGAGATCTGACAGCAGGGGACAGTCGTTTTTATACAGGTTAGGGCCTCCCTCAGGATAATAACCGTACGTCCTGTTGCTATATATTAATCGGGAACACGCTTTACAGTGGGGGTGTATGTTAGTGGCTATCCTAGGCCTAATCGTAGACTAATCCTAGCTAATCCTCCGGGCTCGACTCCTTCGAGACTGCGGGTCTTCTAGAGCTTCGCCTCCTGGGATCCTATGCTGCTTGTGCTGCGACTAGTTGAATCTGTTGGACTTGTTCGGCTTGTCCTCCCCTATGGGATTGCTGATCCTTATATAGGGGGTACCCAAGGTCGTACTGGACGTGGACTTACGCCCGAATAGGACTCTGGCTTCCTTAAACGTCGGGATTGACTTTCCTAGTTTAAGGGGAGTCTTCCTTCCTTAGAGGGGTTACCTTATCGTCCGAGGATCCTTATTAGATACGTGGTACCTTCCTAAAGTCCCGGGGAACCGTACATGGATACCCCTAACACACGGGATACCGTACTATTCATCATCAAAACCTATATTTCTCTGTTCCCGATTAAATCTTGTTTCAACATCATCATCCATGTACTTGGAGCAAAATGTCAAGCACTCATCGGCAATATATGCCTCAGCAGTCGAACCTTCTGGTCGTGCCCTATTCCTCACATAGCACTTTAAAGTATACAACCTCCTTTCAATTGGGTACATCCACCCATATTGCATAGGATCTCGGAGCAATGCCTCTTCAGGTAAATGTACAGCAAGGTGCACCATCACATCAAAGAAAGCAGGGGGGAAAATTTTCTCAAGCTTGCACAAAATCACAGGAATTTCCTTTTTCATTTCAGCCAACATATCCTTGTTAAGAGTTTTGCTGCACAATTCCCTGAAAAACTTGCCTAACTCAGCTATTGCTTGATATATATTATTGTCCAAAAATCCTCTCATGCCAGCAGGTAAAATTCTTTGCAAAAGAATGTGACAATCATGTGTTTTTAGGCCTTGTACCTTGGTTCCATCAACACTTGTACATCTTGAGATGTTGGAAGCAAACCCATCTGGAAACTTTAACTCCCTCAAAAATTGACAAAATGCAACCACTTGTTCTTTGGACAAGGTATATCGGGCTGGAAGCATCACATATGAGTTTCTTTCCTCCCTCAATTGCAGCCCCTTTCTAATATTCAAATCTTTGAGATCAATCCTAGCATTAATTGTGTCCTTTGTCTTTCCCTCAATGTTCAGAATTGTTCCAATGAGGTTTTCACATATGTTTTTCTCAATGTGCATGACATCAAGATTATGTCTCAGCTTCAAGTATTTCTTCAAATCCCACAAACAAACCCTCCGGCTCCAAATTGGCACATGACTCTTCTTGCTGCCCAAGTCAGAACGCTTCCTTTTTCTGCTTTTTGTTTGTTCCCCAGCTCTAACCTTCTCCAATTCTGCTTGCAGCTCTTCTCTAGAGAATTTACCTGGCTCATCATTGCTTTCATGAAGACCAACAAATTCATTGTTTCTCCGCAAACGATGGCCCCTTGGAAGGAAACGATAGTGCCCAATATACGCAATTTTGTTCCTTAGGCCATATGAAAGTGGGTGCTTGTCACAATGAATACATGCAAAATAGCCTCTTGTGGTACGCCCTGAAAGAGTGCTCAGAGCTGGGTAATCGTGAATGCACTATAGAACTGCGGCATGAAGATCAAACATTTTTCCACTAAGAGGATCATATGTACGCACAACCTTCCAAAGCTCAAGTAAATCTTCTACAAGAGGCTGTAGAAAGACATCGAAGTGCTTGCCAGGTGATTTAGGACCCGGAATTAGCAGAGCCATCATGAAATTTGATTGCTCCATGCATGCCCAGGGTGGAAGGTTGTATGGCACAACAAATACAGGCCACATACTATAGTTTGTGTTAAAGTTGCCAAAAGGATTGAACCCATCAGTGGCAAGGCCAAGTCTAATGTTTCTGCCATCTTCTGCAAACTCTGTATATTTTTTTGTCAAAGTCTTGCCATGCCACACCGTCAGCTGGATGGTTCATTTCCTTCTCACTGGGCTGCCTCTTTAACTTGTGCCACTGTGCTTGTTTTGATGCTTCTTTGGAAATAAACATCCTCTTCAGCCTAGGTACCAGTGGAAAATGCCTCAAAACTCTCTGTGGAATCTTCTTCCTACCAGGGTCTTTCCATCTTGATAGACCACAAACTGGGCAATTGTCATGCTTGGCATATTGCTTTCTGAACAGAACACAATTATTGAAGCACAAATGTATAGATTCATATCCAAGGCCTAATTCTTTTAGAAGATTCTTTGCTTCATTATACGATTTTGGCAGTGTATTGGGTTCAGGGAATGCTTCAGCCAATAGCTTCAATATTTCAGTAAATGCAGTATTGGTGATCCTATGGTATGACTTCATATGAAGAAGCTTTACCACAAAGGAGAACTTTGAAAACTTGGTACAACCATGATAAAGCTGACGCTTTGCCTCTTTCATCACGTTTGCCAAAAAAGACTCATTCTCAGGAGGGTTTGCGCCATTGTTCCCATCTTGATTTTCAACTTCCTTTTCAGCTTGTTCTACTGCTGTGCGTAGGTCTGCAAACAACCCTTCAAGTCGATCAGCACCATTGTTCTCATCCCCGGTGTCATGCACATCAACAGGAAGATCAATAACATCTGCATCAAAGTCCTCTCCGTGATGTATCCACCGAGTGTATGTACTTTCCATGCCATTCATCAATATGTGCTTGTTCACAATGGTCTGATGCAGGTATTTCTGATTAAGGCATTTACTACAGGGGCAGAGTTGTCAAACCCCAGAATCTATAACAGAGAGTCTTAAGCAAAACCACCCGTTAAGTCGGAACGTCAACCCCGACCTCAACTCCCAGGAATCAATCCCAAGAGGAGCGGAGTGATATGGCTCCGAATAGCCCGAGACGTCAACCCTGAACTTTCTCCGGTAAATTAATGCACAGATCAAGTAGGGTGATATGGTCTCCTCACTCTTTTCTTACTGAGCCGGAACGTCAATCCCAAACTCGTCCCAGCAAATTAATGCTCGGCTGGAGTAGGATGATATAGTTCCCAACCTCTCAGTAGTAGAGTCACTTCACAGGGGTGATTAAACCTAATAACTCTATGATATAAACTCTGAAATTCTACCCACAACATGTGCTTCATCAACATACACACATGGCACATGAGCAGGCGAAAATAACCAGATTTCACAGGCGAAAATAACCAGATTTCACAGCAGTAACTCTACGACGGAAACTGCAATATTATAAGTTCTTGAAACTTAACAACTTATATTCACAAAAGGGGATCCGAAGATCCAACTACACAGCGGAAGAGTAATTAAGGCTACGAAGCCGAAATGGTAAGGCCAAAAATGGCAGCAGAACAAACCAAACTGCCAAACCCTGGGGGCAGGATCACTGCCTGGGATTTCCAGTGACTAGTCGTCGTTGGTGTCGATCTCTAAGTAGAAACCACCCTCGGGAGGGGTAGTTTCCTCTGCAACAAAATATCAACAATAGCAGGGTGAGTACAAAATTGTACTCAGCAAGACTTACAGTGTGGAAATTAGTAATAGATGTGCCAGGTATCAATAACGGGGTAATTGTGGACTATTTTGCAGAAAGCAAATTTTACCTTTGTCAATAGAAGCTAGGTAGATGAAAAACCGACTACCAGAATACTTTTCAAAGGGGGTGAGTCGAACACTTCACGATCAGTCCTTACTGTAGATCACCACACCTTAGATACCCCGACTCTTCCTCAACCACCCGGGGAGGAAGCAGTCGCTAACACCGCAGCCTTAGAGTTGGCAAGTTTTAAAGTATTGTTGTAGTTGTCTAATTCGACGCAGGTAATCACTAAGTTGTCCATAACCGTGGACACGGCTGTTCAAACAGTTCAAACCCTGCAGGGGTGTACATCTTTACCTACACGCATCAACCGACTCCTAATGCCAATGCAATTCACACACTTCACGAGGTGTGCTGGTGGAGGGTGATTGAACACGACCTTTACAATGCTTTTGACCTAGGTATGAGCCACCCTTACGGGCCAGTCGATGTACATCAGTCCGGCCGTGACTACGACACGGTCCCATAAGTTGTAGCAGGTGATACATCCCCGGTCCTCGACCGTGTGTAACCCTTACACCTATATTGAAGCACACCACCACATCATTTTTCACTCACTCAGTGAACAGAAACGGCAAACTATGCAGCTCATACTCTAAGTCTAGGCAAATTATTCAGTCGTGGGTGGTCCATTATCCCACCCGTGTAGAAGTACGCAAATCTTGGGTCAATGTACGTCGGGAACCGGTGCTTGCGGGAAAACGAGACAACCCACCATGCTCCCAGCCATGGCCTCTCGTCTAACCCAATGATTATTAGTCAGGTTGATTAGTTGATTCCCGGTGAACACCCACCTACCACGTAACCCATCCAATGGCGTTGATTCGTCTGCCATCCAAGAAATTATGACTTTTACACGTCTAAGCATGTCTAAGCATTATTAACATAGCAAGCATTCTAACAGAGTACACTACACTACTCTAGATAGGTTTGGATGGTAGTTGTCGGCGTAGAGACGCCTCTAGCGGTGGTCCGGTTGGACCCCCTTTGGGATTCGGTCGGGGGCGATATAGAGTTCTTCTTATGAGCCGGTGACGGATCTTGGGTAAGGTGGGTTTGATGCAGGAGACACAGAGGATTTATCCAGGTTCAGGCCACCCGAAGGTGTAAGACCCTACTTCCTGCTGGTTCTTGGTGTGTTTGTATTGATTCTATGAAGATTACAGATTTGTTCTTCCTTACAAGAGACTAGCTGATCTTCAAGCTAGCGTAAAATGTCTAAGGCTTAAAAGAGTCTAACCTAAAAAGCTTCCAACAAAGATCCAACCCTTTGCATGGCCTGGGAACTCCTCTTATATAGCCGGGGGTTTACCACAACGGCCAGGAGGTACTGCAGACGATGTCGTGGGTGCCAAGGAGCTGCCCACTCTTACACTTAATGCGCTGCACCGATTTCCGCGCCAGACATCTCCCCGCCATGCTTCCGGACAGGGACCCTGACACCTTTATACCCGGTGGGTCCCACGAAAGTAGACTTACCGGGCTTCTTCTGACCGAGTGGGTGAAACATCCGCTCCTGGGCTCCGGGTGTCAGCGACCAACCGCGCAGCGGGACGCGCGGTGATTTGACCCAAAGGGGGCAAAAAAGGGGTGACAGCGACGCGGGCGCGCGGGGCGGCGCGCCCGGTCGGTCAACAACTCTGTCAGACGGACCCATCCCCTGGCAGGGGCTATGGCAAAAAGGGATTTGCCCTGCGCGGATGGGACCCGGCCTGACCGATATCATGCCCGCATAGGGCTTAGCATTTAATGTCCAAATGACAGGCATTAAATGTCTCTGCCGGGGCTGAGGCTTGTGGGAGAAGCCAAACACTGCAACGGCGCGCTCGGAGGAGGGGCCCACAGGGGGACCCCACGATCCCCGAGCGCTCCGATCCCGAGCGGCCCCTTCGGCTCCCGAGGGGCGCCAGCTGTCCCGGGCTGTCCCCGGGCGACCCCGAGCACTAAGGGAGCACTTGCTGGAGGGTCGCTCGGGGCCCCTTACGGGGGAAGCGCCAGGAGGTCCGCTCGGGGGCTCGACCGAGCACTCCCCTGGGCCCCACGCCTTGCGGGACGCCGAGCGCTCAGGGAAGGAGCGCCGAGCGCTTCCTCTGTTCTTGAGCCTTGGGCCTTAAGGAGCCCGAGGCCCTTTTTAGATTGCCCGCAAGGACGCGACGCTCGAGAAAAGCCCCCGAGCATCCAGGCTAGACCGCCGGGCCCACCTACTGTGACGGCGGGGTCCTACTGACCCGGCCGCCACGTGTCTCGCCTGCGGCCTCTGGTTGGCCTCCGCCGGCGGTTCGGGGGACCCTGGGCCCCATTCCGCCGACAGTAGCCCCCGGCCTTGTCTCCTTGCGCAAACACTCTGTTTCCAAAGCTCTTGCGCTCGCTTCGTCTTCTTCCTTTCGCCGCCTCTTCCTTCGCCTCCCAAAAACCTTCCTCGCCACCTCGCCACCATGATGACTCACCGCAAGACCCGACCAGCCTCCCCTGACCCGTCCGCCGTGATCCCCCAGTCGCGCCTCCTCAACGAGGAGGCAATGGACAAGATCCGGCTGCTGGCGCAGAAGGCCGTCCAGACCCGACGAGGGTTCGGCCGGCGACGTACCCCCGGAGCCACGGGCGGACGAGACGGTCATCTTCATCAGCTTCCTCACCGCCGGCCTGCTCCCGCCGTTCTTGCCATTTTTCATGGCGGTTCTGGAGAATTACGGGATCCACCTGCTGCATCTGACACCCAACTCCGTGGTGGTGCTGGCGATCTTCGCCCACCTCTGTGAGATGTTCGTGGGGGTAATGCCGTCGGTGGCGCTGTTCCGGCACTACTTTGTCCTCCGCTCGGTCGGAAAGAGCCGGGGCTCGAACCGGGCGGAGGTTAGCGGAAGCGTCAATTTTCAGCTCCGCGCGAAGCTCGCCGACCCCTACATTCCGCAAGACCTGCGGAATAAGTGGGACGACTGGTGCCAGATGTGGTTCTACATCAACACCGACCCGGCGCAGTCGCTCGTCCTTCCCGAAGTGCCGGCGGCGCACCAACACTCGTGGGAGAACCTTGCCGAGAACGACAACGAGCTCTGGATGATGACTTCTCGCATCTCCCAACTCCGGGAGTTGGGTTTGAATGCCACCATGGTTGTCGGTGACTTCCTGCGACGCCGGCTGGCACCGCTGCAGGACCGCAAGCGGCCGGCGTGGATGTACACTGGGGACCTGGACTACGGTCGGACGGAGACCAGCGCCGATAAGAATCTGACCAAGGGGGCGCTGGCGACCACCCTGAGGATGCTGCTCGGGGTCCAGGACGCCCTCGCCGCCGAGCTGTCGCGGCCAGACCTGCCGCTGTGCGTTGACGCAGAGCGCCAGTCCATCTTGGACATGATGCCGACGTGCGACGCGCGCGGCGTCGTGGCTCCGCCAAAGGATGGCGAGCGCAGGCCGGCGGGGTCCATCTGGATCTTCGCGAGCGAGCAGGAGGCCGAAGCGGCACGGGCGGCTAAGGCACCGAGCGCCCCGGCCGCGGTCCACGACCCCGCCGACCCGAAGGGCAAGGGGCTAGCCCCTCCTTCCCCCGTCCCCGCCACTGCAGCCGCAAGCGCCGAAGCCGAAGCCGCGAGCACCGCCGGCCACGGGGAGGCGAGCGACGGACATTGGAGGCAGCTCCGGGCAAGGGTCCTCCGGACAAGGAGCATCCGGACAGCGTGGCTCTGGCCCGGCGCCTCCGCCGCCTCCTCCGCCCGGGGGCAGGAGGCAGCGGTTCTGGGCCGCCGCCTCCACCGCCTCCTCCGCCCGCGCGCCCTGCGGCTCCGGGGGCGGGAGGCAGCGGTTCTGGGCGAGGGCCCTCCGGAACCGAGCCGGATGGAAGCTCATCGGCGGCGGACGTGGGTGTCGCCGCCGGGCAGAAGAGGAAGGGCCCGACGTCACCCCCTGGCGTGGAACGCCATGTTCCGAAGGGCGCGTGGTGGTAAGCGAGAGCTCCCTTCCCCCCGACTTTTCTTTTTCCTTTTTTGGCTAAGTGTCTTGCTCGGGCACTGACCCAAACTTGTTTGTGTTTGTCCTTTCAAGAAGAGTAAGAAGTCTCGCCCGTCCCCGAGGGCTCCTCCAGCATCGAGCGCTCCTACAGCCCCGAGCGCGGCTGCACCCCCGAGCAGTCCTCCGGTCCCGAGCGCGCCCTCTGCCCCGAGCGCGAGCCCTACCCCGAGCATGGCGCCAGCCCCGAGAGCTGAAGCCGCTTCGTGGGAAGAGGCTGCCCCGAGCGCAGAGGTGGCCGCGCCGGAAGAGATGGAGGCGCCGGAGGCGATGGAGGCTCCGGAGACGACGGAGGAGCCTCGTGCCGCCGCACCCGAGGAGCGGGCGGCGGCATTTGAACAAGAGACGGCCCCGGATGAAGGGGCCGAAGGCACCCGGCCCGAGGGAAGGGCCGGTGTTTTGATCGTGGCCAGGCGCCCCGAGCCCCAGGAGGAGGAGCTCGAGGGCCAGGGCCTTGCTGCCCCGCCCGAGGAGCAGCCTGATTTGCGGCGAGGCCAGACGCCTCGGGGGGTCCCCTCCGACATGTTTGAGGCCGCGCACGCCGCCATCGACAAGCTCCACGAGGATCTCCTCTCTAGGGAGAAATCCTTAGAGGATCGGGAGCGATCCTTGGAGGATCGGGAGGCCTCGCTCGCGGAGATGGCGGAGAACTTCTTAGCTCGCACTCGCATCGCCAAGCGAGTGTACGAGAAGGATCTTGCCGACGTCGAGCGCCAGCGGGAGCTCATCGATGAGTTGAGAAGGGAGGTCATCCCGAGGGTGCGGGAGCTCGACCGGCAGGAGCGGGAGCTCAACTGTCGGGCCTCGCTGATTAAACCACGCGAGCGGGACTTGGAGGCGTGGGAGAAACGCGCCGCCGAGGAGGAGGCGCGGCTGCAGCAGTGCGCTGCCGATGTCACCCGCCGCGAAGAGCAGCTGCTTCTCCACGTAGGAGAAGTCGAGACGAAGGAGCAGGAGCTCGGCCAACGTGGGCACTCCCTCGAAAAGGCGACGGACAAGCTGGATGCCAAAGTCCAGTCGCGCGTCAACGTGGCTTGCGAGGGGCACGCCAAGGAGATGGAGCAGCTCCGCGCGGAGAACCAGAACTTCAAGCAACGGCTCGAAGACTAGTGGGCGACGAGGCGTACCCTCCAAACCCAACTCCGAGAAGCGGAGGAGGCGAGGGAGCGCGAGTCCTCGGCGGCGGCCGCAACGCTGGCGAAGGTGGATAAGGAGAGAGTCCAGCTCCTCACCGAGTGGCGCGAGATGACGAAGATGATGAAGGCCATCTTCTTTCGTGCAAGGGAAGCCGCCGAGGCCGCTGGACTTGGTCCATCCTCCTTGCCGGGTTTTGACGAGGCCCCCGGGAACATCGCCCTGGGCTTCCAAGGCATCACCGAGCGCCTCGAGGGGCTCGGCGAGGCCGTGCGCAGCCGGCTTGAGGAGGAAGGCCGAGAGTTGGTGGTCGTGGTGGCGGAGCATATTCTGACATTCTACCGCGGCCGCGACCCTAACTTCTCCTTGGTACCAGCCTTGGAGGGGATCGACGGGATCGACGAGGCCGCCGAGGAGGAAGCCCGAAAAGCGGTCCGCAGGGCGGCCGTAGAGATCGCCCGGCGGTTTGTGTCACGGACCCGGAATCCACATGTGATTAGGGGAACGCGAGGTCGCCAAGGACCGAAGGACTCGTCAGCCCGGTGGCACGGTACCTGCGCCGTACGCACCGAGGCGGAACGATCCGACACCTGACCAACGCAAGCCGGCCGGAAGTGACCAATCTTCCCCAAACCACATATAGACCCTTGACCCGGTGAAGGGGTAATACCGCGTGATAAGACTGTGCTCCGCGATAGTCATAGGAGGACTAGAGCCCGGGATATGCATCCCCTCAACCTAACCTAGCCACGAAGTGCGACTCTGGGAGGTCCAGCTCTGCTCTGCCGTCAGCGCGAGGCGTGACGGTCGTAGGAGGCTTAGCGAGTACGGGACGAATCCCCTGGATCGACTCAACCAAGGCTACACCGGACTAGTGGTTCGCTCACCTCTGCCATCACGAAACGCAATCCTAGCGCACAATAATACCACTGCAGAGTTGTCCACATACTTCATCACATACACGCATTGTACATGGACAACCACAAGTAACAACTCGGATATCACAGCACAAACTTTACATTACGATATTAAGCTAGCTGTCCACGTCGGACCAAAAGTTTACATCAGTCAGTCATAACCGGAAACATATCCGAGTACGGAGTAATTGAACAACAGCGGCAGAAAAGTAAATGAGTCCCATAGCGGCGCATCGATCGCTGCCCAAAAGCCACAAAAGCCCCTGGATCGATAGCCAACCAAGGAAACCGGAAGCTAGGCGGTATTGAAGTATTCCTCGACCACTGGCTCACCTGCAATGATCTAGGATTGTCCTAGGTGAGTACGAAAGTACTCGCAAGACTTATTCGTGCTTGATTAAATGTCCTACCCATACTAGTACAGCAGCAATTAAACATGATGCTTCTCAGAGTAACAATATACGAATTAACAACATAGCATCAACAGATGGAAGTAAATACAAGTTATGTAACAGGCTGATTCAGGGTACAACATATCGTAAACGAATCACCACAAGATCCAATCCATAATTCCAACTCCATTGGGGCAGCCCATGAGTCCAATCCAAACGAATCCAATTAACATATATCCAAATCAATTAGGGCAGCCCCTACGTCAAATCCAATCGATCCATCATACACACCTTTTCATTTAATCTCTCGGACCGTTACCGGCAATCGATCACTCTGAGTGTAAAGAGTGCATTAACCCTTGGAGGTTGCAAGGCTCCAAGGGTCCTAGTCTTACCTCAACTACACCCCAGCCTCGATGCCGCTGACGTCCACGCGTTGATACGGGAGATGCACGATTAACTCCGGTTGGTACCTCAATAATTCCACCTCTCAACGAGGTACTCATCCACCTCTCAACGAGGTACTCATCCACCTCTCACGAGGTACTCAAATCATACCTAACCGTATTCATCGTGCAAAACCCTCGGCTCTCACATCTCACTTAACCAAATTCAAGTTGATAGAGCATCACGATTAAGTTTGCAGCCACAGCGAACATGACACACACAACCTCACCTAGCCATGCTAGTTTTCAGGGGGGTTCCGACCCTCACATACAAACAAACAAGTCTACCACAAGCCTAAGTAGATAAGCACAGGAAATAGTAATAACAAGATGCAACAAGCTCTGCTTGCCTTGATCACCGGGTTCCTAATCTGGTGCGGAGGTGTAAGCCGGGTGGTCTCCTTCTTCGGGCTCTGAAGCGAGCGATACCGGAAAATAACAGTAAAGAAACACTTAACAACCAGCATGTATGCATGAATGTTTGATGAAGGATGCAGGTGTCTAGGGTGACTAGTAGGTGCCGGGGAGCTGTAATTATGTGCATGACTTTAATTTAGCTTGTCGGGGCTATAAGTACCACTAGGCATGCATGCATGGCCTTTTTATAATGCAATGGTGAATTAAGGTTAACGCCGTTAGTGGCGGGACATGGCAACAATGTTAATTAGGTTGGTATAGTGAAAAGTGACCTAAGCTATGTGTTCAAAGTAATTAGAATCGCGCCAGTTAGAGTTTCGATCGTCAAATTAGGGTTTGTACCGATCTGCGACAAACGGGGCTAATGAACGCCTTATCGGGTGACCTATGTGCAACTTAACTCCGGGTCCTACCCCAAATGCATGTTAGGGTTTTCATGATAGTGAGTTAGGGTTTAGTCGCTGATCTATCGTGCATGCGAGCCAAGTTGGCGTGGCCTCGAAGTAGGGCTAAAAGTAGTGGATCTTAGTAGGTGATCATATTACAAAGTTTGATATCTCAAAATTATGTGGGGACACGACTCTAATGTCACTGAAATCAATGGAATCGGAGCTACCATCGTCGCATTAGGGTTTATCAACGAACGGCGATCACAGGAACGAATAACTCGTTCCCTAAAATGACCTACTGTTCATGTGCCAATACTGGAAATCTAATTGTACCAAGTTGTGGGAAATCTCGCAAGGTTTCCGAATATATAAAATTCATCAAAAACGGAGATACGGATCAAAAGTTACGCTCGTTTGAACAATTCGTCGGAAACCTAGCCCTATCCCTCGAACCCTAATTGCTAGATCTACCCGAAAATTCTCTAATCTCTCTCTGCCGCAGAAAAGAACTCGCTACAGCCACCCGAGAATCTACCCACATCCCTTCCCCCAAACCCAATTAACCCCCATTGACAGAAGGGGCCCAGTGGCAGCCAATGAGAGGCTGCCACCTCACTCACCCCTTCTCCCACTTACTCACCCTCCCTCTCTCTTCTCGGTTTGGCCGGAGGATGGACGCCGACGGCGGCGCTCCTCGCCGGAGGTAACGGGGATGGCGCTGGGGAGCGCGGCAGGCTCGGGGAGAGCGGTGGGGGCTCCGGGAGCTCACCGTGAAGACAATGCGCGGACGCAGGGAGGCCGGGGCGGTCTGAGCTGAGCTCGCAACGGGGAGAAGCGGCGGCACGGTTGGGACTTCATCGGCTGGAGGCTTCGGGCCGGGAGCTGCAAGGCAGAGGAAAGGAGGGGTTAGGGGAGAAGGAGGAGTAGCTCGGGGGCAAACCAAAAGGGCTAGGGGACCTCAGGAACCACCAAGGGAGCTCGCCGGAGCCCTGGCCGGAGGCGAAGAAGAGAACGGCGTGGAGCTCGGCACGGGAAGAAATTAGAGGAGGGACTAGGGTTAAGGGGGGGTGTTCGGAGGCTAGGAGATGGGAAAGGGGAGCTACCGGGGCGGCGTGGATTTCTTGCCGGAGACGCGGCCGAACTTGGAGGAGAACACGGCGGCGATGGGGAGAAGGGCACCGGGGAGCTAGGGTTTTCGGGGGAAGGTGGGGGCTGTCGGAACGCCCCCTTTAAAGGGCGGCGGCGGGCTCGGACCGGGGCTGTCAGGAGCGGGTAGTGGGGGCGCCGCCCACCGCGGCTTACCGGAGGCGAGAACGTGGCGGCGGAGGTCTGCGGGTGGGACCCGGGCGGCAGAGGAGAGAGGGAGGAGAAAGCGCACTAGCCCCGGGGCGCCTTCTGAGGGGAGAGGCGGAAAGTAAGAAAAGGGGGAAGAGGCTTTGGCGTTAATGGGCTTAACAGGCCGGCCGAGGGGGCCTCAGCCCAAATCTCTTTCCGAATTTCTGTTCTTTCCTTTTTATATAACTACAGAAGTAATACTTGCGTTATTTTATGCACAAATATTGCTCCAAAATTTCTGAAATATTTACAGAACCTTCCCAACATTATGTGGGACCTACTGTAAGAATTTGAAGTGGGTTGGAGGTGATTTGATCTGGTTGCTAGCTCAAACCCTAGATTTGACCTAATTCGGCGTTTGAACTAGAACTAGGTCCTAAACTTCTCCAAAAATTCTGAAATTTGGCATGGAGCTAATTTTTCCATATTCAAGGCCATCCCCAAGGTTTGGCAAATTCTTATGCACCTTAGCTTGCCCATTAGCTCAACCCTAATTTGTATCTCTCTTAGGGTTTGAAATCGGAGTCCGATGGAGCTATCATTTCTTGTAGGTTTTGGATGATCTTGTGGATGAAATGTTGGGGGAATGGTTCCACCCTAGGGACCTTAGATCTCGATCACCTAACATTGCGAGAACCTTGGGTCGATAACCCGAATAAGTCGATTGGTGTTTGCTAACATATCCACCGAGGATGAGATATGTACATATTCTATAAAGTTCCTTTTTATTGTATTTTAGTTTAAATAAGGTATGGGTGTGGGTGTTTATGCGTGAAGATGATGACATGTATGCATGAATGCGAGGCAAACCCTAATTGTCGAATCTGGGTATTACAGTTTGCCCGTGAGGAAGTCGCCGACAAAGGCGACGGCACCAACGACGGCGATGGCACCAGCGACGACGACGGCAACGGCGCCGGCGAGGAGTAGCTCCTCTTTTACCTTTATTTTTGCTGTTCTTAGCCCGGGGCTTAACCCTTTTGTAAGAACTTTTGCTTAAGTTTTTGTTATGCAAAGAACTTTGGCCCGAAGGCCCTTTGTCCCTTGCTTTTTCCTTCTTGTTATGCTCGTGCTGGAAACGGCTTCACTTCCTTGTTGCTTCGAGCTGAGCGTCTGGCTCTTGTTCGGAAAGGAACGCAAAAAGGTCCTCGGGTCGCCCCGAGGGCCCCAGCCCCCCGAGAGCCGGATGCACCGCGGCTGAAGCTAAGGAGGCCCCGCCCTCGGGACATAGGATGTCCCCGAGCCCAGCTTCTCCTAACTCCTTCGTTTGCCTGCAAAAATTGTCCAAGTCTTTGCGCTCGGGACAATTATTGGAACACTTGGCTGTTAATATATGTCTTGTTAATCATTGCATTTATATGATCTTTCCTATCTTTGAAAACATTCATTTTTGCTCGGCAATGCTTCCTTGTTGCCTCTGGAACGCTACTGGGAAAAACCGCCGGGCGCGTGCGAAAGTGCGTAGGGTACTTGGGCGGCTTATTTACCAGGCTGATGTCCAGGGTTAAGAAACCAGGCAGGACACCAGGGCTTTGAGCGGACAACCCGAAGCACTCCCCATGACTTTCGTCACTACCTTCAGGTAAAACCCCACCACGAACACAGAAAGTGGTTGGGAAAAATTGGCGAGGAAAAACTAGTCATTCATATATAATACTCGGGGGCTTTAAAAACATGGAGATGAGATAAGAAGCTTAGCTTAGAGATCGGGTCTCAAGGTGGCTTGGCGCCCTGTGACTTATAGCCGATCCAGCGGGCGGTGCCCGGGGACTTCATCATGGTAAACCTGTTTACTTCACGATCGATTATATAATTTGCTTAGCAAAAGAGGTGTTTTCCACAGGTCTCTCGGGGGGTTTGCCTGTACACGCGGCCCACGTGTTTTCGGATCTGCCGACCTGTCCCGAGTGCGAGAAACGAAGCCACCCGAATGACATGAAGTTGGGTAGCGCTCGAGGTTGTTGTCCAGCAAAGCACGGGTGGCCAGGGGCTTATTTGCCCTGACTCGGATGTGCTCGGGGTACAGCTATCTGCCCAAGCGTCTTACGGCCCAACTTCAGACATTTGGACTGGGCCGACTGCTCACACTCGGAGCGGTGGGACCTACTCGCACCAAGGGGGACTCGGGAGCCTTGCGCCCGCGCGGAAAACCACTCTTTTGCTAACTAGAGGAGAAATACTGATATTTGAATAGGAAAATTAAACAATGCACAGGTGATTCATATAAAGGGGAAAAGCATCTTTATATTGATAATAACGCTATTTGAATAGCTTGGAATACAAGGGAGCCCCCGAGCGCGGGCGCGAGCTTGCGGGATACTCGGGTGACCTTTGGCCGGACCGGCGCTCGGGGTTTGGGAACCAGGCCGAGCAGCCGGGGCTTGGGGTGGCGAACCCGGAACTTCCCATGACTCACACTTGGCACTCGGGGAGCTGACCCTAAAAGCAAAAACTTACCCGGGCTATTCACGGGAAAAACTTGCGTAGGAGCTCGATGTTCCAGGCGTTGGGCAGTGGCATTCTGTCTTCGGCAGCTAGCCTCACTGAGCCTGGCCGGGTGACTCTGGTCACTCGGTATGGGCCTTCCCACATGGGTGAGAGCTTGTTCTTCCCTTCCCGTGTCTGCACACGGCGAAGCACCAAGTTTCCCGACTTCGAGCGACCTCGGCTTGACACGGCGCTCATGGTAGCGGCGGAGGCTTTGCTGGTACCTGGCGGCGCGAAGGGCAGCTCGGCACCTATGTTCTTCGAGGAAGTTGACGTCTTCAAGCCTACGCTGATCTTGATCTTCCTCCGAGTACGCCGCGACCCGAGGGGATCGGAAGGTGAGCTCGGAAGGGAGGACTGCTTCTGCCCCGTAGACGAGGAAGAAGGAGGTTTCGCCGGTCGCTCGACTGGGGGACGTCCAGATGGACCAAAGGACGGCGGGGAGCTCTTCTATCCAGCCAGCACCACACTTCTTGAGCCTGTCGAATGATCTTGTCTTGAGCCCCCGAAGGACCTGAGCGTTAGCACGCTCGACCTGTCCATTGGCTTGGGGATGCGCAACAGAGGCGAAGCAAATTTCCGTCTTGAGGGCTTGGCAGTACTCGAGGAAAGCGTCGCTCGTGAACTGCGTACCGTTATCGGTGATGATGCTGTTAGGCACCCCGAACCGGCTCATGATGCCTCGGATGAACTTGATCGCCGACTGCTTGTTGATCTTGACGGCTGGCTCGGCCTCCGTCCACTTGGTGAATTTGTCGATGGCGACGTAGAGGTACTCGTAGCCCCCGACTGCTCGGGGGAACGGGCCCAAGATATCCAGCCCCCAGACCGCGAAGGGCCACGAGAGGGGGATGGTGTGGAGTGCCTGAGCGGGCTGATGTATCTGCTTGGCGTGGAATTGGCAGGCCTCACAGCGTCGAACCAGCTCAAAGGCGTCCTCGAGGGCTGTCGGCTAGTAAAATCCTTGCCGAAAGGCTTTACCGACCAGCGTGCGAGACGATGCATGGCTACCGCACTCGCCCTCGTGGATGTCCGCGAGCATGTCGCGGCCTTCTTCCCAGGAAATGCACTTCATAAGAATGCCATTGGTACCGCGCCGATAGAGGTCCCCATCTACGAGCGCGTACCTTTTTGATTGCCGCGCAATTCTTTCTGCAACAGCTTCATCTTCGGGAAGGAAGTTTTCTTTCAAGTATCCTCGGATCTCGGAGATCTAGGAGGTATCCTGAGAATAGGCGGCGAGCATAGAGTGCTCGCCCGACGGTAGCCTGACGGGAGGATCTCCCACTGAAGGCAACGCCTGGGTAGACTCGCCTTGGCGCGAGGTTCCCCCTTCGTCTTGGTCGGCGGCCTCGACGGATGGCCGAGAGAGCCTTTCTTCAAAGGTCCCAGCCGGGACCGGCTCCCGAGAGGAGGCCAGTCGCGATAGAGCGTCGGCGGCGTCGTTGTAGCGGCGAGGGATATGCTGGAGCTCCAGCCCGTCGAAGCGCCACTCCAACTTCCTGACTTCGCTTAGGTACGCTGCCATTTGAGGGTCTGAGCACTAATACTCCTTTGACACCTGATTGACGACTAACTGGGAGTCGCCTTTGACGAGCAGACGGCGGATCCCGAGGGACGCGGCGGCGTGCAACCCTGCCAGGAGGCCCTCATACTCTGCCATGTTGTTGGTGGCGCGGAAGAGCAACTGCACGACGTACTGGAGTGTCTCACCCGTCGGGGAGGTGAGGACCACTCCAGCCCCCGCGCCCTTGAGCGTAAGGGAACCGTCGAAGTGCAGAGTCCAGTGCTTGGTTCCTCCTCGTCCCGGGTCGGAGGAGAGTTGCTCGCTTTCGTCTTCGGGTACCGGCGTCCACTCGGCGACAAAGTCGGCCAGAGCTCTACTTTTGACTGCGTGATTGCTGACGAAGCATAGGTTGAACTCCCCGAGCTCGATGGCCCACTCGACGACTCGCCCAGTGGCCTCCCGGTTGCGGAGGATGCGCTCGAGGGGGAAAGTCGTAACCACCTGGACCTCGTGCGCTTGGAAGTAATGCCGAAGCTTTCTTGATGCGACGAGCACCGCGTAGAGAAGCTTCTGTGCTTGAGGGTAACGCGTCTTGGCGTCGCGCAATACTTCACTGATGAAGTACACGGGATGCTGCTGCACGCCCACCCGGGTAGAAGCCTGCTCGGGCCCAGCCCCCGAGCGATTGACTTCATCCCCGAGCAAGGCGGGTTGCTCGGGTATGCTCAGAGGTTTGGCTGGGGCTTCGGGGTCGTGGACGCTCGGGGACTCGGTCCCGAGAGCTCCGCCCGCTTCCCCGAGAGCTTCGCTCGGGAGCTCGCTCTCGGGGGCTCCTGTTGGTTGCTCGGGGTCACCACTTGGAAGCGGGGGCCCGAGCTCCTTCGCTTGGTCGGGGGGTTCTGGGAGCTCGGCCCCGAGCTCCCGCTCGACGACGAGGACAGTGCTTACCACCCGGGGTGTCACCGAGAGATAGAGGAGCAAGGGCTCCTCGGGTCTCGGCACCACCAGAACTGGAGGTGAAGTGAGGTATCTTTTGAGGCCCTCGAGGGCCTGTTCGGCATCTGGGGTCCACTCGAAGTGGCCCGACTTCATGAGGAGTTTGAACAAAGGGAGGCCCCACTCCCCGAGCTTGGAGATGAAACGTCCCAAGGCAGCCATGCAGCGCCTAACGTCCTTGAGATGAGCCGGCGGGTGCATCTGGTCGATGGCCCGGATCTTCTCGGGGTTGGCTTCAATGCCTCGGCTTGAGACCAAGTAACCGAGAAGCTTGCCGGATGGGACCCCGAAGATGCACTTCTCAGGGTTCAGCTTCATGCGAGTACTGCGGAGGCTATTGAAAGTCTCGGCGAGATCCTCGATGAGCGTTTCCTCGCGTCTTGACTTGACAACGAGGTCGTCGATGTAGGCCTCCACGTTGCGACCTAGCTGCGACTGCAAAGTTATACGCATGGCCCGTTGATAGGTCGGGCCAGCGTTTTTCAACCCAAAAGGCATACGGACATAGCAAAATGTCCCCGCGGGGGTTGTAAATGAAGTTTTTTTCCTCATCCTTTACAGCCATACTAATCTGGTGATAACCAGAGTAGGCATCTAAAAAAAAGAGAAGATCACACCCTGCAGTGGAATCTACTATCTGATCGATGCGAGGTAAAGGAAAAGGATCTTTAGGACAAGCCTTGTTGAGGTCGGTGTAGTCCACGCACATCCTCAGCTTGCCGTTCGGCTTGGGCCCGACGACGGGGTTGGCGAGCCACTCGGGGTGGAGGACCTCCCGGATGAAGCCGGCTGCGAGGAGCCTGCCAACTTCTTCCCGGACGAACTCCTGCTGTTCTGGTGCTTGACGGCGCACCTTCTGCTGAATGGGCCGAGCGTCGGGACGCATGGCGAGGCGGTGCTCGGTCACTTCCCTAGGGACCCCGGGCATGTCGGACGGTTGCCATGCAAACACGTCAGCGTTTGCCCGGAGGAAAGTGATGAGCGCACCTTCCTATTTGGCGGCCAGGCGGCCGCCGATCTTGACGGTCTTGGACGCGTCTTCCCCCAGGACCACCTCCTTAACAGGGATAGAGTCATCGGCAGCGACTCTGGCCTTGGTTGGGGGTGGACCCGAGGACTCGGGGAGCTCGGGGACGTCGTCAAAGGCGGCGGCAACCTTGGAGAAGAGTTGCTCGGCGCAGGCGACGGAGCCCTGGATGTCGGCCGGCACGATGATGGTGCCGTTGGGGCCCGGCATCTTGATCGTCAAGTAAGCATAATGGCAAGCCATCATGAACTTGGCGAGCGCCGGACGCCCCAAGATGCCGTTGTAGGGGAGCTCGAACTCGGAAACATCGAAGATGATGTTCTCGGTCCGGTGGTTGCCCTTGGTGCCGAAGGTGACCATTAAGGACACCTGGCCCAAAGGCATGGTGAGGCCGGGGGAGACGCCGTAGAACGGCAGCGTCGCCTTTAGGTCGCCACGGGGCACCTGCATCTTGCCAAACACCTCGGGGGACAGGAGATTAAGCCCTGCACCCCCGTCGATCAGCATGCGGGTTACCTTTATATTGCAGATGGTGGGGGAGACCACGAGCGGGAAACGGCCCACGTCGGAGATGTTCTTAGGGTGGTCCGAGCGGTCGAAAGTGATCGGGGACCCCGACCACTTGAGCACTCGGGATGCGTCGAAGCTCGGGGTTGCCGAGCACACTTCATGCGCCAAGAGCTTGAACTGACGGCACGAAGTGGGCGTGAAGGCGCCCCTGTTAATGCATGCCACCGCCTGCGGCTCC
Organism: Stipa capillata; assembly: GCA_019208055.1. Classification (NCBI taxonomy): domain Eukaryota; kingdom Viridiplantae; phylum Streptophyta; class Magnoliopsida; order Poales; family Poaceae; genus Stipa; species Stipa capillata. The sequence continues at coordinate 264,489 of JAGXJF010001873.1, forward strand.
TGGAAGCCGAGGTCTTCCTCTGGCCCGCCGGGGTTGTCGCCGCCCTCGGCGAGGCGCTCCTCCCGCTGCTTTTTGTTCCTGTCAGCAAGGAACTTGACCGTCCGGCAATCGGAGAGGTCATGCCGTTCGGTCTCGTGGATAGGACACCACAGGCCCGAGCTCGGCTGGGGAGCTCGGGGTGGCTTCTTGCCACCGTTCGGCCCGCCGCGCGGGGGCTTACGAGGCTTGGCCTCTGCCGCCGCGACGGGCTCGGACTTACGCTTTTTGCCCTTCTTGTCCCGCTTCCTAGCGGGGCGAGAGGGGCCGGCGCCGTCGACCGCTGACTGGTCGGGGCGCGGGTCATGCCAAGCACGGGCTTCCGCCGCCTTAGCGCACTTGTCCGCGATAGCGAACAAGTCCGCGGTGGACTGGACGTCCCGAGTGCCCAGCTTCTCCAGCATCTTCTCATCGCGGACTCCCTGTCGGAAGGCGACGATGACGGCCTGGTGAGATATCTTGGGGATGGTGTTGCGCACCTGGCTGAAACGCTGGATGAAGTGCCACAACGTCTCCCCTTTTCGCTGCTGGAGAGCATGAAGGTCGCTCTCCGTGCCAGGGCGCTCGAAAGTGCCCTGGAAGTTCGCCACGAACTGGTGGCAGAGGTCCTCCCAGGACGAAACAGAACTTGAGGGAAGGTTCATGAGCCAAGACCGGGCCGAGCCCTTCAGGGCCATCGGGAACCAATTGGCCATGACCTTCTCGTCACCTCCAGCGGCCTCCACCGCGGTGGGATAAATCTGGAGGAACTCCTCGGGGTGGAAGGACCCATCGTACTTCTGCGGCAGCTCTGGCCAGAACTTGTTCGGCCAGGTGACGCAACGAAGTTCGGTAGTGAAGGCCTGGCAACCCGTCCCATAAAGGGGGGTGCCGGCTTCCCCGCCGTGCTGGACGTGGTGGTGTGCCCGAGAGCGTGCTCTGCCGGCGATAGGGCCGGAGGAGGATTGGCCCTCGTCCACCCTATCGCGCTCGCTCTGACGCTCGATGATGGTGCGCGTGTCCTCGTCTTCCCCTCGCCTGCCGAGACGGTGGTAAAGATCCTGAACGTTCCCCCGGGCCAGAGAGGCGACCGAGGGGGGAGATCCGCCACGCCGGCCACCGGCAGGCGCGCGCGGCGGACGCGGTGGCACCGGCGGCGAAGCCGCTGAGGGGACGGCGCGGGCGCCGGCACGTTCGGACGAGGTGTAAGAGCTCCTGGCCGCCGCTTCGCGTCGAGCGGTGTCGACCAGGTTAGCAAGGTCCTGGAGCCATGGGCCCACGGGGGATGTCGCTTGCACTGGGACGGGAGGATGCCGGAGGAGGTACTGCACCGCCTGCAGCGCGCTCCCCTCCCCGGGATCCGTGAAGTCCAGCCGGCGATGAGGTGGCGGCGGCCGAGAAGGCCCGGCCGCACCCCCAGAGGCCCGCGGCCATGGGCGCAGCTCAAAGCCAGCGGCTGTTGACGTACCGCCCGTCTCGTTGAGCTGATCTCCCAGACCGGGGGATCCGACTTAGACGAAGATCTGGACAGATTCACCCTTCCCTCTCCGGGGGGCGGATTGGGATCCGCCATGGAAGTAGGCTCGAAAAAACTCTAGACGCCCCCTACCTGGCGCGCCAGCTGTCGGCGTAGAGACGCCTCTAGCGGTGGTCCGGTTGGACCCCCTTTGGGATTCGGCCAGGGGCGATATAGAGTTCTTCTTATGAGCCGGTAACGAATCTTGGGTAAGGTGGGTTTGATGCAGGAGACATAGAGGATTTATCCAGGTTCAGGCCACCCGAAGGTGTAAGACCCTACTTCCTGCTGGTTCTTGGTGTGTTTGTATTGATTCTATGAAGATTACAGAGGTGTTCTTCCTTACAAGAGACTAGCTGATCTTCAAGCTAGCGTAAAATGTCTAAGGATTAAAAGAGTCTAACCTAAAAAGCTTCCAACAAAGATTCAACCCTTTGCATGGCCTGGGAACTCCCCTTATATAGCCGGGGGTTTACCACAACGGCCAGGGGGTACTGCAGACGATGTCGTGGGCGCCAAGGAGCTGCCCACTCTTACACTTAATGCACTGCGCCGATTTCCGCGTCAGACATCTCCCCGCCATGCTTCCGGACAGGGACCCTGACACCTTTATACCCGGTGGGTCCCGCGAAAGTAGACTTACCGGGCTTCTTCTGACCGAGTGGGTGAAACATCCGCTCCTGGGCCCCGGGTGTCAGCGACCAACCGCGCAGCGGGACGCGCGGTGATTTGACCCAAAGGGGGCAAAAAAGGGGTGACAGCGACGCGGGCGCGCGGGGCGGTGCGCCCGGTCGGTCAACAACTCTGTCAGACGGACCCATCCCCTAGCAGGGGCTATGGCAAAAAGGGATTTGCCCTGCGCGGATGGGACCCGGCCTGACCGATACCATGCCCGCACAGGGCTTAGCATTTAATGTCTGAATGACAGGCATTAAATGTCTCTGCCGGGGCTGAGGCTTGTGGGAGAAGCCAAACACTGCAACGGCGCGCCCGGAGGAGGGCCACACAGGGGGACCCCAGGACCCCCGAGCGTTCCGATCCCGAGCGGCCCCTTCGGCTCCCGAGGGGCGCCAGCTGTCCCGGGCTGTCCCCGGGCGACCCCAAGCACTCGGGGAGCACTTGCTGGAGGGTCGCTCGGGGCCCCTTACGGGGGAAGCGCCAGGAGGTCCGCTCGGGGACTCAACCGAGCACTCCCCTGGGCCCCACGCCTTGCGGGACGCCGAGCGCTCGGGGAAGGAGCCCCGAGCGCTTCCTCTGTTCTTGAGCCTTGGGCCTTAAGGAGCCCGAGGCCCTTTTTAGATTACCCGTAAGGACGCGACGCTCGGGGAAAGCCCCCGAGCATCCAGGCTAGACCGCCGGGCCCACCTACTGCGGCGGCGGGGTCCTCACTGACCCGGCCGCCACGTGTCTCGCCCTGCAGCCTCTGGTTGGCCTCCGCCGGCGGTTCGGGGGACCCTGGGCCCCATTTCGCCGACAGTATTGGAGTTGATTGAGCGACAAAGTAAATTTTACACACAGGAATAGGGTTCTGCTTAACGGAAAAATAGAATTTGAACGCATGTGATAATGAATTTGAAAACAACTAATACTTTGCAAATAGTAGGTGTTTGCAATGTGACCAAAGGGGGCTGCTTGCCTGGTTGCTTCGCAACTAAACCCTGCTCGTGATCGACACTATCTCCTTCGGGACTTTTCAGCTCTAACGGGGAAGAACAAAAACACCGGTGATGATGAATAGTACGGTATTCCGCATATTAGGGGTATCCGTATATAGAATCCCGGGACTTTAGGAAGGTACAGCGTACCCGGTAAGGATCCCTGGACGACAAGGTATCCCCTCTAAGGAAGGGAAGACTCCCCTTAAATTAGGAAGTCAATCCCGACGTTTAAGGAAGCCAGAGTCCTACTCGGGCGTGAGTCCATGTCCAATACGACCCTGGGAACCCCCTATATAAGGACCAGCAATCCCATAGGGGAGGAGAGGTCCAACTGATTCAACTAGTCGCAGCACAAGCAGCATAGGATCCCAGGAGGCGAAGCTCTAGAAGACCCACAGTCTCGAAGGAGTCGAGCCCGGAGGATTAGCTAGGATTAGTCTACGATTAGGCCTAGGGTAGCCACTAACATACACCCCCCATTGTAAAGCGTGTTCTCGATCAATATATAGCAACAGGACGTAGGGTTATTATCCTGAGGGAGGCCCGAACCTGTATAAAAATGGCTGTCCCCTGCTGTCAGATCTCCTGGCACTTGGGCCCTAGAGGTCCCTACCCCCCAGTAATCATCACTCCACGCATACCGTAAGATCGCCGATTCACCGATCGTCGACAAATGGCGCCGACCGTGGGGACCTCTCCGGACCAAGCCGTCTAGGAAAGATCAGAGTCGGCAGGACGCGCAACGAAGCGCGATTAGATCCCAGCGCCGGTCGCACAGCCCTCACCGGTTCTGACCGAGGAGGAAGCAGCAAGCCCGGCAGGAAAACCGATCGCAATCTCGCCCCGTACTGGGTACTCGGACCAGGGTTTCTACGACAACTTTGGCCCTATGGACCCGTACCCGGTTACGGATCGAGTGGATTTCGGAGAATACACCCCTGGAGAGGACTCGGATGGCGAAGCAGATCACTTCAGAACCGAGTGCGCCAGGGCCTACAGCGGGAGGTTGGTCTTGAACGACGACTTCCCGGCAGGAACGACCTGCCCCATGGTTGGAATTTCTCCTGTAAACTCTGATCGTGAGAACGATCAAGATCCTACCCACGTCGCGTCCGATGAGGACAACGTGATGGAATACGAGTACACATCGTCCAGAGCAATCGAGCACATATTCGGGGGCTCAACCTCTTACGAATCTAAGAGGCAATAGAAGGCGATCGCCCGAGAAGTTCTCGCGAGTGTACCGCGAGTTCCTCGAGCGGTCAAGTGGTCCGAGGTCACGATCTCTTTCGACCGGACCGATTGCCCTGAAAATCGTGCTTGGCCGGGACGGTACCCAATCGTGGTCGAGCCAACGATCAACAACTGCGGAGTAGGCCGCGTATTAATAGATGGATGGAGTTCCCTCAGTATCCTATTCGCCAACACCCTCGACGCAATGCAAGTGCCACGATCGTCTTTTCAGACGGTAACGCACGCTTTTCACGGTATCGTCCCGGGCTCATCGGCCACGCCGATCGGGCAAGTTACGCTCCCGATTACCTTCGGTACGCTGGAGAACTTCCGAACAGAGAAAATCCTGTTCGACGTAGTCGATTTCGAAACAGCATACAATGCTATCTTGGGACACCCGACTCTGGCCAAGTTTATGGCAGCAACACCCTACGCCCACCAGTGCATGAAGATGCCCGGCCCGAAGGGTGTCCTCACAATAAAGAGCTCCCCTCGGGAAGCAATACTCTGCGACAAGCGTAGCCTCGACCTCGCAGAAAAGTATCAACTCTCAAGTAGGGAAGCAGACTCCGACGCCGTTGCGCGCACCCCTGCGTCAGCAAGACCTCCACCGCAACCACGAGCGACGACTTCGGGAAATACCCCCTCCAAGTCGGAGAGCAGGTTCTATGACTAATTTGGAACCGGGGCAAAAAGGGCTTTCTCCTCAGCAGGACAACGGCTCCACATGAGAAGACGCCCGATCCAGGTCGCTCGAGTTAGCAGTAAAGAGATAGTCGAGTCCCCTTAGAGAGTTCCTCGTGCAAGCACCTTCGGTAAGATCGCACAGTCATCACCCCTCCGACCGCCAGTCCGTCTCAGGTTGCGCCAGCTCCAACCTCAAGTCGTCAAGCTATGAACAAGCCGATGATAAGACGCTCCAGGCGCCGTCGCCTAGCACGCGCACTCGACAAGCTTTTTCAGCAGGTCACGACAAGAGCACGAGAGTTTCTGGAGCAACCAACGACAACTTGAGAGGAGGAGGTGATGTTTTTACTTCTAGTTTTTCCTAGCAGTTTTTTCTTATAGTAACTTATAAATGATGCTTCAGTCAGTTCACAGTTTTTTAAATATCAAGTTCCTAGTTCGATATTTATTTTTTCAGACTGCCTATCCAAGAAACTTCTCGAATAAGATAGTCGGGGGCTGGATAAGTATGTGGCATCAAGCGAAAAACTGGCGTACACATGCGCGTACCGACAACCCAACCTAAGCAAAGGGAAAAGGGTTCTGTGCTGCGACCGTCTAGGATGAGAGGAAAGCCCCTTAACGTGTCTACAGGTGACAGGGGAAGCCACTGAGCCCCCCACCTAATTAGACCTAAGGCCTGGCTGACCAAACTCCTCGGTTCCCGCAGCAAAGTTCCCCGACTCCGAGCAAGGGAAGAAGAGAAGGTACAAGTATGACTAGGCCAACAAAATCGTACGCTTACCGGCCACCCCGACTACTTGGAACAGAAGTCGTCCCGGATAGAATGCAATGTCATCAGAGCAAGGGTTACGAGCGGTTCACTAACTAGCGTCCAATACCCCTTCGACAAGGGAACACAGGTTGCTGCTATGGCTATGACAGACTGTACGAAGACCCCTTACCGTGTTTACTGATGACGAGGAGCCCGGAGGATTAGCTAGGATTAGTCTACGATTAGGCCTAGGGTAGCCACTAACATACACCCCCCATTGTTAAGCTGTTCCCGATCAATATATAGCAACAGGACGTAGGGTTATTATCCTGAGGGAGGCCCGAACCTGTATAAAAATGGCTGTCTCCTGCTGTCAGATCTCCTGGCACTTGGGCCCTAGAGGTCCCTACCCCCCAATAATCATCACTCCACGCCTACCGTAAGATCGCCGATTCACCGATCGTCGACAACCGAAAAGAAGGGCATAAACGTAATTATCAAAATGCTAAACATCGGCATGAGATGAAATGTATGCCATGACGTAGAGGGTGCAAAATAAAGACTAATGCAAGTGGAATCGATTTAATCGGAGTCCGGACGCATAAAATATCACGATCCAAAAAAACCTCCGGCTAATCGAAAACCCTAATTTGAGTTTTTAGCCAATTATGTTTTTCCTAGCATGTAAACATGTATGGAAATGACATATTTGAGTAGCTCTCATTTTTCTGAATATTTTTATATATTATATGCATTTTTCTGATAAAGTATGAATTTTCTATGAATTTTCCAAGGTTTAATCAATTTTTAACCCTTTGTTGTATTTTTCTCAGTAAAATAATGTTTAAATTAATTCAAATATTAGCAGAGGCTGACAGGTGGGCCCTACTGGTCAATTTTGACCAAAATTGACTAAGTCAAGGACAGGTGGGGCCTACTGTCATAGATTTTCCTTTTCTATTTATTCTTTTCTTTTATTTCTGACATGCGGGGTCCACATGTCACTGAGACATATTTAATAAGTGCATTAATTACACTGGTGATCATTAATGAGCGTCATTAAGCTGTCGAAACAGTAATGATTCATAATAAACACACTTAAGCATTAATTTACATCATTAATAGGTCGAAACATGGAATTAAGGGTCGTAATGACCTTATTTATGCTGCCTGAGTGTGCTGGTCGGCCCGGTGGGTTCGGCCGGTGCTTGGCGTCGGCTCAGCGGCAACTGGGGCGGGGGCTGATCGGCAGCGACCACCGCGGCAAGGGGAGAGGAGGACGGCGGCAGCGGCTTAGGGGGACAGGGATCTGGCGACGGCACCAGCTCGGGGAGGCGGAGCCGAACGGCGGCGCGGGATGAGGCAAGGCGGTGACCGAGAGGAGGAGCTAAGGGGGAGGGCGACGGCGTGGTGATGCGGGCTCGGGACCCAGGCGGCGGAGCTCGGTGGCGGGGTAGCCGGGGCGGCGAGGAGCGTGGCTCCGGGGCGGAGCCGGAGAGGGGTGGCGATGCTTGGGTGGCTCGGCGAGCAAGCAGCAGAGCCGGCGGAGGCAAGCCGAGGCGAGGTGGTCCGGGGCAGCGCGGCAAAGCTCGAGGGCGGAGGGCCGGCGGCGAGCAAACATGGCGGGGAGGCTCGGGTGGTAGCGGAGGGTGCTAGCGGCGGCAAGGAGCAAGCGGGGCCTTCGGTGGTGGGGCGGGGAGCTCAGGCGGAGCGGCACAGCTGGGCAGAGCCGAGGAAAGGTGGCAATGGCCAGGAAGCAAGGCGGCGAGCTCGGGAGCTTCGGAAGGGAGAGGAAGCCGGAGAGAAGAAGAGGAGAAGGCTTCGGCCGGGGGGGTTAAGGAGAGGAGGCGGCGCCGCTAAGCATGAGGTGGCCGGAGGGGCTGCTCAAACGCGCCACGGGAAGCAGCTGCGTGGCATCAGGTGAGGGAGGCGGCGGGGTGAGGAGATAAGGCAGAGGTGGCCAGAGGCTTAGTGGAGAAGGAAGAAGGGGGTAGCAGGCTGGGCCAATGGGCCGGTGCGGGGAGAGGGAAAACAGGCCGGGAAGGCCCATTCGGCAGAGAAGGGGGGAAATTAGGGTTTCTTTGCTATTCTTCTTTTGATTTTTGTTTTCTATTCTTTTGATTTCCTGTTTTGATTTCTTTTCCCTTTTGAAGCTTTCCCCAATTCAAAGAACACCTTTGTCGACGATCGGTAAACCGGCGATCTTAGGTACTCGTGAGATGATGATTACTGGGGGGTAGGGACCTCTAGGGGCCAAAACGCCAAGAGATCTGACAGCAGGGGACAGCCGTTTTTATACAGGTTCGGGCCTCCCTCAGGATAATAACCCTACGTCCTGTTGCTATATATTGCTTCGGGAACACGCTTTACAATGGGGGAGTATGTTAGTGGCTATCCTAGGCCTAATCGTGGACTAATCCTAACTAATCCTCCGGGCTCGACTCCTCCGAGACTGCGGGTCTTCTAGAGCTTCGCCTCCTGGGATCTTGAGCTGCGACTAGTTGAATCTATTGAATCTGGCTTGATCTATTGCGACCTGTCCTCCCCTATGGGATTGCTGATCCTTATATAGGGGGTACCCAGGGTCGTACTGGGCGTGGACTTACGCCCGAGTAGGACTCTGGCCTTCCTTAAACGTCGAGATTGACATTCCTAGTTTAAAGGGAGTCTTCCTTCCCTAGAGGAGTTACCTTATCATCCGAGGATCCTTATTAGATACGTGGTACCTTCCTAAAGCCTCGGGGCACTCTCCACGGATACCCCGAATACACGGGATACCGTACTACTCATCATCAAGCCCCCCATCAATACACGAAGTGAGGTCATGATGGTTCTGTTAGAAATCTGCCCTTGTCGGGAACAATTCTGAGTAGGCGACCCGAGTAGTCCTTGTCGGTAATTTCTCCGAGTAGACTTAATCTCTACTGAGTAGTCGCAAGACAGAACCTTATCGGAATAATTCTTTGGAAGAAATCCAGTATGTCTTTCCGATCTGATCTGATCCGTCGATCATGGACATGCGTCCGCCTGGCGTATTTCTAGGAAATGGAACCATCGTGGCGAAAAATTCGCGTGGTGATGAAGAATCTTTTCTCTCTCTGGCCCATCTCTTGGGTCGTGGGTTGTCAGACCCTCTTTTTCCCGCGACGTGCTCTGTGCGCGAAAAAAGCAACTGTCCGCATTAAATGCGATGGAACTGATCGTGCCGAGAACCGCGCCCGGCGATCGTTCAAATCTTTAGGAGCCCAAGAATTGGGGTTTTGCCCACATTGCCTTCCTGCCTCCTAGCATTCTTGCTTTCTTCATCTTCTTCCTCACACCTTTGCCCAAAACCTCCGCCTCCACCGCTTCGTGGTCGAATGACGAAGATGGGCAAGAAGAAGATCGTGAAGAGTTCTCCCGATCGCGTCGCGGAGCCGGGGAAAACTTTGGAGGAGATCGCAGTCGCCATTCCGGAGTTTGAGGCCTCAGTGATGGACTCCTCCGCCTTAGAGAAGCTCGCAGCGAAGGAAATAATCCTCCCGGAGGTATTCGTACCTTACCGGGAGGCCGATAAGGAGACGGTCCCCAGCCCCAACACCGACTGGACCATCGTTTTCGCGGACTTCTTCAGGTGTGGATTCCAGTTCCCGCCTTCGGCCTTCTTCCTCCTGACGCTCCAGCACTACGGGATCGAGTTGATTCACCTCAACCCAAACGCGGTCCTAATGCTGGCTGTCTTTGCACACTTGTGCGAAGCCTACCTCGGCATTAGGCCGAGCTTGGAGCTCTGGAAGTACTTCTACAACCTCCACCGTCAGAAGGGCAGCAGCGCAGGAGTCGTTGGCGGCGCCGGATTCCGTCTCCGAGAAGGGAAGAAGGACGAGTACATTGCCTCATCCTGGAAGTCTTCGTGGTCAGGCTGGCACGCCCGGTGGTTCTATTGCCAGCCCCCAGCGAATTCTGAGATTTCTTACCGCGGACTCGCCCCTCTTCCGGCCAAGTGCTGGGGGGAGGCCCCGAAGGAGACCAAGCACCTCAAGGCGCTCGTCCGCGACATCACCAATCTTGCCGCCCAAGGCTTGTCGGCGTGGGATGTCGCAGAGGATTTCCTTCGGTGCCGGATCAGCCCTCTCCGGTGGAGAATCGCGGCGGCCTGGAAAATCCCGGAGAACCAAGACCCAACAAGGGACTTTGACACGGGTAAGTACAGTGACTCACCCAATCCAATTACTAAGATTCCTCACGTACTTCTGCCTTGACGTGCCATGCAGAGTTGTCCCCTGGGGAACTTCGGAATAGGTTGAACAACCTATTCGAGCAACCCCCCAAGGCGGGCGCAAGGGTGTGCCCTTGCCCCTTCTGAGGCAGAGTCCAGAGAGTCGGGAGGAAGTGTTCTCGGTGAGTTACTGCTTCCTTGTCTAGTTTGGTCTCATCCGAGTAGCCTGACTGAGGGCTCTCGGGTTCTTTTCCTCGCAGCGCGTAGGCCGCGGGGGTCCCGACTCGGAGGCCGAACGAGCTGGTGCTTCCGTCGAGGACGATGAAGTCGAGGTGTACAACACGGCCCCGCCGCCCCCGGAGACGAGGGAGGAAGGCCCTTCTGCGGCCGAGGCGGGAACGGAGGACTTCTCGACCAGTTCCCCCGCCCAGGATCCCCAATCGCAGGTTTGAACTCTCGCCCGACTACCCTGTTTCCAACTTCTTTCCCGAGTGATAAACATAGGGATGAATATTGTCGGATAGCCCGGAGCGAGTGACCTTCTTCCTAAAGGGCCAACCCCCCTACGACTGTTCTCGAGGAGGAGGCCACGGCCGACAAGGGGAAGGCGCCATCGGCTTCCGGCAAGCGGGACTCGAGCGCCTTGGCAAGAACAACTCCTCCCGTGGGGAAGCGCCCGAAGTGAGTTTTCCTTTGCCGTCTTTTTCTTTAAACTTTGTCGTGTTGAAGATTTGATTTGGTCGCTTTTGGCGACTAGGGTGATGATCCGCTCCGGCAAGGCCCCGACTACCGCAGCCGCCAAGCCACAGCCCCCGGCGCCAAAATCGGCACCGGCCTCTGTGGCGGATTTGCCATAGGCCCCTGCGCCAGACTTGACGCAGGCTCCCCCTAATCGTAGACTAATCCTGACTAATCCTCCGGGCTCGACTCCTCCGAGACTGCGGGTCTTCTAGAGCTTCGCCTCCTGGGATCTTGAGCTGCGACTAGTTGAATCTATTGAATCTGGCTTGATCTATTGCGACCTGTCCTCCCCTATGGGATTGCTGATCCTTATATAGGGGGTACCCAGGGTCGTACTGGGCGTGGACTTACGCCCAAGTAGGACTCTGGCCTTCCTTAAACGTCGGGATTGACATTCCTAGTTTAAAGGGAGTCTTCCTTCCCTAGAGGAGTTACCTTATCATCCGAGGATCCTTATTAGATACGTGGTACCTTCCTAAAGCCTCGGGGCACTCTCCACGGATACCCCGAATACCCGGGATACCGTACTACTCATCATCAACCTTCCTATATACTTTATTCAAAAATCTATTTAAGGTATGAACGAAACCTTAGCAAATTCAAATTGATTTAAAGGCTTTTCTCAATATTGCCCAAGGCCATTCTTAACCTTAAGAAAATTTTAAAATTTTACGTATTTTTAGATCTCAAGCAGATGCCATGATGCACATAATTAACGGCTTAAAAACAGGGACGTTACAGACCTACCCCCCTTACGAGAATCTCGACCCCGAGATTCGGATCAGCTGGAGAAGAGGGAGGGGTACGCCGATCGAAGATGATCCTCGCGTTCCCAAGTAGCTTCTTCTTCGGAATGGTTGGACCATTGAACTTTGAAGAACTTGACGTTGCATCTTCGTGTAGTCCGTTCCTTCTCATCGAGTATAAGAATGGGATATTCTCGATAAGACAGATCTTCTTGAAGATCCAGAGTATCAACTGCCGATTCCAGGATTAGATCTTTGAAACACTTCCGAAGTTGAGAAACATGGAAGACATTATGGATATTGGAAAGCGACGGAGGTAGTTCCAACTGATATGCGACTTCACCTCGTTTGGAAAGAATGCGAAAGGGACCAATGTAACGAGGTGCCAACTTTCCTTTGATGCCAAATCGGCGAACACCCTTGAGAGGAGTGACCCGAAGGTAGACTTTATCGTTTGGCTCAAAGTGAATCTCACGATGATGAAGGTCAGAGTAGCTCTTCTGACGAGATTGAGCAGTTTTCAACCGCTCTCGAATAATTCAAACTTGATCCTCCACTTCTTTGATCAAGTCCGGTCCAAGGATTTGTCTTTCTCCAGTTTCAGACCAATTGAGTGGAGTTCGACATTTGCGTCCATAAAGGACTTCGAAAGGGGCCATGCCTAGGCTTGATTGGAAGCTGTTGTTATAAGAGAATTCGGCGAAAGGAAGGCACTTTTCCCACTTCGTGCCGAAAGATATAACACAAGCCCTAAGCATATCCTCAAGGATTTGGTTAACCCTTTCGGTTTGTCCACCAGTTTGGGGATGATAAGCCGTGCTGAAAGAGAGACGAGTTCCCATAGCAGCTTGGAGACTTTCCCAAAACCTAGAGGTGAACAAGGCACCACGGTCAGAGATTATCTGCTTAGGGATTCCATGGAGAGATACTATCCGAGATATATAAAGATCAGCTAGTTGACTAGCAGTAATAGTTTCTCGGACAGGAAGAAAATGCGCGACTTTGGATAGACGATCAATGACTATCCAAATGGCATCATTTTTCTTTTGAGTTTTTGGAAGACCGGTGATGAAATCCATGCCAATTTTGTCCCACTTCCACTCAGGGATAGGCAAAGGTTGGAGTGTTGTCGCGGGGTGTTCGCGGCAATATCCATTTGTAATAGGGTTGACGGGAATGCGTGTATGGAAGATCTAGGCGGTGCACACAAGAACTTTTTACCCAGGTTCGGGCTCTCCAAGTATGGAGATAATACCCTACTCCTGCTGAATGTATATGATGATCTTGCGTGAAAAAGAGAGTACAAGAATGAGGATTAGAGAGTGTAAAATCTAGAGTCTAGCCCCCTTCTGCATGGAGGGCTCGGCCTTATATAGGCCTGTACATTAGCCGACTCGGTCACTCGGTTGAGCTACGGTTTCTGTCCTAATTAACTGACATTTACATATGGTAACCGTCCGAATAACACCAGTCTTCATGCCGGTTGAAACGTATGCTTTGATGAGTTGTAACGCTTGTATTGATGGCACCCGGACGTTGCATCGTAGCAGGCTTTTCTTGGGCCTTCGTCTGAATGAGCCTTTTGCAAGGTTGTTGGGCCTGTATCCGAGTGGGCCTTGCCAGGCTTGCTGGGCCGACTCGGGTCATTGGGCCTACCAGGTTGGGCTTCCCTCGTCAGTAGCCCCCGAGTGCTTCGAGGTCTCGACACGGACGCCGAGTGAACGAGTTAGTTGCTTGTGCCCGAGTTGCGAGTGGAGAGACCTTGATGGACTCCTGCAATACCTGAGAAGTAGGTTAAATATGTGCTAAGTATTCAAGAACTCAATGACACCCGCATTTTCCGATTGAGGAAAACGGCTTGTGGCCTTCCGGGAGGCGTATCATGAATTCCGAGTGAATCCGAAAATAGCGTCTGGCCTATCCGAATGAACGGTTACCATCTCGTGCCCGCAGGGGGGACGCCTTCGATTTTCAGCTTCGGAACCGAGTCCTCGAACTCCGACAATGATCCCTGAATTAACGAGCCATTTTGTGCCGTTGTGGCGTTCGGCTCTGATTCAAGGATCCTGTTATTCCGCTGTGGATGCCGGATTCGTCCTTAGCTTGGGTGTTGCCGAGTGACCTGAAAACCCTGTTGGGTCGGTCATCAGCACCCTTTTTGCAGAATTAATCTGCTTCTGAGTCTGGCGGCTTGTGCGCCTCGGAATTATTTGATGAAGTCGGATGATCTGTGACGTGTCCCAGGGGGCTATGCCGACTGTTGAGTCGTCACCCGAGCGCACTCGACTCTAATTGAGTCGGACTCGGTTGAAGCCGACTGGTGCCTTAGCATTGTCTTGTCCGAGACGTCGCATCAACATTTAATGTGTGCAGCCGGTTGGGCAGAGTGTTTGCAGCGCCGTGATTTCGCCTCGAGTCACACGCGAAGCGTGCCCGAGACATGCGCTGCTGCTCTGATTTCGCGCACCGTCCGAGGCGACGGCTCATCATGTCTGCACCCGAATCACGCAAACGGCGCGCGCGAGACGAGGGCTGACGTAATGTTAACCGGTCACGTCGCCTGGAACTCCGCGTCGTGGCGAAAAAGGCGCCCGAATCCCCCGGGTTCACGCGCGCGGGACGGCGGTTGCCTCGGTAATTTCCCGCCACGTCGGACGCACGACCGCCGGCGGTTGGACTCCTTTGTCTATAAAAGGGGACCGCGGAGACACCGATATTCTCATCTGCTTTTGCCTTCGTCTTCCTCACGCCCAAAGCCCTCGCCTCCAAAGCTCCGCCATTGCGCACTCGAGAAGAAGCTCGCTCGCTGCCGTCACCCATCATCCGGCGACCATGTCTCGCGTCGCCAGCAAGGGTAAGAAGGCCGCTGTCTCCGCCTCCGCCTCCGCCGCCGACTGGAAGAAAGGGGATTGGATCCCTTCGGTCATCATCGACGAGCTCCTGATCGAGTTCGCCCGCAAGGGTATGCTGCCGCCGCGGACCATCAGCAACTGGCGGGCGCCGTACAAGGAGAAGAAGCCCACCCCACATGAGCACGAGCGGGTGATGCTCGTTCCATTCATGGAGCGGGGACTCAAGCTGCCGCCGCACGACTTCTTGCGCGGTTTGCTATTCTTCTACAACCTGCAGCTTCACCACCTGAGCCCCAACGGCATCTTGCATATTGCGTGCTTCATCACGCTGTGCGAGTGCTACTTGGGAACTCGGCCGCACTGGGGACTTTGGAAGAAAGTCTTCACTGTCAAGGCGCAGCCCATCAAGGACGACCACCGACTGGCGATTTGCGAGGGAGTCAGCATTCAAATCAAATCTGGCTCCGGGTACTTCAAAATGCAATTTCCGGACACCATCCGGAAATGGCAAGACGGGTGGTTCTACTGCCCGGACGAGCGTACTCCGAGTGGCCACGAGGGTCTCCCCCCATACGCTGAAGACCCTCCTGTCTGGGTGAAACGCTGGAGCGCCAAGCCATCTGCCGCAGAGACGCCTGAAGTCGACCGGCTCGTGAGGAGGATCGCAAGACTCAAGGAGAAAGGACTCACGGGCCCTGACATCATCGCCACCTGGCTGGTTCGTCGCATCCAGCCCCTTCAAGCCCGGGCACACCCAATGTGGGAGTACTCGGGCCACCATGACTCGACAAGGGTTTCTTCCGAGGATCTTTCGGATGACAACTTCTTGGAGATCATGAAGACCTTGACGAAAGAAAGAACTGGGCTCACTCGAGCGCCCCCAGTTCTTCCATTTTCACGTGCCAACCCGGCCCCGGATGTAAATGATTCGTATTCCGAGTCAGGCTCTTGAACTTTATAACTTGCTTGCTTCTTCTAACGCTAAGTTTTTGATGCTGCAGAACTATCTAAACTTCAACTCCATGCCGCCTCTCCCTGAGCAAGACTCGGCTCTGGCAGCGCTGGAGAATGCCGAAGTCGAGGAGGAAGCCCCCGAGACCGGCAAACAAAGCGACTCGGATTCTGAGTCCGGGGGGTCGTACGAACTCGCCAAGCGGGGCCGCGACGACGGCGCATCCGGATCCCAGGCCCCAGAAGCTGGGACGGAGTCGGCTCGAGCGGAGCCGGCTGCCAAGCGAATCCGGGTTGCTGCTCCCGGCCCTACTACGCAGGCTCCGGCTCCTGTGCAAGCCACAACTGCCAGTCGGGGGACGCCGACTCCAGCTCCTGCTCGAGTCGCGCCTTCCAGCCGAGTGGCGCAGGCTCCAAACCCTGCCGCCAACCCGAAGAAGAAGACAATTCCCACCACGACCAGGTACGAGTCCTGCCTCATGCCCTAGTCATGGTAGGTTTATAAGATGCTGAAGCCGGTTTTTCTTTTGCTTTGCAGAGTCCAGAAGAAGTTCTCCGATAAAGGAGACGCTTCATCCGGCACGCCAGCGGCTCCGACTCCAGTCCCGCCGCCAGCGTCGACTCCAACGCCGACTCCGGCTGCAGTTGAGTCCAACGCCCCGGCGCCGACTGTCGCCACACCCCCTACACCTCCAGTCGCAACCGACCCCAGCGCGCTGGCATCAACCGTTTCCGCCATGGAAACGGAGTCGGCCATGGCTGCCGGGTCCACCACACTGCCGGCTGCGGCTGTGGCTTCGGCTGCAGCGCTGCGGCCGAGTTCTTCCACGCCCCAGCTTACCGTAGCTGGGGAGGAGGTCCTGGAGCCGGACGTGCGCGCAGGGTCTGCCGAAACTCCGGCTGAGGATGCTCAACGCCAGCCAGCCCCCACCAACAAGGAGGCGACGGAACCGGCAACTGCTACCGGGGCCGACTCCTCTGAGTCGGCAGGTGAGGCCAGAGACGAACTCGTTACCGGGTTACCTCCGGTGACCGAGTTACGCCAGCCTCCAGCTCCGACCCCCATGACTCAAGAGCTGGTGCCGACGCCGTCAAGAGACCTCATCCCCGCGGTGCTGCTGCCGAGTTGCAGCACAGGGGACTTGGCCACCGCTGAGGAGGCCACGAACCGCGTCGCCGCCCTCAGCTCCAAGCTCCGGGATTTCGCCGACGCGGCTAAGTCCTTGGCAGACTCGGCCGAGGTTCTGGAGACCTCCGTTGGGGTAAGTGTCCTCAAATTTTGTTCATTTTCCAACACTGGGAGCACGTTCAGTGCACCCAGTGGGTGTAGCCCCCGAGTCTCTAGCCGACTGACTGAGTCGGTTTGAGACTTATAAATTCGGGCACTAACTTTTCCTTCACTAGGCTGCAATCCGACTGGGCGGAAACAACCCAGTCCTTATGGAAAGGAATACCTCCTTGGAGAAGGCATTAGAGGAGGAGAAGGCGAAGAACCGGCAGCTCGAGGAGAAACTTGCCGCCCTCAGGAGTAAGTAACCGAGCCTTCAATCTTCTCTCCTTGAAGTTTTCTGCGATGTTAACTTTGCCGAGTCGGCAGACCTCGAAGCCGAGAATGCTCAACTCAAGAAAGAGGTAAACTCGAGGATCCCGGCTGCGACAGTCGCCCAACGGCTCGACGCCAAAGCAGCCGAGTATGAAGACAAGATGCGCGCCGCCACCAAGCTTAAGTCAGACTATGACAAGCTGGTGAAACAATACGAGCAGTCGCAGTCGGCGAACAAAGAGCTGCAAGCTTCCGTCGATGACTTCTCCCAGAAGATAAACGAGTCACAAAAGCGGCATTCTGCAGTCGTCGCCGACTGGGAGAGACGCGAGAGGGACCTCATTGGCGAACTTAAGAAGGCCAATGAGACCTTACTCGGTAAGCCCCCGAGTCCTTTGCTTCTTTCCTTTTGTATAATTCCCTGTCCATTTCCTTAGCAATAATTTGTTCCCAGAGGTTTGCCCAGAACTAGAAGAGCGAACCCGGCAAGCGGCGCTCCGACTCCGCGCACTCTCCAACCCGGCCATGTCGGTTCTCGATGCACTCTGGACTCCGGAGATGATGGCCGAGTGCGTCGTGACAATGGAGGACCGACTCCTCCAAGTCAAGAGCTTGGTGGAGAGCTTCAAGTCGGCTACTCAAGGCCTCTGTGCCAAGCTCTAGCCCGGAGAGGAGCCGAGTTCCAGCGTCTTCGCGCTCGCCGACAAGCTCTCACTGGGCCCGGCGGAAGTCGAAGAGTGGAAGGAGTCGGCAGCCCGCTCGGGAGCCGGCATGGCGTTGGCGATGGTGTTGGCGCATCATCCGGACGCGGATGTCAACTGCATCTCTACTGGCGCCCCTGTCAATGAGGAAGGCGAGTCGGTGAATCCCCTGGATCTTCTTCCTCGAGTCCGTGCCGCTGCCAGCCGGATCGTCAGCTTCACCGACCTGGAGGAGCGCATCGAAGCGACTCCAGAAGAAGAATAAAAAATATGATGTAATATCACTCGGTATGCCGAGTAAAACAATTGTAAAGACTTTTGCTTTTGAAATGAATGTCTTTTGATCCATTTTAATGTTCTACGCAAGTTACTTGAGTCGTCCACATTCGTTTGTTTTACGCCGAGTCGAATCCTTTCGCGTGCAGGCCGACCTTTAGCTTTTGCTCTTGCCAACCGGACAGCCGGGTTGCGACTGTAGTTGGGGACGAAGAGTGGGCTTTAGGTACCGTACACGTTTACTTAGATGCTCGTGTAGTAGAAACAAAGTTAGGAGATTCGAAATAACTTGCGCCGAGTGAGAAATCACCCAGTGGGTGGCTTCCGGGTGTTGCCCGAAGTGAAGCCACTCGGTTTTGTTAGACTTAGCCCCCGGGAATTGCCCAAAGGTAGCTTAGTCGGAAAATGAAATTTGAATGAACAAAAAATGCTTCCGAGTGCTGCTCGAAGGAAACAAGTTTTTATTCATAATGAAACAATGAATCGTTTGTAATACAAAGTTTAAGTGTAAAAGGGACGCAGCTGTGCAATATTCCACGTCCGTTCTGTGATTGCACCGGTTGCCGGGTCTTCCAGCCGGTATGCGCCATTGTGAAGCACCTGGTTGATGATGAACGGTCCTTCCCACGACGGAGACAATTTATGCATGCCGGCTGTGTCTTGGATCAGCCGGAGGACCAGATCTCCTTTGTTGAAGGCTCGGCCCCGAACTTGCCGACTATGATATCGGCGCAAGTTCTGTTGGTAGATGGCCGAGCGCGAGAGAGCAAGTTCCCGCGCTTCTTCTAAGAGATCAAGGTCGTCTTGCCGCGCCGACTCGGCATCCTGCTCCACATATGCTGCGACTCGCGGGGAGTCGTGGAGGATGTCACTCGGCAAAACGGCTTCAGCTCCGTACACCATAAAGAACGGCGTGTAGCCAGTCGACTGGTTCGGAGTCGTCCTTAAGCTCCATAGGACAGATGGAAGCTCGTCAATCCAAGAGCCGGCTGCCCGCTTCAATGGGACTAGCAACCGGGGCTTGATGCCTTGGAGAATTAGAGCATTGGATCGCTCAACTTGGCCATTAGACTGAGGATGGGCCACGGAGGCATAATCAATCCGGATTCCATGATCCCGGCAGAAGCGGCGAAAGACTTCAGCAGTGAAGTTCTTGCCATTGTCAGTGATGATGTTGTGCGGAATCCCGAATCGGAAAATGACTCCTTTCATGAAGTTGACAGCAGTCGGTCCATCGAGCTTCATGATTGGCTTCGCTTCAATCCACTTCGTGAACTTGTCTACAGCCACGAGGAGATGAGTGAAACCTCCCCGAGCTGTTTTGAGTGGACCCACCATGTCGAGTCCCCACATAGCAAAAGGCCATGTGATCGGGATGGTCTTAAGCGCAGTAGCCGGCATGTGAATTTGCCGGGCATATCTCTGGCATCCTTCACAAGTCCGGACAAGTTCCTCGGCATCAGCATGAGCGCTGAGCCAGAAGAATCCATGTCGGAAGGCTTTGGCGACCAAGGATCTGGTCGAAGCATGGTGGCCACAGAATCCCGAGTGGATTTCCTCGAGCAAGGTTCGTCCTTCTTCCGGCGAAATGCAGCGCTGGAAAATTCCAGTGGTGCTGCGCTTGTAAAGTTCGCCGTTGATAATGGTATACGCCCGAGCCCGGCACACGATGCGGCGTGCCTCAGTCGGATCCTCCGGTAACTCTTTACGCAAGAGGTACGCGAGGAATGGCTGGGTCCAGAGAGGAATGACCGCTAAGACTTCTTCCTGAGTCGGTTGAGCCGGTTCTGGATGCGACGACCCGGCTTCAGACGACTCGGCAGCTGACTCCATCTTGACGGATGGTTGGAAGAGTTGCTGGAGGAAAACCCCCGGCGGCACTTTTTCTCGGGCAGATCCGATTCTGGCGAGGGAGTCGGCAGCTTCGTTATCTGCTCGGCGAACATGATGAAGCTCAAGGCCGTCGAAGTGTCCTTCCAGCCGACGCACGGCAGCGCAGTATGCTGCCATGGTTGGATCTTTGGTGTCCCAAGTCTTCATCACTTGTTGCACCACCAGATCCGAGTCACCGCGGCAAAGGAGTCGACGAATGCCGAGTGAAACTGCAATGCGTAAGCCATGCAGTAACGCCTCGTATTCTGCGACGTTGTTCGAGGCGGCGAAGTGAATCTGCAGTACGTAATTCAACTTGTCGCCTTTGGGAGAAATTAGCACGACTCCAGCCCCCGTGCCCGCAAGCATCTTCGATCCGTCAAAGTACATGATCCAGTGCTCAAGATGCAGCTGAGTCGGAAGAGACTGGCTCTCAGTCCACTCGACGATGAAGTCTGCCAGAGCTTGTGACTTGATGGCCTTGCGAGGCTCGTAGCTGATGTCGTGCGGCATGAGTTCTATCGCCCACTTAGCGACTCGGCCCGTGGCATCCCGATTGTTGATGATATCAGACAAAGGGGCGTGACTGACCACGGTGACCGAGTGGGCTTGAAAGTAGTGCACCAGCTTCCGAGTTGCCAGAAACACGCCATACACTAGCTTCTGATAGTGCGGGTAGCGCTGCTTTGACTCGGAAAGTACTTCGCTGATGTAGTAGATGGGTCACTGCACCTTCTGGATTCGGCCTTCTTCTGCTCGTTCCACCACTAAGACAATGCTGACCACTTGGTTGGTGGCCGCGATGTAAAGCAGCATGGGTTCTCCCTCCATGGGTGCAGCGAGAACCGGAGGTGTCGTCAGAAGACGCTTGAGATCTTCGAAGGCTTGCTGAGCTTCACTCGTCCACTCGAAGGAGTCGGACTTCTTGAGAAGTCGGTAAAAAGGCAAAGCCTTCTCACCGAGTCGGGCTATGAACCGACTTATGGTGGCTAGGCACCCGGTTAAGCGCTGGATGGCCTTTAGGTCCTTCGGCTTGCCCATCTTGATGATGGCATCAAGCTTATCCGGGTTCGCTTCGATCCCCCGCTCGGAAACGATGAAACCGAGTAGCTTGCCAGCCGGAACTCCGAAGATGCACTTCTCCGGGTTAAGCCTCATGTCATATCTCCTGAGATTGGCGAAGGTTTCAGCCAAGTCGGTCAGGAGATCCACGGTCTTTTTTGTCTTTATCACAATGTCGTCGACGTAAGCCTGAACATTTCTGCCTATCTGGTCGTGCAAACACTTTTGCATACAACGTTGATTTGTTGCACCAGCACTTTTCAAACCAAAAGGCATTGTGATGTAAAAAAAGCCCCAAATGGGGTGATGAAAGAAGTTTTTATTTGATCCGACTCTTTCATTTTGATCTGGTGGTAGCCTGAATAGGCATCCAGAAAACATAAACGTTCGCACCCGGCTGTGGAGTCAACAACCTGATCCACTCGGGGTAAGGCGAACGGGTCCTTGGGACATGCTTTATTTAAGGACGTGTAGTCCACACACATGCGCCAAGTCTTGTTTTTCTTAAGAACCAGGACCGGGTTTGCCAACCAATCCGGGTGAAAAACCTCTTTGATGAACCCAGCTGCAAGCAGTCGGGCTATTTCTTCTCCGATTGCTTTTCGCCGGTCTTCAGCGAAGCGTCGAAGGGACTGCTTCACCGGCTTTGCGTCCTTGGCGACGTTGAGGGAGTGCTCGGCGAACTTCCTTGGAACACCCGGCATGTCAGAGGGCTTCCATGCGAAGATGTTCCAATTCTCACGAAGGAAGTCGACGAGCGCGCCTTCCTATTTGGCCTCGAGGTCGGTCCCGATTTGGACCGTCTTGGACGGGTCCTCGGGATGGACCTGGACACGCTTTGTGTCTTTGGCCGATTGGAAGGTGGACTCGGTTGCCGCCTTCTTGCTTGGTGGAGGCTGGTCCGAGTAGGCAGAAGCTTGGATGTCCTCCAGCTCCTGAGCCACGATCAGCGACTCGGCAATGTCTGCACTGGCGATGTCACACTCGTTGGAGCGCTCAAAGTCGCCAGTGATGGTGATGACGCCTTTTGGACCCGGCATCTTCAGCTTCAGGTAAGTGTAACACGGCCTTGCCATGAATTTGGCATAAGCCGGCCGACCGAAGATCGCATGATATGCGCTCTTAAAGCCGACCACCTCAAAGGTCAGTGTCTCGACCCGGAAGTTGTTCGGCTCGCCGAACACCACTTCCAGGGAGACTTGACCTAAAGGCTTCGCACACTTCCCAGGCACAATCCCATGGAAGGAAGTGTTGCTCGGGCGAAGCTGGGTCTCCGGGACCTGCATCTTCTTCAAAGTGTCCATGAAGATGATGTTTATGCTGGAGCCACCGTCCATCAGGACCTTGCGGAGCTTGAACCCGCCGACTTGCGGATCCACCACCAGGGGATGCTTGCCAGGCTGAGGGATCCGGTCCGAGTGGTCGAGTCGGCTGAAGCCAACTGGAACCTCAGACCAATCCGGCCATTGTGGGACAGCCGGCACCGTCGCGTTAACTTCGCAACAGCGCAGCTTCCGACCCCTTTTGGAGTCGGATCCCTGAAAGATCATGAGTACCCCCCTTTGGGGAGGATACTGCACAGTGCCGCCGCCTGCGGCAGAGCCTCCTTCTCCACCGTTATCCGGCTCGGGCTGCTTTTCTTCCCGGATTCGCTGCAGGAAGCTGCACTCCCGGGTCGAATGTCCCGCCTGATATTTGGCGGTGCTGTGGAACGAACAGGGCCCGTCGAGGATTTCCTCGAAGGTGAGTTTTGACGCCTTGCGCTGTTGCCAAGGACGCTCCTGCTTTTGGCCAGCGTCGCCGCGCTGGGGGCCACGCTCAGCGGCCACAACCAGGTCGGCTCCGCCGACTCCGTCTCCGCTGCCTGCCTTCCGCTTCGTGGGGCGGTTGTCTTCCCTCTTCCGACCTGAGTCGGCGAGGACTTTGCGACTCGAAGACTCGGCTTTGGCTTTGCCTTTGTCCTCGTACCGCATCGCCTCTTCTCCCGTCGCGTACTTGCTAGTGACTTCCATGAGTCGGCCCATGGTCTGGATGTTAGACCGGGCCAACTTGTGTTTGAGGAGTTCATATTTCACTCCCTGGGAAAAGGCCTGGATGGCCTGCATCTCGGTGACATCCTCGATCGAGTTGCGCAGCCGGGTCCAGCGTTGGATGTAATCGCGGACCGACTCGCCCTTCTCCTGGACGCAGAGCCACAGGTCTTGGGCGTTCCCAGGGCGCTTATACGTGCCCTCAAAGTTCTTGATGAAGGCCTCTTGGAGGTCCCTCCAGTCGTAGATGCTGTCTTCGGGCAGGCTGTTAAGCCATGCCCGAGCCGACCCTTCCAGCATCAGGGGTAGGCTTCGGAGGGTGACACGCTCGTTGCCTCCTCCTATGTTGCATGCGACTAAGTAGTCGGCAAGCCAAGTTTCCGGCTTGGCTGTGCCATCATACTTGTCAATGCCACTAGCGATTCAGAACCGATCCGGGAACGGCTCGCCCCGAATCCGCCTGCTGAAGCAAAGCGGTCCGGTGGAAGCAGAACCACCCGGCTGGTTGACTTCGCCAGCCCGGCGTTCAGCCCGAATCCGAGCTGCGCGTTGTCTTTCGATATCATCCCGAGCATCACGAGCGTCGTTTGCTCGGTGGGAGCCGGCTAGCCGCCGCTCAGCCTGGAGCCGGTTAATCTCCTGACGAGCATCCAGCCGATTGGTCGACCGACTAGGTTGCGACGAACCAACGGTAGCCGGGTGACTCGGGCCTGCCGACGGCCGACTCCGAGTCGCGTGAGAAGCCAGTCGGTTGCTGACCGACCCAGCTTCATTTTGTTGCTGCTCCACCGCCGTCCTCATCAAAGCGACGACTCGGTGGTGGATCTCAGCCGCGGGGCCATCTGCCGGGGGCGGCAGTGAGTCGGCCAACGCAGCAGCCGCAAAAAGGTTTTGAGCCGGTGTCTGGTAGACAGCGACTCCGTCTTGCTCTCGCCCAAAGAGCGGGGCCCGAACAGTCCGACTCCTCCGGGCGGCTGAGGTGGTTCGCCGGTTCGCGCGGTTACGCGAACCGTGGGGATCATTTGTTTGCTGTTCTCGCTGTTCGAGGGCTGCGCGCTCTTGATCGAGGCGTTCTCGTTCAGCGAGAAGGGCTTGCCGAGAGGCTTCCAAGGCCCTTTCGGCCTCCGTTGGCCCGTCGATGGGCGTATGCAGATGCTCGAGCGCCGCCCGGGCTGCTGCTGCATTAGACGTGCCCGCATCATCTGCGGTGCCATCGCCAACCACATACACCTCAGCCGAGGCAGTGTTGCTGTGCGAATTCTCATCCCCATCGGATTCGGCATCCAGAAGGGGAAGAAGAGAGTCAGCACCCACCATGGCGACGAACTGAGAGTTCTTGATCGGTGCGGAGGGAGATCCGAGCCTGAGCTCGGGAATTGCTTCCACCGCGGGGCGGAGATGCAAATCTTCAAGACGTAGTTGGCCAAAGGCATTGGCCACGAAGTGAAGACTGCCGAAGATGAACTCCGAGCCTTCAGAATGTACCATGATCGGCACGTTGCCGGCGACGAGCTTGCCACCAGCCGTGGGAGAAGATCCCGCCTGGATCTTGGCTCCGATGCACGCCTCCCCTACCTGGCGCGCCAACTGTCGCGGGGTGTTCGCGGCAATATCCATTTGTAATAGGGTTGACGGGAATGCGTGTATGGAAGATCTAGGCGGTGCACACAAGAACTTTTTACCCAGGTTCGGGCTCTCCAAGTATGGAGATAATACCCTACTCTTGCTGAATGTATATGATGATCTTGCGTGAAAAAGAGAGTACAAGAATGAGGATTAGAGAGTGTAAAATCTAGAGTCTAGCCCCCTTCTGCATGGAGGGCTCGGCCTTATATAGGCCTGTACATTAGCCGACTCGGTCACTCGGTTGAGCTACGATTTCTGTCCTAATTAACTAACATTTACATATGGTAACCGTCCGAATAACACCAGTCTTCATGCCGGTTGAAACGTATGCTTTGATGAGTTGTAACGCTTGTATTGATGGCACCCGGACGTTGCATCGTAGCAGGCTTTTCTTGGGCCTTCGTCCGAATGAGCCTTTTGCAAGGTTGTTGGGCCTGTATCCGAGTGGGCCTTACCAGGCTTGCTGGGCTGACTCGGGTCATTGGGCCTACCCGGTTGGGCTTCCCTCGTCAGTAGCCCCCGAGTGCTTCGAGGTCTCGACACGGACGCCGAGTGAACGAGTTAGTTGCTTGTGCCCGAGTTGCGAGTGGAGAGACCTTGATGGACTCCTGCAATACCTGAGAAGTAGGTTAAATATGTGCTAAGTATTCAAGAACTCAATGACACCCGCATTTTCCGATTGAGGAAAACGGCTTGTGGCCTTCCGGGAGGCGTATCATGAATTTCGAGTGAATCCGAAAATAGCGTCTGGCCTATCCGAATGAACGGTTACCATCTCGTGCCCGCAGGGGGGACGCCTTCGATTTTCGTGATTAATCTTTGTAGAGGGTTTGATCCTGTGATTTGGGGCTTGAAATAGGTCATTGAGACATATGAGATGATTCCATATTGATTTGAGATCAAGATTTTTCACGAGCTTCCTTTTCCCTCAAGTTTTCTCTTTTTCTCATTTTTAGGGGTGATTAGAGAAAAGAGGGTAAAGGTCTTGACTTGAGAAGTTTTTATGAAGATCAACACTTGATCTAGACTCACAAGACCTTCCTACACATCTCTACAAAATTTGGTTTAATTTGGATGGGTAGATTTTGAATTGGCCCAAAAGTTGGATCGAAAATTCTGTTCTAGAATCTGGGTTGATCTTCGTTAACTGGTCTGAGCAAGGTCAGACCGGCCCTCAGACCGACCTCCTCCAAAAACATGTTTTAGCTGCCTGAGCCCGGTCAGACTGGCTCTATATCCCGGTCAGACCGGCCTTGCATGTACACTGAGTCTACTACTGTTTCAGTTTTGTGGTTGTTTGTCGAGTGAGTTTCCGCTGTACCTTATCTGTCACTTACAGTAGCATTTCAGTTGCTATTGGTATTTGACTTTTGATAAGAATTTTTGATAACCGACATTCACCCCCCTCTGTCGGGAAGTCACCGATCCTACAAGTAGTATTAGAGCCCGGTCTCACTTCTCTATAAGGTTTGACCGGCTTTGCGAGCCATGGCTTTTCACAGATACTCGACTCGTCCTCCTATCTTCAATGGGACGGACTGGGAGTTTTGGAAAAATCGAATGAGAATCTTTATCCAGTCAGAGGGACTTGCTATTTGGCAAATCATCGAAAGGGACTTTGTTCTTGCTGCAGAAGTGACGGCTGCAAATTTGGTAGATGTTGAAAACAATTACAAGGCCATCAACTATTTGCTTTCTGGTTTGGATAGGAAGGAGCATGAGCGGGTTGCTCATCTTGATACCGCTCACAAGATTTGGTCGACCTTGATCACTTATCATGAGGGGTCCGATCAAGTCAAGATTGCTCGAGTGAGTCAATACAGAGTTGAATACAATCATTTTGAGCAACGCTCTGGGGAATCGATTTCTGAGCTTTTTGAGAGATTTAAAAGAATAGTGAACAAGCTCAGGAGTGTGGGGGTGAGATACTCTGACTCAGAGATGGCTAGGCATGTGTTGAACACATTAGAGCCTGCTTTTGAAGTACGGAAGATTGCCATCCAAGAGTCCGCAAATCTTGCCACTCTCACACTCGATCACCTGTTCTCCAAGCTCTCCACTCATGAGATTACTTCAGAGAAAAGAAATGGCTCTAAGTCCAAGAGTTTGGCTCTTATTGGGAACACTTCCTCGGACCCATCGGGGATAGTGTCTCCTAGTGTCAACTCTGACACTTGCATGCTTGCTTCTTCTTCTAGACTATCTCTTGCAGCCTTGTCTTCTCTGTCTGATGATCAGCTTGAACCTCTTCCCGAGGATGAGCTCGCGTTATTTGCAAAACGCTTCTCTAGGGCATGCAAGAATGTGAGAAATAGGAGAAGGAAATCCTCAGACATCACCTGCTATGGATGTGGTGAGAAAGGCCACATTCGATCCGAGTGTCCCAATCCTAAAGAGAGAAACAAATTTGCTTCTAAATTTCAGGACAAGAGAAGGAACACGTTTGGATCAAGGCCCAAGATGCGTGAGGCGGAGAAGAACCTTTGTTGAGCTCTCGCCGCTTTTGGAGATAGAGACACCAGCACCAACTCTCCTTCATCTTCCTCTTCCTCAAGCTAGGATGAACCGGAGCTGCCCAAGCACAAGAAGAAAAGGAAAGAAGAAGGTAGAACATGGCTTCACTGGCATGTGCTTCATGGCGAGATCCGAGGAAGAAAGCAACGATGAAAATCTTGTAAGCGAGATGAGTTGCACTTTTGATGAGCTCAGTGTTAGGCATGATAAACTACTTGATAAGTTTGATGTGCAAAATGATGCCTTGTTTGCTTTAATCAAGAAATCTAAAGATCTGACTAAGAAAGTTCATTCTCTTACACTAGAAATTACTAAACTAAAAAGTAGTGATGATGAGTGTGCTAGTTGTGATGTTTTACACAAAGAATTCCTTGAAGCTAAAAATGCTCATGCTAGCGTAAGTGAATTGGTTAAGTCATCCATGATTGAACTTGATAAACTTAAGTCAAGCCCTTGCTCCTTTTGTGTTTCTAAGGATGATGACTTAGATTCTCTTAGGAAAGAGATTGATATGCTCAAATCTTCACATGCTAGTTTGCCTTCTAGTGCACCTCTTGGATGTTTTTCAAAGCTTAGCACCTCATAGTCAATTGAATGAGATAAAACTATGCTTTGCTCTAGGTTTCACACTGCATATTCTTATCATCCAAGAACTTATGGTCTATAAGGACAATCTAGCCAAACTTAAAACTGTTTATCTTGCTGGTTGCATTGTTCACTCATTTCGTGCTAAGGAACTTGAAAATACTAAGAATCAACTTGCTAGCATTAGTTCTAAGAGCACTCAGGAACCTTCCCCATGTTTAAGATGCAAGTATTTGGAAGGTAGAAATAAAGAATTGAATCAATCGGTGCTTGAAATGAGAAGACTTGTGTGTGATACATGCCCAGATCTAGTTGAAGAAAATCAGAATTTAGGGAGACACATCTCTGAACTTTATAGAAAACTCATTTTGGCTAATGCTACTACTTTTAAGCTACCTGTTGATGCTTCTCATGCTATTTTCTCTACTTGCACATTTTGTCATGAGCTTGAGAATGATATTTCTGCTATGCATGCTGCATTTAGGGAAAGGTTTAAGAAAACAGTAGCTGAAACATGTAGCATTGCTTGTGTATATTGTGAGTCTCTAAAACTTGAACTAGGAGCATACAAATAAAAATATGATAAAGCTGTTAGAGTGTCAGCTTCAGGAGCTTGTCTTACCTGTGCTCCTTTGCTTAGGGAAGTTGACTACCTCAAGAAAACTTTGGAGAGATTTTCTGGAGGTAGAAAAGAACTTGACATGATCTTGGACAAGTCTAGAGTTAGCTCTGGCAAAGGTCTAGGTTTTAATCACATGGAAGAAAATAAGAATCATCCTCCCCATCCCATTGGTTTTCTTGGTAGAGGCTTGATTGCAATAGCTCAGGGGGAGAAGAGAACCGTGTTTAAGTCAGGTGGCTATCTAGATTCATCTCTTAAGGACAAGAGTGCTTCAGCTTCAGTTGGTGCTACCTCGCAAAGGGTAAAATACCAATGCACTCATTGCCATAAGGAGTTTTGCTTTCGACGTCTCAAGGAGGAGCATCGTAACCGTTGAAAGATCGAGGTTTATCGACTAGAGGGGGGTGAATAGGAGATTATCAAATTTTAACAAATTAGTTGCTTAGCATGCAAAGGTGAAGCAGTTTATAGATGAAGCAACAGGAAACAAACAAGATTCAACTCAATTTAAGAACAACACAAAGTAAAGAGCAAGAGTCGAAGACACAAAGATTTAACCCGAAGTTCAAGTTGTTGGCAACAACTCTATGTCTTCGTTTGGAGAGGCTGAGCACTTAGCTCCGAAGACACACAGTCTTCACCTTCTTCTCCTTGAGCTTTTGTCCACTTAGGATCTGCTCAATCACTCGTGGTGGATCTTGAGGTGATCCCCAGACCTTCACAAACTGTTGGAGGCGAATCCACAAGTTGGAGCTCTTCAACAACGCCTAACCGGCTAGGAGATGCCAAATCTCCAAGAGTAACAGGTTTGAACTCTAGGCTCAAAGAAGCTCTTGCTTGAATGCTCAATCAAGTCTTTTGGATCTCTCAAAGCTTTCCTCTCTCGAAGTAGATCTCAATGGAGTCAAGAGGAAAGGGGAACACGGTGTGAGAGAAAGTTCTTTTTGCGCTAAGTATCCTCCCGAGCCCGCAGAGGGTCGGGGGCTATTTATAGCCGTTCAGCAGAAAAGAGTCATTGGGCACAAAGATGCTCTTCCGGTGCAACCAGAAGACAAACCCGGAAGCACTAGGATTCAAGCCAACGGTCAGATCTGAAGAACATCAAATGCACAGCGAAAGGCTTCAACACAAAGTCGGTAATTCCGGAGAGGAACTCGGTCATACCGGATTTGAAGAATATGCTCATCAGAGCTATTTCCAGAAGCAAATCCCGGTAGTGCCGACTTTGAAGGTGGGTTGAGCCGGGGTTAGAAAAGATGACACGTTCTTCTTCATAGAGAAGAAAAAGGGTCCAGCTGGAAATATAACCCGGTAACACCGCTTCACAAAGAAGACCTAAGTCCAGAACAGATTCTTGGTGCAGCCGGAAAACAAAACTGGTGTAACCAAAGACATAACATGTGGGACTTAGTCTGAGACAAAATGAGCCCTAAGTCAGAGGAGATTCCCGGTGCAACCGGATACAAAACCGGTGCAACCGAAGACAACTCAGAATACGACTTAGACTAGGGCAGCAAAAGACCTAAGTCCAGAGAAGATCCTTGGTGCAGCTGGAAACAAAACCGGTATAACCGAAGACAAAACGAACATGACTTAGTCTAGGCAACAGAAGCATATTCTGGTAGCACCGGTCTTCCAAACCGTCATACCGATTTCCCAAATATGAAACTAGGGCAAACCCTAAGAGGCAGGGTTCCCTAACTCTCCAACACAGAGGCCATTCTCGGCAGCACCGGGTTCAAGACCGGTCATGCCGCAATTGAAGCTCTTCGAGGCTTGAGATGACTAAGTCTTCAAACTTCGCAACAGAGGCCAATCCCGGTACAACCGATTCTTCAAACCGGTACAACCGAGAGTCACTGTCTGTGTTTCAGAAAGAGATTTCAAAGAGGTCTTCCTAGATTTGATTGAGCACACATGAAGACTCTTCCTCTAACTTAGATTTCTCACCCTTCTTAATAGGCGGCTTGTCCTATAGACTCAAATGATCTATTGATCATATCAAAGACTAGAAAATCACCACTAATCTTCTAGGTCCAAGCCTTCCTTTATCTTCAACTTTTTAGGGGTCGACATCCATTGGTTAAACCAATTACTTGGGGACTATACACCTGAATATACTTAGTAATCCATTAGTCCCTTAATCGTTTGTCATTAATCATCAAAACCCATCAGGGGGCTCTAGATGCACTTTCAACCATGTTCGTGCTCTTAAGGGTATTCAACGACGCAACAATGCGTTAAGTGCTCCTAAGACACACATGAGGCCTCAACATGTTGAGGTTTCTGGTGGCTCTAGCAGGCGACAGGGTTTAGGTTGCTTAGAGTTTTCTCGCCGTCCTTTTGGAGGTGGCTCACGTGCTTCGGTGCGTGACATTCCTCCGCGGCGCGTTCTAGATCAGGATCGTAGAGTTGCTCAAGATGTTGCTAAAAGAGCATCTAGGCCCCTAAGTGGTTTTGATGGTTAATTACAAATCAAACTGGAATCTAATGTTTACAATGAGTGTAAGCAGGTTTAATAGGTTCCAGGAAGAAGTGTCATCAAGGAAAGGATGACCACCCAAAAGGTACAAAGGTGGTTTCCAGGACAAGGGATGACTGTGCTAGGCAGTTGTGCCACAGCTGTGAAGAAGTCGGTGCCGTGCAAGGAGTTGCAAGCAAGGTGATGGTGGCTTGATACATCAAAGGCCATGACTGCAGTTGGTGGTAGGTAAAGCCTAGATTTGCTAGTTTCTTTGAGTCCATAGGAAACACCCGTACTATCAAGAGGGATGAAGCAGTAATGATCTTTGGAGGTTCTCTTGCTCAATGCTCGGAGTGTTGGACAGTGGCACTAATGCTTTGAGGTCAGTGGCCCTGTGTCAACAGTTTTGCACAAGTGTGAAACTAGCTTGTGCTAGCACTCTGCAGTGCTAGCAGTAGAAAAACCCTAGAGGTTAGAGTCACCGGTGTGACACAGCTGTGTCACAGGTGGTCTTTCGCTTTATGACTCAGGTACACCTCTGCACCAGGGGAGAGCTTGTAAATGCTAAGGGAACTGCACTGCGATGGTCTGTCTGCCAAGTCAGAAGACTGTTGGAGGTTCTCTCCTTATTAGGGATCAGAGTTAGTTGTACGCTGAGGGCATGTAGAGTACCAAGACCGGGCTGAGTATTTAGGCTACGTCAGTTAAGGGTTCACTTGTGTGTGCCGCCGGTGACACAGGTGTCGGTCTGCCCGAGCCAGTTATAGTTGGGCGGTGTGATTGGCTGTATCACCGGTGTCTGTCACCGGTGACTCACTTAATCCTACGTGGCAACAGTGTAACGGTCGGGTGCCTGTGAACCCTATATATAGGGGACCAGGAGGGGTCATTGACCTCAACCAACCTTGCTCAATCCAGTGAATCATATTTGGCCGTTGCAAAGCCTCCTACTCTCAGAACAGAAGCCAAACTTCCTAAGTGTTAGTTCGAGAGAGTTAGTCTCTCTGAGCAAAGAGCATTGGTTCCTCCAAGAGTTGTTGCTACTGAATCTGTTACTCTTGGAGTGTCTACTCCTAGACGGGCATAGGAGTTGCTGGTATCACCCAAGCCTGTGTGGGCTGAACCAGTAGTTTGTGAAGGTGATCTGTAGTCTACCTGCTGCAAGGATAAAGGACTTCCACAAGCAAAGGAAGAGGCCTGATCACTCAGGTACTCGGAGAACAAGCATGATTCAGTGTTGGTGATCTACGATTCAGTGCTGGCGATCTCTTCGAAGTAGCCTCTCCAATAGAGACGTACCTCTCTGAAAAGAGTAGGGAACTTCGGTGAAAAACACCTTGTCTCTCTAAGTACTTTCTATATTGCCTTTAGATACTCATTAGACTTGCTTGCTTGTGTTTTTCATACATATATTTTTCATCTGTGATTGATTACCTTTTCACCTATGTTAGCATAGCTGTGTCTCAGTTGCTGAATATCTTATCTCTTGTCTATGTCAGCTACCTGTTACACAGCTACTTAACTTGCTTACCTGTTCTAGGTTATTAGCTTACCTGTGTTAGACACTTGTGTGATAGCTAAGTGTTAATTTACATATCATATATTGCCTGTGTTATTCACCTGTCACACAATTAGCTCATCCTTGCCATCTGTTAAGACTTAAATTGATAACCTAAGTTAAAACAAGTGAAAAATAGTTAGCCTCCTATTCACCCCCCTCTAGTCGGCACCTTCGGTCCTTTCAGTTGCATTGCATGCTAATGACTCACGATCTTTTGCTCCTGTTCAGCGAGTGACTCGCTACTGGATTCAAAAATCTTTGCTTACTAACCCCAGTACCGAGTCCACTCATTTTCGGTCTTTTATGTAGGTTGACCGGCGAGGGTTGGTGAACATGTGGCTTGTTGATTCCGGGTGTTCACGCCACATAACCGGAAGCTCAAAATGGTTCATCTCCCTCAACAAGATGTCCAGTGATGAGTTCATCACATTTGGGGACGACTCCCGTGGACGTGTGACACACAAGGGTGCAGTGCGAGTCAACAATAACAACATCCTCAAAGATGTTGCCCTTGTGAGTAAACTGAGATACAACCTCATCTCTGTTTCGCAACTTATTGATGATGATTATGAGGTGTGTTTCAAAAAGACTGGATGTCGTGTTCTTGACTCTTCGGGTGCACTTGCTTTTCGTATTTCTCGCCTTGGTAGAGTCTTTGCTGCTGATTTTAGTTCCTCTGAGTCTAGATGCTTTCTTACTACTAGCTCTTCAGTCTTTCAACTTTGGCACCGACGTTTGGAACATGTTGGTTTTGATCACTTGACTAGAGTTGGCAGCCTTGATCTTCTGAGAGGCTTGCCCAAACTCAAACTGGTCAAGGATTTGGTTTGCGCCCCATGTTGTCATGGCAAACAAGTTGCCGCTTCTCATCCACCTGTCAATCAGGTGAAGACCGACGGACCAGCTCAGTTTTTACACGGACACTGTAGGTCCAGCTCGGGTTCGATCGGCGGGTGGGAAGTGGTATGTTCTTGTCATTGTTGATGACTATTCTCAGTCTTCTTGGGTGTTTTTTATTGAGCATAAATCTAAGGCATTTGAGTTCTTTCGAGATTTAGCTATGAGGCTCTTGAATCTCTTTCCTGGCTCTTTAAAGGGAATTCACAGTGATAATGGGTTAGAGTTCAAGAATGCTTCTTTCACAGATTTTCTTGCTGATCGTGGTGTTGAGCACCAATTCTCCACTCCACGCACCCCTCAGCAGAATGGTGTTGTGGAGAGGATGAATAGAACTATAGTTGAGATGGCAAGAACGATGCTTGATGAATATGACACATCGCGACGGTATTGGGCCGAGGTCGTCAATACCGCTTGCTATGTGTCAAATTGAGTTTTTCTGCGTTCCTCTTTGCATGTGACATCTTATGAGCTTATGTTTGGGAAGAAGCCAAATGTGTCCCATCTTAGGGTTTTTGGTTGCAAATGTTTTATCCTGAAGAAGGGCCTTCTCGACAAATTTGAGTCGCGTACTTCTGATGGTATCATGCTTGGATACCCTGGACATTCGAAAGGATATCGAGTGCTTAATCTTGAGACTAACACCATTGTGGAGTCCTGTGATGTGACTTTTGATGAGGCTAGCTCTGCTAGACCCAAGCTTTCAGGTGTTTCACAGGAGTCCGAGTCGATCTTCTAGGATGAAGATGACTTTGAGAGTGGCGTGGGCCGTGCCCCCACTTCTCAGGCTGTAGCTGTTGGTCCTCTAGTGACTTCTTCGACAGTAGCTGAGGGTCCAGCACCGACGACTTCATTATCAGCGGTGGCACCTTCTTCACCGGCAGCTCAGCTTCCTACCTCTTCTACACCTGAGGTAGAGGCTGCTGAGGCTACTTCCACTCGAGTTCCAGATGAGCTCGAGGGTCCACAACACCTCCAGAAGGATCACCCTTGAACGCAGATCATCGGTGACATCTCTGAGCGTGTAACTCGCTCCAGGTCCATCCCTTCCTCAGAACTTGCGCATTCAGCTTTTGTTGCATCTTTTGAGCCTAAAGATATATGTCATGCACTTTCTGATGATAGTTGGGTCAATGCCATGCATGGGGAGTTAGAAAATTTTGAGACAAATAAGGTTTGGGCGCTTATAGAGCCTCCACTTAGTCACAATATCATTGGAACCAAGTGGGTGTTCAAGAACAAGCAAAGTGAGGATGGCATTGTTGTTCGCAACAAGGCTAGACTTGTAGCTCAAGGGTTAAGTCAAATAGAGGGCTTTGATTTTGATGAGACCTTTGCACCAGTAGCTCGCTTAGAGGCTATACGCATTTTGCTTGCGTTTTTAGCTTCTAAGAAGTTCAAGCTTTATCAAATGGATGTGAAAAGTGCATTTCTTCATGGCTTCATTGAAGAAGAAGTCTATGTTAAACAACCTCCAGGATTTGAGAACCCTAAATACCCTAATCATGTGTTCAAACTGTCCAAGGCTCTCTGTGGTCTTAAGCAAGCTCCTAGAGCTTGGTATGATAGACTTCACTACTGCAGAAAGGCACACCAGTGACGGGCCTAAAAAGCCCAGTAGTGACGAGCGGGCCGGCCCGTCACTGGTGACCCGCCACTGGTAACTGGTTATCAGTGGCGGGCTACCGCTCGTCACTGGTAATATAGTTACCAGTGACGTGCTATGTGCTATGCCCGTCACTGGTAAGATAATTACCAGTGACGTGCTATGTGCTATGCCCGTCACTGGTAAGATGTACAGCAGTGACGAGCGATAAAGTCGGCACGTCACTGCTGTTATGAGAAGCCCAAGCACGGTGCTGCCGCGGCAGGAAAAACTGCCGTTTT
Organism: Stipa capillata; assembly: GCA_019208055.1. NCBI lineage: Eukaryota > Viridiplantae > Streptophyta > Magnoliopsida > Poales > Poaceae > Stipa > Stipa capillata. The sequence continues at coordinate 299,480 of JAGXJF010001873.1, forward strand.
GGCTGCCGCGGCAGCCATTTTGTCTGCCGCAGCAGCCAAAACGGCAGTTTTTCCTGCCGCGGCAGCACCGTGCTTGGGTGCCGCCGCAGCCATTTTGGCTGCCGCGGCAGCAAAAACAGCTGTTTTAGCTGCCGCGGCAGCCATTTTGTCTGCCGCGGCAGCCAAAAGGGATGTTTTTGCTGCCGCGGCAGCAACGTGCTTGGGTGCCGCAGCAGCCATTTTGGCTACCGCGGCAGCCAAAACAGCCCTTTTGGCTGTCGCAGCAGCCATTTTGTCTGCCGCGACAGCCAAAAGGGCTGGTTTTGCTGCCGCGGCAGCCATTTTGGCTGCCGCGGCAGCAAAAACAGCCCTATTGGCTGCCGCGGCAGCCATTTTCGCTGCCGCCGCGGCACGATCGCGTGAACTGTGGCGCTCTCCAGCCCCTGTGTACTGCAGGGGTCCTGGAGGGAGGTGTACCCCTTCGGTCGCCGTTCTCCTAGGGCGTGCCGATGTGGCCTAATAGCGCTTGCGGCGATGCCTCGCTGCGTCGGCATCCTACGTACCCGGTATGCCTCGAAGGCCACCTCGCTCGCGCTCTCGGATGTCGCACACGATAAGTACATATGTCAAACCGACTACAATATATATAAATGCCAATACGTAAATATGTCCAGAAACGTACAAAGTAGACCAGTTCGAGAATACACAATACATATGCAATGTTTTTCTGTGTCGAATGGCCTATCTTCACGCTTTTTTCCCTCTAGGGCCTAGCTACGTGTGGGCGCGCGAATGGGTCTTCGGTCGGGATTTGGCGAACTCGCTGCTCTGTGCGAGCGGCGTGTTCCTCCCTTGGGTCAGTGCCGGCGTAGAAAAGCCCCGTATCGGAGACGACGTCCTTGTTGATGATGTTCGCGAACGCATTCTGGAGGCGTGCAAACTCTTGCTTCCAGTCATATGGCTTGTGCTCGAGGTTATTACTCCACTTGCGTAAGTCGTCATGTTTGCGAAACGTGTTCCGCGCCCGTACGAAGTCGTCCATGTGGCAGCAGACGTAGTAGCCACACGTCACACTACCCTCCGGCTGCTGTCTGCACCACCAATCGGTCACGTGTTTAAAGCGTGGAGCGCCACTTCTTTTTACCATAGTTGCTCCTCCTCCCTTCTGTGCAAAGTCGAAGAGAGCATCATCCAGAACTTTCTTGAGCAGGGTGTAGTCTTTCTTCACCCTCTTCATGGAATCAAAGTAAACAACCTTCCTTTCCTTCGGCGTTAGCACTAAGAGGATCCAGTGGTCGCTGCGCAGACATGTGAACAAACCAATATTAACCCACGAAGTTGGCTAGGTGCACAAGGGAAAGAGAAATTTACGAAAGCACAAAGTAGAGAATGACTTACAAGGGATTGTAGGGCACGAGTAGGTAGTCCTTGCCCTTATGCGCTATCATCGCACTCATGAGGTATTCTTTCATAATCTCCCTACCTTCTTGGGAGCGAACGTTGTTCTCGTGCATGTGAAACGGATCTGCTATTGCAACATCGAGAATCTTCAGGCGTCTGATCTCTCTGGTTAGGTGAAGCGCCCATAGCCTGACGAAGGATGCTTCGAGCCGATAGAGGTTGAACATGCCGAAGATCTCCGCAAAGTCCAGATAGAACTTGTCCGCGGGATACTGCTCGACGAAATGGAAACCCTCTGGCACCTTCGCCGTGTAATACGAGACATTCGTTTCATCGGGTCCTAATTCAATGTCTCAAATGTTCTCGTGCAGAATCTTCATCTCGTTCGGGAGGACGTCGAACTCATCCTTCGGTACCATCGGGTGACCCGGGACGTGATAGGCCCGCCACTGACGACCCTTTGCTGTCTGTGCTGATTGGGAAGATGCTGCGTACGTTAAGGATTTCTTCAACCTGGCCTCACCCTGTCTATCGTAAGTTCCGGTGCTAGCATGTGCCTTCTTCGCCGCCCCTTTTTTGCTCGTGCGCTCCGTATCCAGGGATACGGCCTCTGACCGGCCATCGCTTCTTTGGCTGCGCCCACGAGTGTTTTAGGAGTCAACTTCGTGTGGTCTTGCCTGTCATGCTTGGGTGGCGGCGTATCTACAACTTCTCGTGCCTCTTCGTCACGAGGCATGCCATGCTCCGCGCCTTCCTCGGCATGCTCCATCTCCAGATCCTTGTAGGATAGAGGTGTGGAAATACCCAGAGGAGATGGTCTTGCTGATGGACTGTCGGTGTGGCTCGGCGAAGGTGCTGGACGATTGGAGGTCTCAATCAACCTAATCGCGTCCTTCGGCCACCTAAGGAAAAACCCCTTGCAGGCTCCTAGCTTCTCATATCCCTCTTCAGGGGGGTCATTCAGAACCAGGTCCTCAAAGGTGCCGACCACCTTAGTCAACTCCACCCTCACCATGTTTGGTGGTAAATCCACGCAGTGCATCTTGTTCTCCGACGTTATTGGGTGGACTCGACCGTACGCGACCGTCACCATCGAGCCGAGCACTTGGGTCTGGAGATGGCACAGAGTTATCACCTGCGGAACATACATACGGGTCACTGAGGTTAGAGTCCAAACAACGAAATCTGTACGAGACCCTTACGATTTGTTGAGCCGACGACGCTTACCGTTAGGCCGTCGATTGCATTTGGCGACCCGGGGCCAACGCCCGATACAGAGGGGCTGCTACTCCTTGCAACAGTGAAGGCCGGCGGCTGCGTATCCAGATTATAGGGCGGCGGCTGCGTATCAGGATGCGTGGGTGGGCGTCATAGTTGATCGTATAGAGGCCCTAACAGACGTTTCACAGCCGCCTCCACTCGCGCATCGAATTCTTCATCCTGCTTGGCTTTCCTCCTCTCGCGGGCAGCCTCGCGGGTTTGGGGACCGTAATCAGCCCACCGAGCCCCATACCCGACGCCCATGACGCGGCCACGAGTCTCCGGCTTCCCGAGAGCCTTGTTGATAGGGTCTTGCCACCTCTCGGTACCGACAGAGTCCTGGGAGCTCTCAGGTTGCTGGCTCAGCTTTCTCTGCAAGCAACATGAACCGTTCAGAAACGTAATCTTTAGAAAATTAATCTACGTAGGACAAATAAAGTAAAATGGGTTCAGAGGTTACCAGTTCTTCGTGCACGTCCTTCATTTTCTCGTGCGTGAAGATCGGTTCCCCCGTCGCTGGGTCAAATTTTGCGCGGGCCCTCATAAAGTCTTTTCCGTGCCCTGGCTGGATGTCCGAGAAAGGGGGTTCTTTCCTAGCCGCAATCAACCTCGCATCCTCCTTGTCCCATTTAGGCCTCTTCCCTTGGTAACCACGGCTGCCGAGTCTGTGGTCACCCACGATCTTAACCCGCATGTCCTTCCCCCAATCACTCTTCCTCCTGAATTCCTCGCCGGAGCGAGTTTGAATGAACTCGGTCCAGTCCGCCTCATCTATCGTGGGCCATTTCGGCTTTATCACGGTCTCGAAATCTTGATCCTTCATCTTATTGGCATGGTATCGCCAAGTATTCAACGATTTCGACATCATGCTGAGGGCTTTCGTTGCGACTCTATTTCTGTCGGCCTCCAGGATGGAATACCTGCTGAATAGCCTGTCCAGGAGGAGAGTTCGAAGATGCTCGGTTTCTCTCGTCCTTATGTCGGGAGTTGTGATCTTCACCGTTTCACGCAGGATGCAGCCTACGGCGTTTGAGTACCCCTGTGCGGCTCTTACAGGACTGGCAGGTTTACCGAGATCGTCCACTCGAGTGATTACGAACGTCTCGGTACTCAACTTGTTAGGTCTCCTAGGCGTGAGCCGCCTTTTTTGTTTGGCTGGTGGAGCCCCGTCCGCCTTTTCTTCTTCCATACCGGTCTCGTCTTCACGGCCGGTCCCTTCGTCACGATCGGTCGCGTCTTCAGCACCGCCGGACTCTTCGTGGGACGACTCGTACTCGTTGTTATCCCCGGAAGCAGGGTCGTCGACGATGGCGGCCCCCTGAGATGTTTGTTGGAGGGCCAGGTCCTGGGGAGCTTCCGCACGCCCCTCGATATCTCGGGACGATGCGGGGACATCCGTTGGTGTCCGCGATGGAGAGGGGCTACTTCCAGTCATTTTCTAATATCCATTCATTATAGCAAACAAGGGTGGGAATTAAAATTTTATTTGCAATTGAGATTATGAAATCTTGTTAAACAAAAGCATATAACTGAGCATGACAATGAACAACAGTGACACGAATATACCACCGTCATACAATGAAAATTGAAAATTTCGGCATGACCTTTGCTAAAATTATGCAAAATTGAGTATCGAACGTTGACAAAATGTTGACGAAGCAACATTTCGCCAAAACGTTGAACTCAGTTTCCCTGAAAAAATAAACAAAGCAACAAATGTTGCCTCGGCTCGACGGCCGGTACCACAAGCATATCTCACATTCACATCTCACATTGTTCATGAATAGAATTTCTTTTGCATAAACACAATACTCAGAGAATTGCAGAAGGACAAGGAGAATAATCACGACCAGAGAGAAAATTCATAGATAATAAGATAAAAATGAAATAAATTACCTCTACATCTATATTTCGAGGTATCTTATCAAAGTACAGAAAAATACTTATCCCTAACTACTAACGAGTTGCAGGAACATCAATACGGTTATCCTGAAACAATGCACTGTTATCCTTTTTGAAGAAATAAACAATGTACTGTTATCCTGAAACAATGCATGTCATTTTCAATCAGCAAACCGACAGAACCTTACATGAACTTTGGGTTCCTTCGGAATCCTTATAAACGATAGCATATGACCTAACTAATAGCAGCAATAATTTCCTCTATATAAAACAATTGAGTTGAAACACAAAATGACTAACTTTATGTAATGCCATAAATAGCCACTTAAGGAGTTATACTTTAAGCCTTCAAATTTATGAGTTTGATCAAGGTGCATTATCATCACTAATTTGAGTGTGTTTTGTTCACTGGTTCTGTTTTACTAACCCTCTTTATGTGTGATAGCTAGCGTGTTATATCTGATATTGAGACCCCGTATGAGCATGCATGATATGAAGAACAATCGGGACAAGAGAAATATATATTTGGGGAAGCCAGACACAATTAAACACAACCTAAGAAGTAAAATCATTGTCGTCTCTCACACCACCATTGAATCTTTTAGGATCTTTGCACCGATCATTGCCAAATCTCAACAGGAAGGGGGAAGCCTTACCGTAGCAGAGGTTGGAGGGGCGCGGGGCTACTTCAGTCGTGGTGGTGCGTCGGTGGGAGAGGGGCTAGGCGGCGTCGGGTGAGAGGAGGCGGCGTCGGCGAGAGGAGGCGGCGTCGGTGAGGGAGGCGGCGTCCGGTGAGAGGAGGCGGCGTCCGGTGAGAGGAGGCGGCGTCCGGTGAGAGGAGGCGGCGTCGGCGAGAGGAGGCGGCGTCGGTGAGGGAGGCGGCGTCCGGTGAGAGGAGGCGGCGTCGGTGAGGGAGGCGCGAGGGCGGCGTCCGGCGAGGAGCGGCGGCGGCGTCGGGTCGCGCGAGGGCGTCGGTGAGGGAGTTAGGGCGGGCTGGCGGGATTTGGAGAGTTTTTCTCTAAGTCCCGCGGATCCGCGCCTATTTATTTCGCCGTTAGCAGTGACGGGCCGGCAAGGCTGCTCGTCACTGGTAAATTTTAGCAGTGACGGGCCGGCAAGGCTGCTCGTCACTGGTAAATAATTTACCAGTGACGCTCACATATAAATGCTCGTCGCTGATAAGTTAGTAATTAGGGTTAGTGCTTAGAGTTAGTTAGTTAGGGTTAGTTCATTAGTTAGGGTTTGTTAGTTAGTAAGGGTTAGTTAGTATGGGTTAATTACTTAGTTAGGGTTAGTTCATTAGTTATTGTTAGTTAGTTACTTAGTTAGGGTTAGTTAGTTAGTTAGGGTTAGTTAGTTAGGGTTAGTTAGTTAGGGTTAGTTAATTAGTTATTCTTAGTTAGTTACTTAGTTAGGGTTAGTTAGTTAGTTAGGGTTAGTTAATTAGTTAGGGTTAGTTAGTTAGTTAGGGTTAGTTCATTAGTTATTGTTAGTTAGTTACTTAGTTAGGGTTAGTTAGTTAGTTAGGGTTAGTTAGTTAGGGTTACTTAGTTAGGGTTAGTTCATTAGTTATTGTTAGTTAGTTACTTAGTTAGGGTTAGTTAGTTAGGGTTTGTTAATTAGTTAGGGTTTGTTAGTTAGGGTTAGTTAGGGTTAGTACTTATGGCCCAATCTTTTTGAATCCAAACTTAGGCAATTTTCTTATCGATATAACTATCTTAAATAATTATTTACGATATAACTTTCTTAAATAATTATTTACGAGACCGTTTGTTCATTATTTGCGTGGGCAATGATTAGTTTATGCGTACATATACAATTAACATAAATACCATTATTGTTATATACATAAATTTCACAAAAGTGAGCTATACATCATTAATTAACTTAATTAAATTACGACATTCTTCGGCAATCTTGTCACTCTTCGACAGTCTTCTCAACGGTAGTCTTGGTCTTCTTCCTGGTATAGGTTAACCCCTCGGAGTGACTTCGTCTTTTGAAGGGACGCACGGCGGGACATGTAGTTCTGCTCCTTCTGCTGGGCCGTGGCTGAATGTTACCACCGTCATTGTCTTCCTCCGTATCCGGGTCGTCAAATTGGTCATAGTCCTCTTCGTCAACGACACCATCGATTCCAACGATACTCCTTTTGCCCCTCCTCATGACATGACGGCTTGGCCTCGTCGGGTCGGCTATGTAGAAGCATTGGGCCACTTGTTTAGCTAATACCCACGGCTCATTTTTGGCACTGATCGCTTTCACATTTACTGTCTCAATAGGAACTGCTTTCGGTATGACCATGGTAGTGAAATAGTCTTCCGTTTCGACATTCTTCGCCCATCTTACCCGGAACATGGGGATCTTGGTTACGGTGTAGTCAAGTTCCCAAATCTCTTCGAGCCTACCGTAGTATCTGTCCTTTTTCTTACCGGTTAGGGCCTCCATCGTCACCCCAGAGTTCTGGTACACACTCTTCTGGTCTTGTGCCTCTGTATAGAATGTGTATCCGTTGATATCGTATGCTTGGTATGTCCCGACATTCATCAGGGGTCCCTGTGCCACGTGGAACACCGTCCGTGCTACGTCATCATCTTTTGAGAAGCTATGTTCGTCAAAGTAGTTTTTTAGCCACCTGGCGAACGTAGCGTTGTGCTCTTTCATGAGAGCCGCTTCGGTCTTTCTTGTGCCGTGCTTTGTTTTTAACATTGCCATGTGCTGAATAACATAAGGCCGGACCACTGACAGGTGCTGTAGCACTACTGTGTGCGCTCTGACGTAATCGTCTGATCGGTTCGGTACGTCACTGTGCACATGTAAATCCTTCTTTCCGCGTCGGTGACCTACGCCATCGAGCCTGCCAATGTGCCGATTAACAGGCACGCCTATAGGTTTGTCGACTTTCATGTAATCCGTGCAGAACTCGACGCTCTCCTCCGTGAGAAAGCCCTGGACGATGCTCCCATCCGGATGAGACCTGTTACGAACGTATCGCTTGACGACCCCATTGAACCTTTCCAACGGGTACATGTTGTGTAGGAATACGGGACCTAGGTCGATGATCTCCGGGACGATATGGATCATGAGATGAACCATGACGTCGAAGAATGCGGGCGGAAAGTACATCTCAAGCTCGCATAGTATGACAATGATCTCCGCCTGCAGTCGCCGGCAACGCTTCTTAGTGATGGACTTCTGAGAGATAATGTCGAAAAAGTTACAGAGGTCAAGCAGTGTCTTGCGGATCCATGGCTCCATTAGCCCTCTAATTGCAACCGGAAGTATCTGCGTGATCATCACGTGACAGTCATGAGACTTCATACCGATTAGTTTGTGGTTCTGCATGTCTAGAAATCTCTGTATGTTTGCCGAGTAGCCGGAAGTTACTTTGACACCTTTGAGGCATTTGAAGATTTTATCAAGCTCGTCTGTACTTAGAGTGTAGCAAGCGGCGGGACAGTCCGTCTTGATTTTTGTAACATTCCTGCCCAACTTGGTCTTCTCCTCCTTGGCCCACAGCTCTCGTCTTATCCCCAGTTCCTCGTAGTCAGCTCGTGCCTTCGGCCCATCCTTTGTCTTGTCTGCCATGTGGAGCAAGAGACCGAGCACACTCTCACAGACATTTTTCTCAATATGCATGACATCTATGCAGTGACGCGTCTCGAGAAAAGGCCAGTAAGGCAAGTCCCAGAATACAGATTTCGTTTTCCACACGCCTCCCAGCGGCTTTACCTTCTTCTGCTTCTTTCCCGCCCTAGGGCACTCGCCCCAAGAGTTCAACATCTCATATATTTCTTCCCCACTCCTCTTACGTGGTGGTCCTCGGGTCTCAATCGTATTGTCGAACTTTTCTTTTTCTTGTCTCCACGGGTCGTCCTGTTGAAGCCATCTTCGGTGGCCCATGTACACGATTTTGTGAGAGCCCGGTAGGTGACGACTTGTTGTATCTTCCATGCACTTAACACATCCTTGGTATCCGTGGCAAACCTGGCCGGATTGATATCCATAAGCGGGATAGTCTTGCACCGTTGTGATCATCATAGCTCTCATATTGAAGTAGTCTCCTTCGTGAGCGTCCCAGACCCGGACCCCTGGTTCAGCCCAGAGTGTATCTAGCTCCTCCTTCAGTAGTTGGTGATACACGTTCAGATCGTTCCCTGGTTGCTGTGGCCCTTGAATTAGCATAGACAGGTGTAGGTACTTCCGCTTCATGCAGAGCCACGGAGGGAGGTTGTACATCCATACGACCACGGGCCAAGTGCTGTGCCTGCTGCTCATTTTTCCAAAAGGATTGAGTCCGTCCGTACTCATTCCAATTCTGATATTCCTCGGCTCTCCTCCGAATTCGGGGTATTGGTCGTCGATTGCTTTCCACTGGCAACCGTCCGCAGGGTGTCTCAGCACGGCGTCATCTTTCATTGGCCTCTCGTCGTGCCAACGCATGAGCTTTGCCTCCTTCTTGTTTGCGAATAGACGCTTCAAACGGGGAATGAGTGCAAGGTACCATACAACCTTTGCAGGAGCACCGCTCTTCACTCCGTTGTCACCATCTGGTTGGTAGTTCTTTCCCCGCTTGAATCGGGATGCTTTGCACTCGGGACACTTGGTTAGCTCCGCGTACTCGTTGCGATAAATGATGCAGTCATTCGGACACGCGTGGTATCTCGTCACCTCTAATTCAAGAGGGCACACGACCTTCTTGGCCTCATCGCAGCCGCGAGGCAACACGTTCCCCTCCGGCAGAACTTTTGCGAGATACTCCAATGTCTCATCGAGGCTTGTGTCCGTGCTGTTGTGGAGTGCCTTGAGTCTTAGAAGTTCGAGCGTGACTGAGAGGCGGGTGTGCTCGGGATTGCAACCAGGATACAAGGGAGTTTTCGAGTCTTTCACCAGTGTCTCCAACTTGGCAGCCTCTCTACGAGCCGCACTATCGTTATTCGTCTCTTTCACAACCTGCTCTTGCACATGACGGTCCTGGACCATTCCGGCCAAATTGTCCCCCGTGCTTCGCGTATCCGCTTCGGCCTCTTCATGTCCTCCGGCATCTTTATAATCCAACCGTTCTGCTTCCGGCTCCCCATGTCCTGCTTCTTCATCTAACCCTTCGTCGTCGGCAACAACCTCATCCTCCTCACCGTGACTTGTCCACCGTGTATAACCTGCCATGAAACCCCATCGCACCAGGTGCATGTGCAAAAAACCAGATTTCCTTTCGTACATCTTCAAGTTTTTGCAATCACGACACGGACAGCATATCTTCGTGCCACCCTTTCGCACCATATCTCGCTCGGCGAAATCAAAGAACTCATTCAAAGATGTATAGAAACTTTGTGTGTTCCGATCGCCGTCATACATCCAACTTCGATCCATCGGTCGTTCGATCCCTAAGATATACGAAAATTAATTAGTACCAACCTTTCATGAGAGGCTAAAAAAATAATAAAAGTTTTCTTTGCAATTGAGATTTTGAAATATTACATAAAACATTTCAAAATTTGGCAGGTTATTGAAATAAATTGTTGAAAATTCAAAATTTCGGCATGACCTTTGCTAAAATTATGCAAAATTGAGTATCGAACGTTGACAAAATGTTGACGAAGCAACATTTCGCCAAAACGTTGAACTCAGTTTCCCTGAAAAAATAAACAAAGCAACGAATGTTGCCTCGGCTCGACGGCCGGTACCACAAGCATATCTCACATTCACATATATGAAATACATTTCATGCACATCTCACATCACCACAGATCCACCGAATCAAAGTATCATTTGCTTGTCATATATAATTACACATATATATATGATTCTGCCTCAGTGCATAAGAAACATAATTACACATATATGAACCAATGTATACATAATTACACATATGTGATTCTGCCTCAGTGCATAAGAAATATAATTACTCATATATCAATTGAAGCAATGTACAGATCGAATTCATCTCACTGATCATAATAAACTAAGGTGAGATCTTGCATATATGGTTCATTAGAACATTGATTATATAATTTAATGTTGACAATTGATAGTCTGAGACCAATATAGATCAAACCCTTCAAGACATTATTAGTGAAACTTGGTAAAACAAATAATTGAAAGGACATTCATACGCAGTTTATTTAGTTTGAAGAACAATGTGAAGGTATAAAATTCAATACTAACTACTCGATACTTCAAATTAATTAAGAGGCCCTTCATGTACTCTAATTAAGTTTCTATTCTATATAACTGATTGTTTCATTTAACAATTTGATGATCCTGAACCATGTACTTCATCTTACGGCCCTCGTCGGGAGACTAAATGTAAGCATTCAAATATGGTTTAAACTGTATAGAACTACTATAATGTAATTATATGATTAATAATACTAATGGTGTTTTTTTTAGTCAACTATGTTATACATGCATTCGATATGCAGCAACTTAGCAACCACTGATAGTCATAATCAACCTTTGGTAACTAGATCATTCAAATAATATATATAGAAAAACTCACCTGGTAAAGCAAATTAATTTGGGGGAGAGCAAGCTAGAGGTGATGATCTAGCTAGATTAGAAGGGAGAGAGAGATGGCAAGGGAGCTAGGGGAGGTGGGGGAAGATTTTGGAGGGCTAGGAATTCTCCTAGGGCGTGTACGGCGGCGGCGGACGTGCAGGCGATCGGCGAGCTCGCTGCTGGCCAGTGGAGGTACGACTGGCCAGCAGCGAGCTCGCTGATGCTTTTTATAGGGCAGGTTACCAGTGACGGGCACATATACAGGCCCGCCACTGGTAAACAACGTACCAGTGACGAGCCGAACGTGAGCCCGCCACTGGTATGCAGGCCAGGAGCAAGTTTGGCGGGAAATGGTATCGGTGACGGGCTCTTTGGTGCGCACGTCACTGGTGTATAATATATCAGTGACGAGCTTCTCTGTGCGCCCGCCACTAGTAATTGCTAGGTTACCAGTGACGGGCAGTAATAGATGCTCGTCACTGGTAATTATTTACCAGTGACACGTGACAATTGACGCCCGCCACTGGTAAATTTTCGGCTTACCAGTGACGTGTTTTTTTGGTGCTCGTCACTGCTAAGATTGCTTCTATAGCTGTTTCTGCAGTAGTGTATGGGTCCCCGCAGAAAATACACATCGAAAGGAATAAGTAGGCGAAGTAGCGGCCTTAGGGGAACCCTACAAGCTATAGGCGGCAGGGGGCCACCTGGGCCTGCCACCTGGCCTATGTGGGCCTCCCCGGGTGGGCTCCCTTCTCTGATATTCTTCCCTTCGCATATTAAGTCTGAGAAGTCACTTTTTGCATGAAAATCTGAAGCTTTCTACACACACTAAACAAAAGATGGTTTTATAGGAGATAGTGATTGCCAGACAACAATGATAAGTAGCAGATAATGAAATAATCCCCAAAAATTAGATGAATAAATGTCATGAAAAGCATGAGAAATATTGATACATTTTAGACATATCAAGCTCCCCCAAGGTATGAACTAATTAAGTTCTCTTTATAGTGTGTAGGCATGGCAATGGTTACAAATATAATAAAATTGACTTAAGAACCAAAACTATCTCATGTCACAATAATAATAACAATATAGCGAAAGAGCATGAGACTATCATAAATAAACACATTGCCAAAGAGGAAATATAATGGTTCAATTAATGATTTAAGAGAAATAAATGATGTTACACCCACAACCGGAGCTCACCTGCTAGAGGCAAGTCACAAGAATTAACTTGTGCACCAATGTAGAGCTCCCCAACAATAGCCCATCGCTTTTGAAAGAATAACACAAGTTTTTTATTGGTCACCATCTTTTTTATCAAATCAACCACATAAATACTCAATGTCTCGTCACTCTGGTCATTAGAAAATAGTGAGGGGGGAAGGAAAGGAGTCAATGAAAGGAATGGAAAGGCTTATACAATGCGAAGTGATCCTTGAGTCCTAGTGATCTCCCAGTTATCGATATTGTATAAGGAGTAGTGATTTACCATGTAAATGCATGACGAACCAAATAGCTCAACTGGTGAGTGAAGAATATAATAGAGCAATAATGATATAAAACTCTACACCATGATCAAATGCAACTCCAGAACAATATATGATGGAGCTCTACTCAAACAATAAATGCAAGGCACCAAGCTAAAAGAAATGCAAGCGCCTGAACGAAATGAAATGCAAGCGCCTAAAATAAATGAAACCATCTCACTAATATAACTAACACGAGCTCAATGCAGTGGCACCTCTCTTCTGCTCTTTTTTCTCTCTTTTTTTGTCTTTTTTTCTTTTTTCCTTTTTCTTTTTCTTTGTTTTTCTTCCACTCTTTTTTTTTGTTTGCCCTATAACATGTGAGAGGTGCCATGTAATGATGAGATCTAAGTAAATGATAACAAGCGAGGTATAAAGATGGCGACTAGCAACTTGCAAAAGTACTATGAGCAAAAGAGTGCGCTAAATAATATGCAACATAATGCAAGCACTAAAAGTCAAGAGCATGCTCTCATGAATGATATAACAATGAAACTAAGCACATCCAGAAGATATGCATATGATGAATAAATGTGCATGGCGAGTCAACTAATATGGAATGACAAAGATGAAGTGTCATGAATGGTAGGTATGGTGGACACAAATAATAAATACTGAAGGGCTTTTGGGATATCTCTTTTTTTTGCACTGCGTGTTCTGTTTCAACGGTCATTATTATGCCATATCGACATCATCTTTATTTTATTTTCTATATTTTTTCCTTTTTTAGAGAGACATACCCCATGGGTCTGGATGTACCGACGAAGTATGTAAAATATCGATGTGATAAATGCAAATCCGTGTACCGTGGAGGCTAGCAAATAAGATGGAGTGAAATGACCGGCTTAGAGAACATACTTGACTAAGGTGGAATTATATAAAAAACAATAAGTATATTTAAACCAATTTATATTATACTCAACTTTATTCATCATTAGCTAGAACCTGGTTCCACTAAGCAGTGGTCCCTTTATTTGGATGTTTACCATGATTTCTCAAAACAATTATATTCAGCAAGATAATGGTTCAAAAATTCTAGTCATGCTTACATACCAGAACACCACTATTATGAAAACTAGATCAAGTCTATCATTTAAACAACATGGGGTTTATGATGGCTAACCTACGAGGTATAAATAAGAATGATCAAAGTAAATCCGCACATATATAAAGGTAGTTAAAGAGACCATACCAATTCTCTAGCGACATTTACTTCATTATACCTGTATCTTTTATCACATAAGCTCCCATAAACTGCAAATCATAGTACAAGCATATGTTGATTTCGATCAACTTCACGAATAGCTCATGATGGCATAGTCCAACTATGCACTATACACTTATTCAAACTACTTAAAATAAGAAAGAGAAAAACATTATTGGTATTTTCTAAAATTTGAGCTACTCCTAAAACAAACAAATCTTTTTGGTACTTTTTTTAACACCACGTGCAACCAGAAAGTAAACATGCTACTAATTTTTTGAATTTTTAGATTTAAATGCAATAAAAGAAACATGGAAACTGAAAATAAACTAAATGCAAACTTAATCCTCCAAACTTAGGATTTTGTCCTATGCTTGGCTCTCTACTCCTCATCATCATATAAAATGTGGATGTAGCAATGCTAGTGTTGCTGCAGATGATGGTCACATGGTCTTGGCTATAGTTATGCCTCCCACTCTCCCCAACCGGAGTAAGTGGACTGACATGGTGGCTCAGGTGCGTGGCGCTAATACTCCGCTGAAATAATCTCCTCTAACTGTGAGTTTCCAGTTTGCTTCACCTCTATTTTGGAGGCCAAACAATTTTTGGAAATGGCAACTCAACGAGGTGCTTCTCCTACTAAAAAATCTTGAGAGCATACAAATACTCGCTAGGGTTGTGAGGGTTACGCATAATAAATAAATTTCATAGTTTTCAGAAAGTACTCATCAATGGGAGTAGGTGGATCAGCAAGAGTTAATCCAAATAAACTAAGACCAAAATGCTTAGCAACAATAGTAGAAGTGCCACCACAAGTAACAGTGCCAGAGGCCCTAGAACCATCATGTTGTAAATGTGTAGCAAGAAATATACCATAGTTGGGATGATGACTAGCGTGACGAAACAATGCTGCATTAATAGCTCTCACGAGCTGAGTAGTGACATCCCTGCATCATGGACATCAAATAATGCATGAGAAATATCTAATGGCAGGTAAATGAATAGTAGACCAAGACCACTTAGCATCCTTGATAGTATCATATTCACCACTAGTAATCAACTTCTAAGTGACTTCTAATGCAGCACAGAATTGTTTGACATCCATTTTGTTGGATCGATGGACTTCAACCGGGGGGGGGATTGGGTTGAATGTCGAACACTCAAAAGTAACTATTCAAAACTTTGCACTAGAGCCATGAAAAATTAGAGTGCAAAATCATAACAGTGCCGCGGAAGAAAATGTTCAAATTAGAATGATCTCAAATAGAAATCCAATTCAGGGGAAGACAGAAGCAATCTTGGAGTCTCCGAAAAAGTCCGGGAGCCTCTAAGAAAATCTCAAAGTGTTCAAAAATCCAAACTCAAAGAGGATAGAGAGCAATCTTAGAGTCTCCGGAAAAATCCCGGAGCCTCTGAGAAAATCTCGAAGTGTTTAGAAAACCTACCCAAAGAGAAGTGAGAGCAATCTCAGAGTCTCCGAAAAAATCTCAGATGCTTTGCAAATCCAATCTCAAGAGAACTGACAGAACTCGGAGTCTTCGGGGAAAACTCGGAGTGTCTGAGTTCCCAAAAAATAGGTTAATTTTTGCTCAAAAAAACTCAAGCAGATTTTGATCTACTTGGTGGAATTGAGTGAAATTTTGCACAGTAGTAGATAAAGAGATTACAGAGCTATTCCAACTGGAATCATATCATAACCTCATCTGAACTAAGAGAACTCCTTGATTTACTACCACCTGCTCTAGAACCGAGCGAAGAGAAAAACACTCAAACATCGTGAGAACTCAAAATCCGTCTATCCAACTTTCATGAAAATTTGCACAGGGTTAGAGAGGGGTCTTTTGATGCTAGATCAAGGGTAGATCTCAAAAAATATCCTTCAAAGACCCAACTTTTTCTACTCCCTTGAATCAGCCCTAAAGATTGGGTGAAATGCAAATCACCGATTTCTAGGTGCTCCTGAGGAATCTTGATATGAAATCAATATGGAGTCCTCACACACACATCATAAAAACCTAATACATCCCCCAAATCATTGGATTGCAGATTTTGCAAAGATTAATTTTGAGATCCAAAGAACTTGTCTTTTCTCCAAGAGAACTCAAAATACAGAAGAGAAAAAGCAGAGAGATGAAAATCCAAAGGGAAAATCTTAAGAACACATGGGCTTTTCTTGGAACTCTTTTTTATTAATTTTCATGGTTTTTCTTGTGTTTACATGTGTCGCGGGGATTTCGTGGCAATACTCATTTCTATTTAGGATTTGGGGGGCACAAGAGGAAGATCCGAACGGGTGCACGCGAGAGATTTACCCAGGTTCAGGCCCTCTAAGGAAGAGGTAATGCCCTACTCCTGCTAGATTGTTTATCAAGCCTTGCGTGAGAAAATTTTGAGTACAATGGGGGTGGAGTTCTTTCCCCTATGCTCTAAACAAAAATGTCGATGTCTCAGCCCCCCGCACAGGTGCCCTGGCCTTGCCTTATATAGACCCGGCAAGGCCTAGGTTTTACAGCTGCCGCGTCGGCCGAGTCATGGTAACGCCACACTTGATTGGTGCCTTAACTGCACTTATTGCCTCTTGGTAACGTCCGACTTAATTCCATAGTAACGCCTGGACTTGATGGCACCCAGCCATTACTTCCGAGTGGATCTCGTGGGCTATATTCGGCCGAGTGGGTCTCCTGCCGTGGATTTGGGCCATCCTGAGTTTGTTGAGCCGACTCCTTGTCTTGGGCCTATCCCTTGGGGATCCCGCCATCAGTAGCCCCTAGTGCTTCAGGGTCTTGATGCATGCACTGACTGGAGGGCGAGCTGCATGCGCCTTCGAGTCGGCCGTGGAAAGACCTTGATGGACTCCCGAAGTACCTGAAAAGGTTAGGTTTGAGCTAATAGTGGCGTTAGTCTCGGTGATACCCGTGTTTTCCTGCTGGGGAGATCGGCTAGTGGCCTGCTGGGAGGCGTATCATAAATTCTGAGTGAACTCGAAAAGCGTCTGGGCTTATCCGTGTTGACCGTTACCAGCTGGTGTCCGAGTGGAAACGCTTTCGATCTTCAACTCTAGAACCGAGTCTATGGACTGGCATTTGGCTCTGAATCAGAGACTGTCTTGTGCCGCTGTGGATGCCGAGTCCGTCCTTAGGTTGGGTGTTGCCGAGTGACCTACGAACCCGGTTGGGCCGGTCATCGACACCTGTTTGCAGAGCTGGTCCGCTCCCGAGTGGTGCAGTCGGCGTTCCTCGGGATTGCTTGGTGGAGCCGGTACATCCTTTGTACTGTGACTCAGCGGGCTGAGCCGACTCCAAACTTAGTTCAATGACCTGGTTGCGTTGAACCCAGTCAAAGCTGGCTCGCGAAAACACGAAGACGTCACGACTGCGCGTGACGTCACACCAGCATTTATTGCGCGTAGTTGGTTGGACAGAACGCTTGGGGTGCTGCAGCACGATGATTTCGCCTCGGGCCTTGCACGGGGCGCGCGCGAGACATCCGTTGCCGTAGCGGCGACTGCACGGGACATTTGAAGCGATAGCTCGTTATGATTGCGCCTCGAGTCACGTGCATGGGGCGTGTGAAAGGACCGAGATGCCGACTAGAGGGGGGTGAATAGTTGGCTTATAAAATTTCCCTCTTTTAATCTTTTGTTTAAGTTGTCAGATTAACTTCACAAGTTAATAGTGGACAGCTGTGACACAGGTGAGAGATACAGGTGGAAACTACGTGTTAACCTAACACAGGTGCTCTACTTAGACTGCCTGTGACACAGGTGCTGACATAGGTGAATACAAGTGAATGAAGCAACTGTGTAACAGATGATCACACACAGGTATAAAGGTAATCTAGCACAGGTGAAAAGGTAAACTTAGCAGATCAAGTCTAAGAGACACAAGCAAGCAAGGATAAACAGATATGCATGCAATGCAAGGAAGTAAAGGAGACTCAGGGGTTTTTCACCGAAGTTCCCAACTCTTTGCAGAGAAGGTACGTCTCCGTTGGAGAGACCACTCCTAAGAGCTGGCCAGCACTAAAACGTGCTTCTTCTCCGAGTACCTGATCCTTCAGGACTCTTCCTTTTGCTTGTGGAGATCCTTTTGCCTTGCAGCAGGTAGACCTCAGAACACCTTCACAAACTACTGGTTCAGCCTACACAAGGTTGGGTGATACCAGCAACTCCTACACCCGTCTAGGAGTAGACAAACTCCAAGAGTAACAGATGATGCAGCAGCAATCTCTTGGAGGAACCTTTGCTCGTGCTCTAGCTCACAAACTCACTCGAACTAACCCTTAGGCTCTTGGCTCTTGTGGAGTGGTTGGAGGCTTTGCAACGGTCGTATGTGAATCACTGATTTGAGCAAGGTTGAGGACAGAGTCCTCCCCTGGTCCCCTATATATAGGGTCCTCAGGCACCTGACCGTTACCCTGTTGCCACGTAGGATTAAGTGAGCCACCGGTGTCAGCCACCGGTGACACAGCTACACACTACGCCCAACTGTACCCGGCTCAGGCAGACCGACTCCTGTGTCACCGGCGGCACACACAGGTGAACCCTTAGCTGATAGCCGCACTACTCAGCCCGGTCCTGGCACATGACATGCCCTCAGCATACTTCAGACTCTAGTACCTATAAGGAGAGAACCTCCGACAGACTTCTGACTCAGCAGACCGCCCATCGCAGTGCAGATACCTTAGCATTTTCAAGCTCTCCCCTGGTACAGAGATGTACCTGAGTCATAGAGCGGAAGACCACCTGTGACACAGTTGTGTCACACAGGTGCCTAAAGCTCTAGGGTTTTCACTGTTAGTACTGCAGAGCACTAACACAAAATAGCTACATACTTTTGTGCAAAGCTATTGACACAGGGCAATTGGCCTCAAAGCACCAATCCCCTTGACCAACACTCTGAGCAATGAGCAAGGTTCCCTTAGACAACTGCTACTGTTTCATCCCTCTTGATAGTACGGGTGATTCCTATGGGCTCAACGAAACTAGCAAATCTAGGCTTTACCTACCACCAACTGAAGTCACGGCCCTTGACACATCAAGCCACCATCACCCTGCTTGCAGCTCCCTGCACAGCACAGGACAAGGCGCTTACTGGAGTTGACCTCATCGTTACCTGGTTGAGTCGGCGGATCCAGCCGCTGCAAGCTAGAGCGCACCCGATGTGGGAGTACTCGGGTGCGTCCGACTCGACCAGGTTGTCGGCGAGGGAGCTTTCAGACCAGCACTTCATGGAGCTCCTGAAGAATCTGACTAAGGAGCGATCCGGTCTCACCAGGGCGCCGCATGTGGTGCCCTACTCTACTGCCAACCCCCCGCCGACTATAAGTATCTCATCTTCCGAGTTGAATTCTTTACATTTTTGTTCCTTCATTTCTTCTGAAACCGAGTCCTTGTCGTTGCAGACTCTGCTTAATTTGAACTCCATGCCACCCCTCCCCAAGCAAAACCCAGCTCCGGAGGCTTTGGACGACGTGGAGGTCGATGAAGAAGCCCCTGAGGGCGGGAACCCGGAGCAGGGGCGAGGTCCGGCCGACTCGGGAGACGAATCTGAGGAGGCCCCTCTGACTTTCAAACGGAGGCGAACGGACGACGCCTCCAGCTCTGGGGCCTCGCAGACTAAGGCGGAGTCGGCTCAGGCGGAGTCGGCCGCTAAGCGGGCACGGGCCGAACCTGCTAGCCCCGCGGTTCAAGCTGCTGTCTTCGCTGCCAAACCGACTGCGCCCCAGTCGGCATCTGCCAGCTCCTCTGGGGGTCCGTACGCCCCGGGGAAGCCGAAGAAGAAAGTGGTCCCCACGACCACTAGGTACACCTCCTTTTATTTTGCCGAAGAAGAAGGCGGTTCGCTGAAATCGCTTTGGGTCTTCGACATTGCAGAGTCCAAAGGAAGCTCTCCGACGAAGGAGGCTTCCAGCCCGACGCGTCCACGGGACCGACTCCAATCCCGCCGTCGGAGTCGGCTTCCCCAACTCCAACTGCGATTGCACCCAGCGCGCAGACGCCCACCACGCCCGTGGCGGTGGCACTAGAGTCGGGCGCGGGAGCTGGGTCAGCCGTGCGTTCGGCTGCGGTTGCGCCCAGCGTGCCAACGCCTGCTGTGCCCGTGGTGGAGGCGCCGGAGCCGAGCGTGGGTGCCGGGCTAGCCGCGGCTCTGGCTAACGACCCGCAGCCCCCATCGACTCCCGCTTGCGAAGCGACAACGGAGCCGGCGGCCGCGACCGGCGCCGCCTCCTCGGAGCCGGCAGATAGGGCCAAGGGCCAGCTCACCACCGAGTCTTCCCCGGTGGTGGAGCGTAGCCTTGTGCCAGCCCCCTCGCCCCCGACCAAAGAAACGGCACCCGGTCCGTCCAGCGGCCTTGTTCCCGCGCTGCTGCTTACACTGCTGAGCTGCAGCACGGAAGACCTGGCGGCAACGCAAGGGGCCACTGACTACGTCGCTGCCCTCAGCTCCAAGCTTAGGGATTTTGCCGACGCGGCCAAAACCTTGGCGGACTCAGCCGAGGTTTTGAAATCTTCCGTCGGGGTAAGTCTTTGCCTCCGAACTTTGCTTGATTTTTAGCATTGGGGGCACGATAAGTGCACCCAGTTGGTGTAGCCCCCGAGTCTCGAGTCGACTGTTTGAGTCGGCTTGAGACTTATTAACTTTGGTCTCTCTGACTTGGATTTTCCTCTTGCGCAGGCGATGGTCCAGCTCAGCGGAAGCAGCCAGGCCCTCATGGAGAGGAACGCCTCCCTTGAAAAGGCACTGGCTGATGAAAGGACCAGGACTCGGCAACACGAAGAGAAGCTCGCTACCGCAGGGAGTAAGTATCCGAATCATAGTAACCGTTTGCCTTTGAGATTTTGTTGATTTTAATCCTTTTGAGTCGGTAGATGCCAAGGCCGAAAACACCTGTCTTCGAGATAAATTGAAGGCCTCCATCTCGATGGAGAGGGCGAAAGAGATGCTCGACGCTAAGGTGGCCAAGTATCACGACGAGCTGAAGAAGGCTTGCGAGGATACGAAGACCGCCGCCTTGCTGCGATCAGAGCACCAGTAGATGGCGGAGCAGTACGAAAAACTGAAGGCCATGAACCGCGAGCTCCAGGGGCAGGTCGACGGCCTCTACTCGCAGATGACCAACTCGCAAAACCGGCATGCGGCGGCCATCGTCGAGTAGGAGAAGCGTGAGGCGGAGCTCATGGGGCACCTCAAGAAAGCCAACGAGACTCTGCTCGGTAAGCTTCCGAGTCCTTTGCTATCTTCCTTCGCACATTTCCTTGTCAGTTTCCTTTTAATTATTCACACCCAGACGCTTGCCCAGAACTGGAGGAGGAGGCGAGGAAAGCAGCGCTCCGACTCCAGGCGCTGGCGAACCCGGCTGAGGTGGCTCTCGAGGCATTCTGGACGCCTGAGCTAATGTCCAGCTGCGTCATCACTGTGGAGGACCGACTCCTCCAAGTGAAGAGCCTCGTACAAAGTATGAAGTCAACTGCGCAGAGCCTCTGCACCATGCTATGGCCCAACGATGAAACGGGCTCCAGCATCTTCGCCCTTGTCGATAAGCTTTCGCAAGGCTCGGCGGAGGTGGAGAAGTGGAAGGAATTGGCGGCCCGCTCGGGAGCCGGCATGGCGCTGGCGATGGTGCTGGCACACCATCCTGACGCGGGCGTCGACGAGATTTTCGCCGGAGCTCCACTCGATGCAGAGGGCGAGCCGGTTGATCCGTTGAAGCTACTCCCCTGAGTTCACCGTGCCGCCAGTCGGATAGCCGAGTTTACCGACCTGGAGGAGCGCGTAGAGGTGACTCCGGAAGAATAAAATTATTTTGTATTAGAGCTCGGTATGCCGAGTGGGAATGCTGTAAAAACTATGTTATTTTGCAATGAAGTGTTAAGTTATTTTGCACAAGTTGTTTTGCTCGTCTGAGTTTATTTCTACACCGAGTCCTTTCGCGTGCAGGCTGACCTTTAGCTTTTGCTCTTGCCAACCGGACAGCCGGGTTGCGACTGTAGTTGGTGATGAAGAGTGGGCCATAGGTACCGTACATGTTTACTTAGACGTTCGCGGGGAAACAAAGTTAGAAGATTCAAAATAACTTCACTGATTAACAACACCCAGTGGGTTGAGGTAGCCCCCGGGGGGTTGCCCGGGAGAGTCAAGCCACTCGGTTGTTGAATGTAGCCCCCGGGGGTTGCCCAAGGGAACATAGTTAGTTGGAAGGCAAAATCATAAACTAAATGTTTCCAACTTAAAATTGAGGAAAATATGTTTCTCGAGTGCCGCTCAAGAGAAACAGGTTTTATTTATGATCAAGCGATAAACTGTTGAAAGTACAAAGCTCAAGTGAAGAAAGGACGCAGCTGAGCAATGTTCCAGGTCCTTTCGGTGACTGCTCCTGATGCCAGGTCCTCCAGTCGGTAGGCGCCGTTGTACAAAACTTGGTGGATGATGAACGGCCCCTCCCAAGGCGGGGAAAGCTTGTGCATGCCCGCCGTGTCTTGAATGAGTCAGAGGACCAAATCCCCTTTATTGAAGACTCGGCCCCGGACTTGGCGGCTGTGATAGCGGTGCAAGTTTTGCTGGTATATGGCCGAGCGTGAGAGAGCGAGTTCCCGTGCTTCCTCTAGGAGATCAAGGTCATCCTGCCTTGCCGACTCGGCATCCGCTTCCACATATGCTGCGACTCGCGGGGAGTCATGAAGGATGTCACTCCGTAGGACAGCTTCAGCTCCGTAGACCATGAAGAAAGGCGTGTAGCCTGTCGACCGGTTTGGAGTAGTCCTCAAACTCCAGAGGACAGAAGGGAGCTCGTCGATCCAGTAGCCGGCAGTCCTTTGTAGAGGAATCATCAGCCGGGGCTTGATGCCTTGGAGGATGAGCGCATTGGAGCGCTCAACTTGCCCGTTGGACTACAGATGGGCCACCGAGGCGTAGTCGAGTCGGATGCCATGGTCCTGACAGAACTGGCGGAAGACTTCAGCGGCGAAGTTTTTGCCATTGTTGGTGATGATGCTGTGGGGGATGCCGAATCGGAAAACAACCCCCTTCATGAAGTTGACGGCAGTCAGACCATCGAGCTTCATAACAGGCTTGGCCTCAATCCACTTAGTGAATTTATCGACTGCTACAAGGAGGTGAGTGAACCCTCCTCACGCTATCTTGAGCGGACCCACCATATCGAGTCACCACACGGCAAAGGGCCATGTGATGGGGATAGTCTTGAGCACGGTAGCCGGCACGTGCGGCTGACGTGCGTACCGCTGACAGCCGTCACAAGTGCGAACAAGCTCCTCCGCATCAGCAAGAGCAGTAAGCCAGAAGAAACCATGGTGAAAAGCCTTGGCGACGAGTGCCCGCGACGAAGCGTGGTGGCCGCAGGTTCCCGATTGAATTTCTTCAAGGACTTCTGTGCCTTCCTTTGGTGAAACACACCTCTGGAGAACACCAGAGGTGCTGCGCTTGTAAAGCGCGTCGTTGACAACGGTGTAGGCCCTAGCACGACGCACAATGCGACATGCCTCGGTCTGATCCTCAGGGAGCTCTTTCCTCAAGAGGTAAGCGAGGAACGGCTGAGTCTAGAGAGGGATGACGGCCAGAATGCCTTCCTGGGCCGAGTCATCATTTCCAGAATCTTGGGGCGTGGCCTCGGATGAGTCGGTTGTGGACTCCATCTTAACAGAAGGTTGATGTAGTTGTTGCAGAAAAACACCGGGTGGTACCTTTTCACGAGCGGAGCCGATCCGAGCGAGGGAGTCGGCCGCTTCGTTGTCAGCTCGGCGTATATGATGAAGCTCGAGGCCTTCAAAGTGACCATAGAGTCGGCGCACGGCAGCGCAATACGCCGCCATGGTGGGGTCCTTGGCGTCCCACGTCTTCATCACCTGCTGCACCACCAGGTCTGAATCGCCACGACATAGGAGTCGGCGGACACCGAGTGAGACAGTTATGCGCAAGCCATGCAACAGCGCCTCGTACTCTGCGACATTATTGGAGGCCACAAAATGGATTTGTAGCACATAGTGGAGCTTGTCGCCTTTGGGGAGATGAGGACGACTCCAGCCCCCGTGCCCGCAAGCATCTTCGACCCGTCGAAGTACATGATCTAGTGCTCCGAGTGCGCTTGGGGTGGGAGGGACTGGGTTTCTGTCCATTCGACGACGAAGTCGGCGAGAGCCTGTGACTTGATAGCCTTGCGGGGCTCGTAGTTGATGTCGTGAGGCATGAGCTCAATTGCCCACTTGGCAATTCGGCCCGTGGCGTCCCTGTTGTTGATGATGTCTGACAAGGGAGCGTGGCTGACCACAGTAACCGAGTGGGCTTGGAAGTAGTGAACCAACTTCCGCGCTGCCATGAACACGCCATAGATGAGTTTCTGGTAGTGCGGTAGCGCTACTTTGACTCGGAGAGGACCTCGCTGACATAATAGACGGGTCGCTGCACCTTCTGCACTCGGCCTTCTTCGGTGCGTTCTACTACCAGGACGACACTGATCACCTGATTGGTAGCTGAGATGTAGAGCAGCATGGGCTCCCCTTCCATCGGTGCAACGAGGATTGGAGGCGTGGACAACAGTCGCTTGAGGTCGTCGAAAGCTTTCTGAGCTTCGTCAGCCCACTCGACGGAATCAGATTTCTTGAGGAGTCGGTAGAAAGGCAAGGCCTTTTCACCAAGTCGGGAAATGAAACGACTGAGTGCAGCCACGCACCCGGTCAGCCTCTGGACGACCTTCAGATCCTTCGGTCTGCCCATCTTGAGGATGACCTCAATCTTGTCCGGGTTTGCCTCGATTCCCCGCTCGGAAACGATGAACCCGAGTAGCTTGCCCGAAGGAACTCCGAACATGCACTTCTCCGGGTTGCGCTTCAGATCGAATCTCCTAAGATTGGCGAAGGTTTCCGCCAGGTCGGTCAAGAGATCCGCGCTCTTTCTAGTCTTCACTGCGATGTCGTCAACGTAAGCTTGGACATTCCTACCTATCTGATCATGCAAACACTTCTGCATACAGCGCTGATATGTAGCGCTAGCATTTTTCAAACCAAAAGGCATAGTGATATAACAGTAAGCCCCAAACGGGGTAATGAAAGAAGTTTTTATTTGATCTGACTCTTTCATTTTTATCTGGTGATAGTCTGAATAGGCATCCAGAAAATACAAACGCTTACACTCGGCCGTGGAGTCGACTACCTAATCAATACGAGGTAGTGCGAACGGGTCCTTGGGGCAAGCCTTGTTCAGCGAGGTGTAATCTACACACATTCGCCAAGTCAAGCCAGGAACACATTTTAGGACTAACGGGTGTTACTTTTGATAAGAATAGAATTTGTAGTGCATGTCAAGCCGGGAAGCAAGTTGGAGCTCATCATCCCGCGAAGAACATAATGATGACTTCAAGACCATTGGAGTTTCTTCATATGGATCTCTTCGGACCCGTTGCTTACATCAGCATCGGAGGTAACAAATATGGTCTTGTGATTGTTGATGATTACTCTAGATACACTTGAGTGTTTTTCTTGAGTGATAAAGGTGACACGCAAAATAAGTTCAAGAAGTTTGCAAAGCGTGCCCAAAACGAGTTCAAACTCAAGATCAAAAAAATCTGAAGCGATAATGGGACGGAGTTCAATAACTCGCAAGTTGAAGAATTTCTTGATGAGGAAGGGATTAAACACGAGTTTTCATCACCTTACACCCCTCAACAAAACGGCGTGGCGGAAAGGAAGAACCGGACTTTGATAGAGATGGCAAGAACAATGTTGGATAAATACAAGACATCGGATCGCTTTTGGGCGAAAGCCGTCAACACCACTTGCCATGCTACAAACAGGTTATATCTTCACCGCATCTTGAAGAAAACTCCATATGAACTCCTAACCAAAGATAAGCCAAACATCTCTTATTTTCGAGTCTTTGGTAGCAAATGCTTTATTCTCATAAGAAAAATAGATTGTCAAAGTTTGCACCTAAATGTGATGAAGGTTTTCTATTAGGATATGCATCAAATTCGCATACTTACCGAGTCTTCAACAAAACCTCCGGTTGCGTTGAAGAGTCGTGTGATGTGCAATTTGATGAAACTAACGGCTCTCAAGTAGAGTAAGTTGATCTAAATGATGTAGGTGATATCAATCCCACACAAGCAATCAAGACTCTAACTATTGGAGAGATCAAGTCAACGGAGGGTGTGGAAGCTCAATCAAATCTGACCTCATCTCTACAAGTTGAGCCATCCACATCCGTTCAAGATTCAAATACAACAATGGAGCAAGAAGAAGGAATAGGAACATCTCAAGCTCCGCTCCACCCAAGAGTTCATCAATGCGTTCAAAGGGATCATCCCGTCGACAACATTCTTGGTGACATGAACAAAGGGGTAACGACTCGATCTCGTGTTGCAAACTTTTGTGAGCATTACTCTTTTGTCTCTTGTGTTGAACCCTCTAAGGTCCAAGAAGCACTTGATGATCCGGATTGGGTGAATGCAATGCATGAGGAACTCAACAACTTCACCCACAACAAGGTTTGGTCCTTGGTGGAAAGACCCAAGCAAAACGTCATAGGAACTAAATGGGTCTTCCGGAACAAACAAGATGAGGATGGACAAGTTATCCGAAACAAAGCAAGGTTAGTGACATAAGGTTACACCCAAGTCGAAGGTTTGGACTTTGGTGAGACCTATGCCTCGGTTGCTCGTTTAGAAGCTATTCACATCTTGCTTGCTTTTGCATCCCATCATGATTTTAAATTATATCAAATAGATGTCAAAAGTGCCTTTCTAAATGGATCCATAAATGAACTTGTATTTGTTGAACAACCACCGGGCTTTGAAGACGTCAAATTTCCAAATCATGTCTATAAACTCCATAAGGCTTTATACGGATTGAAACAAGCTCCTAGAGCTTGGTATGAATGCCTTAGGGATTTTCTAGTCAAAAAGGGGTTTGAAGTTGGAAAAGTCGACACCACATTATTCACTAAGAAAGTTGATAATGATTTGTTTGTATGCCAAATTTACGTTGATGATATTATATTCGGTTCTACTAACAAATCTTTTAGTGAGGAATTTGGTAAGATGATGGCTAGGAAATTCGAGATGTCAATGATGGGGGAGTTGCAATTCTTCCTTGGATTTCAAATCAAGCAACTCAAGGAGGGGACATTCATATGTCAAACCAAATACGTCAAAGACATGTTGAAGAGGTTTGATATGGAGAACGCCAAATCCATCCGAACCACCATGCAAACAAATGGCCATCTCGACCTCAACATTGATAGAAAATCGGTTGATCAAAAGGTATACCGCTCCATGATTGGTTCTTTATTATATCTTTGTGCATCTAGGCCCGATATCATGCTTAGCGTATGTATGTGTGCAAGGTTTCAAGCCGCTCCTAAGGAGTGCCACTTAGTGGTGGTTAAAAGAACACTAAGATATCTTGTTCATTCCTCAAACTTAGGGCTTTGGTATCCTAAGGGTTCTAGTTTTTATCTAATTGGATATTCGGATTCGGATTATGCGGGTTGCAAGGTTGATAGGAAGAGTACCTCCGGAACATGCCAATTCCTAGGTAGATCATTGGTTTCGTGGGCATCCAAGAAACAAAATTCTATAGCCCTATCCATCGCCGAAGCCGAATACATATCCGCCGGTAGTTGTTGCGCTCAATTGTTGTGGATGAGGCAAACATTGAAGCATTATGGAATTAATTATGAAAAAGTGCCTCTTTTGTGTGATAATGAAAGCGCAATAAAGATTGCCAACAACCCCGTCCAACATTCCCGAACCAAGCATATAGACATTCGTCATCATTTTCTTAGGGATCATGTTGCTAAAGGAGATATAGAGATAAGTCATGGAAGGACGGAAAAACAATTAGCGAATATTTTCACCAAACCCCTAGATGAGAATAGATTTTGTGAGTTAAGGAATGAACTTAATATCATTGATTCAAGAAACTTGGCTTGACCTCTTGCATCTACATATATGCAATGCTTTGATGATTTCATGCTCTAGATGTAATTACACATATAGGGGGAGTGTCATAATTGTTGATATATTGACACAATCCTATAAATGTGAATAAATCAATAGTTTGTAATTATATCATGTCTATATTGATCAAATTACAAAAATTGAGTCTTTGCATATTGGAGTCCTATTCTCAAATGAATAAGTGACTCTAGTGCTAAGATTGACTCATACATGGTGGAAACACCACAAATCCTTCTTTGGTTCTTATTCGATGTGTTTCTCAAATTCGAAGAAAATCTAGATTCTTAAGGAATTATATATCTATCTTCATTTGATTTACGCTCAAAACACATCCAAATGTTGCTTTGATTGATTTGATATTGCCCATTGGATGTGGTGAGAGTACATAAGGTCATCCCTAGAGTCTTTTATCTAATCCTCTCCTCAAATTCAACTCTTTCTAAAAATACTTGGGCATTCTACCCCGGAATCTCCGGACACGCATCCGAGGAATTATAAGGCAAACCCGGAGCCTCCGACTTCCACATCCGGAGTCTCCGGAAAACTTACCCCGAAATCTCTGGGTGCCGGAATGTCCGGACATCTCCGGAATGTCTGGGCGTAGGGCTATCCAGCGGGTTAAAACCTCCCCACACGGTGAATCGGTTCCACTTTTCACCGCGTGAGGAAAACCCAAAGGAGAGCCGTGTCGAACCCCAGAATTCATAACAGAGAGGCTTAAGTGAAATCACCCGCTAAGTCGAAACGTCAACCCCGACCTCAACTCCTGGGTGTCAATTCCAAGAGGAGTGCAGTGATATGGCTCCGAATAGCCCGAGACGTCAACCCCAAAGCTTACTCTGGCAGGAGCACAGAGTAGTAGGGTGATATGGTCTCCTCACTCTTTTCCACTGAGCCGGAACTTCAATCCCGAACTCGTCCCGGCAAATTAATGCACGGCTGGAGTAGGATGATATAGTTCCCAATCTCTCAGTAGTAGAGTCGCTTCACAGGGGTGATTAAACTTAATGACTCTATGATATAAACTCTAAAGTCCTACCTACAACATGTGCTTCATCACATACACGCACGGCACATGAGTAGGCGAAAACAACTAGCTAACACAGCAGAACTCTACAACAGAATTGCAATATAGCAATACATACCTGCAAAGGATCCGAGGATCCTAGCACAATACACAGCGGAAGTTTAAATAGGGCTAAGAAGCCAAACAGTAGTGCCGAAAGCGGCCGCAAAACAAACCTAGCTGCCCAACCCCAGGGGCAGGATCACTGCCTGGGATTCCCAGTGACTAACCGTCGTGGGTGTCGATCTCTATATAGAAACCACCCTCTCGAGGGTAGTTTCCTCTGCAACAAAACAACAACAATAGCGGGGTGAGTACAAAATTGTACTCAGCAAGACTTACAGTGCGGAAAGTAGTAATAGTTGTGCCAAGTATCAATAAAAGGGGATTGTGGACTATTTTGCGGAAAACCAGTTTTACGTTTAGCAATATTTCGTAAGTAGATGAAAACCGACTACCAGAAGGTTTTTGAAAGGGGATAAGTCCACGCTTCGCGATCATTCCTACCTGTAGAACACCACACCTTAGATACCCTCGACCCATCCTCGACCACCCTGGGAGGAAGCTGTCGCTAACACCGTCCTTAGAGTTGGCAAGTTTTAGAGTTTGTTGTAGTTGTCTAATTCGACGCAGGTAATCACCAAGTTGTCCATAACCGCGGACACGGCTGTTCAATCAGTTCAAACCCTGCAGGGGGTACATCTTTACCTACACGTATCGATCGTCTCCTAGTGCCAACGACGATTTACACACTTTCATGAGGTGTGCTGGCGGAGGGTGATCGAGTACGACCTTTACAATGCTTTCGACCTAGGTATGAGCCACCCGTACGAGCTAGTCCATGTACATCTGTCCGACGGCATAGAGACACGGTCCCATAAGTTGTGAAACGAGGAACATCCCCGGTAAACCTACCGTGTGCCCACCCCACCGTATGCCTTTTTAACCCCAAAGAAAACGGCAAACGATTGCAGCTCATACACTAAGTCTAGGCAAATTATTCAGTCGGGGGTGGCCCCATAATCCACCCGTGTAGAAGTACGCAAATCTTGGGTCAATGTACGTCGGGAACCGGTCCTTGCGGGAAAACGAGACAAACCACCGTGCTCCCAGCCACGGCCTCTCGTCTAGCCCAGATAAGATTAAGCAAGTTTATTAATCAATCCCGGTGAACACCCACCTACCGAGTAACCCATCCAATGGTGTGAGAACATCTGCCATTCCCGGAATTACGACTTTTACATGTCTAAGCATGTCTAAGCAATAATAACATAATAACTGCACAGGGTACGCACGATGCTACTCTAGCTAGGTTGGGATGGTAGTGGAGCTGATTGAGCGACAAAGTAAGTTTTGTGCAAGGAATAGAGGTAAACTAACGAGAAAGTAACATTTGAACGCATGCGATATTGCATTTGAAAACAACTAATACTTTGCAATAGTAGGAGTTCTGCAATGTGACCAAAGGGGCTGCTTGCCTGGTTGCTGAGCAACTAAACCCTGCTCGTGATCGGGACTAGCGTCTTCTGGACCTTCCGGCTCTAACGGAGGAGAACGAAAACACCAGAAACAAGGGTACAATCGTAAACACCAAAATGCCAAACATCAATACAAGATGCAATGCATGCCATGGTGTAGAGGATGCAAAAAGAAAAACTAATGCAAGTGGAATCAATTTAATCGGAGTCCGGACGCATAAAATGTTGCGGTCCAAAATCCTCCGGCTAATCGGAAACCCTAATTTGAGTTTTTAGCAAATTGTATTATTCCTAGCATGCAAACATGGATGAAAATGATGTTTTTGAATAGATCTTCTTTTTCTGAACGTTTTGACATATTATTTGCATTTTTCTGATTTAACATGGATTTTCTATGAATTTTATAAGGTTTAAACCATTTTTCCCTTTTGTTGTATTTTTCTCAGTAAAAATAATCTTTAAAGAAATTCAATATTAGCAGAGGCTGACATGTGGGCCCTACTGGTCAAAGTTGACCAAATTTGACTAGGTCAATGACAGGTGGGGCCCACTGTCATTGATTTTCCCTTTTCTTTATTCTTTATTCCAATTTCTTTAAATTCTTACATGTGGGGTCCCCATGTCATACTTTTCATTTCTTTAATTATTTTATTTTAGTTTCAGCCATATGGGTCCCACATGTCATTGATTTTCTTTTCTATTAATCTTTATTTTAAATTTTTACAACTGGGACCCACGTGTCATTGAGACACATTAAATCAATTCACTAGGTACATGGTTAGCAGATGATTAACATCATTAATATGTCAGTTGGCATTAACTAATTGATGATTAGGTATTCATGATGTTCAGAAGTTAATGATTGTGTTTAAATATGGATTTAATCACAGGTACAATAATTAGCTCAATTAATTGGTCCCTGCCGGCGTTAGGATGGGTCATAATGACCCTATTGTCATTAAAGACCATGATTAGGAGCTCGGGCGGCCGGTTCGGGTTGCTCGGCACCTGACCGGTGCCGGCGGCAGGCGGCGCGGGGAAGCGGCGTCCAAGGCTTACCGGCGGCAGCAAACTCCGGGGCAGAGGCAAGGCGCGACGGCTCCGGACCGGGTTGGGGTGGCAGGCTCGGGACGGCTTGGGCTAGCTCCGGTGGTGGAGGCCTTCGGGCGAGGCGGCAGCGTCCTTCGGAGGAGATGGCGACGGGGCGTGGAGCGGCGGACCGGTGGCAGGTGGAGGAGGCGGCTTGGAGTGAGGCGGCGGGTCACCGGAGCTTGGCAAGGGGAAGAGCGGCCGGGGTGCTTCGGGACCTTGGGCGGAGGAGCTTGGAGGAGGGGCGGCAAGCGGGAGCGGTGCGGTGAAGGGTGGCGAGGAGGCGGAGCAAGGGGGCGGCGCGACGAGCTCACGAGAAGCTAGGGCGGCCGGGGCTCAGCGGGAGATTAGGGCGGGGTGGCCGGAGGAAGGGGAGGCGCCGGGTGGTAGCCGGGGCAGTGGCGGTAGGCGGCGATGAGGGAGGAGGCCGGGAGGTGCTCGGGAAGATGGGGGGATGGAGCGCCTCGGTGGCCGGGGCACCGGGGAGGTGAGCAAGCGGCAGCGGGGAAGGAGGTCGGCTCGGTGAGGCGCGGCGGGAGGGACGGCGAGGTGGGGGCGACGGGGAGCCGAGGCGGTGAGGAGCTCCAGGCGAGCGCGGCGAGGAGGAGGACTCCAACGAGGTGAGGAGTAGAGGGGGCGGCGGGATGGGGAGCGGCTCGGTAAGCCGGCGACCGGAGGTGCTAGAGAGGGGGGGGAATGCTAGCAAGAGGCGGCGGTGGAGTGAGATAAGGATGGGGGCGCCGGGTGGATAGGGATAGAGATGAGGGAGGGAGTGGCTTAGAGAGGAAGGAACCGGGGGGGTAAGGAATAGATTAGGGTTTGTTTTCTTTTTATAATTTTATTTGTTTTGCTTTTGGAATAGTTCAAACAATTCAACTAAAGCTTAACCAATCCAATTCGTTTTAACAGCATATATAAAATCGGTTGAAGCAACTTTCTAGGATGTTTACTTGAGTAGCTTAAGCTCAACGGTTAAAATTCAAAATCTTACTCATTTTCCGATTAGGGTTTTTCTAAAGAGCTTTCCTTAATAACTCAAAGGTTCAAATTTCTTCTCGATTTTAAGTTGATGCACAAGTCAAGATGCACATTACAACGCTATTAAACTAGGGATGTTACAAGCCGCGGCCGCCGCATCCTCTCCCGTGCGACACCGCCATCCACCGTCGTCGCCGGCCATCTTCCACGCCGTGCAATGCCGTAGAACTCCCTCCGCCGAGTTAGGGCAAGGGAGGATCTTCCGCGGGTCTCCCACTCAATTTCCTCCGTGGGATCTTCAAATTTCTTTGGTAAAACTCATCTCCAATCCTTCAATTTGGTTCCCATTTGAATAGATCGTCAAAAACACGAAGAATCCATGCCACATTGTCCCGGATCTAGGGCTGTCTCCGCTCGTCCGGAGTATCCGGATATTTTACCCCGGACACTCCGGATGTGCAGGAGCAGAGGCTGCTCAGCACGCCTGAAGTATCTGGACAATCTAGCCTAGACACTCCGGATGTGCTGAAACAGCAACCCTAGCTTCGATTTCTGTCGCCATTGCTAAGTCAATCTTATCTCTGTGCCCAAGTGTTCTCATCTACTTCTCTTACCTCATTTCTTTCACAGGTACCATGTCTTCCGCAGATGAGATTCAGTCGGAATATGAGAGGGAAGAGGTTGGGGCAGAATCAACCGATACAGAGGAAAGAAACTTCAGGGCTGCAGCAGCTGAGCGCAAGAAGAAGAGAAGGACAGAGGAGGATGAGGACACTCCCTACGTCCCAAGTGACAACAAACTTCTTCGTTCTCGTCCTAGGTTGGCCGTGGGGAAGAGGCCTCTCTCCAAATCAAGAGGCAAACAGATCGATCAGTCGAGCAGGCCCTTCGTACTGCACATTATGAGAGACGCTCTCACAGAGATACTCCTACTTCTCCACCTCCTCGCCAGGGCGCATTTGGACCAATCAGGATTCACCGACCTATAAGAGGAAACTTTGAGAGAGCAGCAATAAACTACAAGATTGAGAAGAAGACAAGGGCTCAGCATCTGAGATGGAATGTGAACCCCTATGAGCAGGAAAGGGATGCCACAGATCCGAGATTCTTCACAATGGTGCAACAGGATTACTATGAGACTGTGCTTCTCACCCTTGGAAAACTAGTTATCCAACAGAAGGCAATTGATTGGGCATATATTGAGGCAAATAGGGATGCCTTTCCAAGAATTGAAGAAACTTGTCAAAGGAAAGGAGTCAAGGACATAATGGGATTTCAAAATAATTGATGTGATGAGCTGATTATGCAATTCTATGCCACCGTTTATTTTGACAAGGATAAGCGCAAGACAGTTCACTGGATGACAAATGAAGTGAAGTACCAAACTACCTACACTGAATTTGCTCATACTTTGGGACTTCCAAGATTTGATGACATAACAAGTGACAGGCTGCACACTCTAGAGTCACTCAACGCCAACAGTATCATGCACTTCTATGACCATAGCAAGCGCTTTGTGTTGGGAAACATTGCGGGCTTGCTCCCCTCTATGACACCATGAACAAGATGTTCGCCACACTCTAGCTCCTAAGGAAGGGGATGCATCTCAGATTCACAGCTACACTCTCAACCTCCTCAATGCTATGGGTGATAGACACACAAGTTTCCATGTGTTTGATTTCATTTTCAATGAGATGAGGCTCGCTATGGCTGAGCAAAAGAGATCACTTTCCTATGCTCCTTACATTCAGAAGCTCATTGATGATGCAACCGGTATTGTATTTCATAAGGAAGTCAAGCATGTTCTGTATCAACCCAGGAGTGTCAAGCAAAAGAAAGCAGCTGATGTTCCAAGAGCCTACAGACAATCGCCTCCTCGTGGTATGCTTCGCTCTACGTCGGATGCAATAAAGACAATCTTCAACATGTGCAAGTGTATCTCAGCACAAAATACCAAAATTATAAAGTCTTTGAAGAAGAATGCCATCCGCCAGAAGCAGATCATGACTCAGCTCAACATGGTTCCCTCTCCTGAAGGGTCAGAGTATGCTCCCAGTGATGAAGAAGTCTTCCCCGACCCATTCTACTCTCCTCCGCTGACACCTTCACCGCCGCCA
Source organism: Stipa capillata (assembly GCA_019208055.1). Lineage (NCBI taxonomy): Eukaryota > Viridiplantae > Streptophyta > Magnoliopsida > Poales > Poaceae > Stipa > Stipa capillata. The sequence continues at coordinate 333,952 of JAGXJF010001873.1, forward strand.
CCAGGAGCAGCAAGAGCTTCTTCGTCCCATGCCTCTTAGCTTAGTCTCATCTTCTCTTCCTTTTTGGTGTCTTGATGCCAAAGGGGGAGAGAAAGATAAGGGGAGGGAAGCTAGAAAGGGAAAAGCTAGAGGGGGGAGAAAGGTCTAGGTCAAGCAAAAGCTTAAAGGGTTTTGGGTTGGGTATTTGCTCTAAGAGTTACAAGCTCGTGTGTTTCATTTGATCTTATGGCTTGTAAACTCTAATTATGTCGTATGTCGTTTGTTACAAACTCCTTTATCTTGTGAGTCATCATGTGCAACATTAAGTACTCTATATGACATGGTTGCTCTAAATGCTTATCTTTATCCATATCATCCTATGCATAGTTCTCTTAAAACTTTTTGAATATGTTAAAATGTCTATGCACAATCCTCGGATTCAACGATATAGGGGGAGCTCTCACAATCTCAATCAAAATATGTGCATTTATATTCTAAAAAAATCCTTCATGCACACATGTAGGGGAAGCTCACCATATATCCTAGAATCCAAAAATAAATTCTTCCATATCTTTATTGAAGCTTTAATCGTGTTGTCATCAACCACCAAAAAGGGGGAGATTGAAAGTGCATCTAGACCTCTAATTGAGTTTTGGTGGTAGATGATGAACGATTAAGGGACTAATATGTGCAATGAGTGTTTAACCAGGTATTAGTCCATCTTGTGAAATTCCAATCGGCATTGACGACCTCTAAAAAGTGAAGAAAAGAAGATGGCATATGGATTACTGAAGATCTCGATGGTTTTGATACTCTATGAGGTTCTATTCATATCTTTTTGAGTATAGGAACACCGTACTATAAAGGGGGGTGTGTCAATATGCTAATGAGAAAGCTCAGTGCTAAATTGCTCAACATTAACCTCGTGGAGACACAAGTTTATCACGAACACTTAGCCAAAACCCTGTTTATTTTTGTGTATCCGGAGTATCCGGCCGAAGGTTGGAATGTCCGGATGTTTTGGTGCTAGGGTTTGAGCTCTCGGGTTGGTCCCCGGAGTATCCGGCCTAATCCCGGAATGTTCGGGTGTTGGAAACCCCTTTGAGGTGCTCTCGGGTAGGTCCCCGGAGTATCCGGCCTAAGCCCGGAATGTCCGGGCATCAATATCCGGAAGGTCCAGGATGAGTTCCCGGTTGCACCGCTCTCGGGCATGTGTCCGGAGTGTCCGGACACAACTCGGAATGTCCAGGTGTCCAATCCCGGCAGGTCCGAGATTGAACCCCGGAGTATCCGGGTTTGCCCGGAATGTCCGGGCGCCTTATTCTCAGTTGGACTGCTCTCGGGTAGGGGTCCGGAGTATCCGGCCCTACCCAGAATGTCCGGGTGTGTTATGGGGAGAGAGCCGTTGGGATTTCTGTGTACCCGGAGTATCCGGGGTTGATTGCCCGGAATGTCCAGATGTGTTAATTTGAATCCAACGGCTAGTTTTTGTGAGTGGTCTATATATAGCCCTTCTCCCCCATTCACTCCCAACTCTTTGCCAAATCATTTCCTGCACTCAAGAGAGTCATTTCTTCTCCTCCAAAGCTAAGAGCCTTTGATTCTTGAGAGAGAGATCGAAAAGACTGAGGATTTTCAAGTGTTGAGCACTAGAGCATTTGAGTTCACCTCCAAGCAAATCGACGCACTTGTTACTCTTGGAGGTTGAGGACTCCTAGACGGTTAGGAGTCACTCACGAGCTCCCAACCCGTGTGATGAGCCATGGGAAGTTTGTAAAGGCCGGGATTCGTCTCCACAAGGAAAGGATCACCAAGAGCAAGTCGAGGAGACTCTGGAGAGTCCGCGAGAGGAAGTGGCTTGAGAGGGGGCCCACCCTTGATCCCGTGTGATCGGGTCCTCAAACGGAGACGTAGGATTCCCTCAAAGATCCGAACTCCGCGAACAAATCCTTAGTCTCTCTTGTTTATTCATTCCGCATTTACTTTGCAAGTACTTTGATATTGCTTATATTCATCTTGCTTAGTATTATTGCTTAGTGATCTTAGTTCCCATATTAAGAATTGTCATATTAGTTAATCAATCAATTTAATTTCGTATATTGTAAGAACTGATTAACTTTGAAGAAAAACTTGATTAGTCGCCTATTCACCCCTCCCCTCTAGGCCAACATCTTGATCCTTTACTTGCGATCTGAGGACTCGGCTTTCGACTTGCCCTTGTCCTGATAACGCATGGCCTCCTCGCCAGTCGCATACTTGCTGGTGACTTCCATGAGTCGGCCCATGGTCTGAATATTAGACCTGACAAATTTATGCTTCAGGAGCTCATATTTGACTCCCTGAGAGAAAGCCTGGATGGCCTGCGTCTCGGTGACGTCCTCGATGGAATTGCGGAGCTGAGTCCAGCGCTGAATGTAGTCTCGAACCGACTCCCCCTTCTCCTGGACGCAGAGCCAAAGGTCTTGCGCGTTTCCCGGCCGCTTGTATGTGCCCTCGAAATTCTTGATGAAGGCCTCCTGGAGGTCCTTCCAATCATAAATGCTGTCTTCGGGCAAGCTATTAAGCCATGCCCGCACCGAGCCTTCGAGCATGAGGGGAAGGCTGCGGAGGGCGACACGCTCGTTGCCCCCACTGATGTTGCACGCCACAAGGTAGTCCGCAAGCCACGTCTCCGGTTTGACGGAGCCATCGTACTTGTCTACGCCGCTGGCGATCCAGAAACGGTCCGGGAATGGCTCGGCACGGATTCGCCTGCTAAAGCATAGCGGACCAGTGGAGGCCAAGTCACCCGGCTGGTTAACCTCACCGCCCCACGCCCTGCCTGTGCCCTGGCTGCCCGGATCCCTTCGATGTCATCCCGCGCATCACGGGCGCTGTTTGCCCGGGCATGGGGAGAGTCGGCTTGACGCCGCTAGGCTTGGAGTTGATTGATCTCCTGGCGGGCATCAGGACGCCGGTTCGTGGAGCGACTCGGCTGTGACGAGCCTATGGTGACTGGGCGACTCGAAGCCGCGGAGGGATGACTCCGCGCGGACCTGGAATCCAGCCGTTCACGCGCCGAAATAGCCTCATTTTGTTGTTCCACCGCCGTCTTCATCAGGGTGACGACTCAGCCTTAGGTCTCCGCCGCGGGGCCATCTACTGGTGGCGGAAGCGAATCGGCCAGCGCGGCAGCTGCAATGAGGTTCTGCGCCAGAGTTTGATAGACCGGGACACCATCCCGCTCTCAAGCCAAGAGAGAGTTGCGGACGTCGCGGCCCCTCCGAGCGGCCGATGACGCGGCGCGGCGTGGGTGCTGGCGGGGACCCGCGAGCTAGGGCTCCGCCATATTCACGTTCACGCGCCTCGAGAGCTGCTCTCTCTTGGTCGACACGATCCCGCTCCGCTAGGATGGCCTGACGAGAAGCTTCGATGGCCCTTTCTACCTCCAACTGGCCAGTAATGGGCGTGCGCAAAAGCTCGTCCATTTCTCTGGCCATCGCACCTGACGTGCCTGCGGCGTCGGCGGTACTGGGCGCGACCATGTACACTTTGGCCGTGGAGGCACGGCTGTGTGAATTCTCATACCCGTCGGATGTAGAATCCAGGACGGGCAGAAGTGAATCGGAGCCGATCATGCCAACGAACTGGGAAGACTCCTCGCCGTCATGTGAGGACCCCAAGGAGTGCTTGGGTGCCGGCTCCACCGCCGGGCAAGGAATCGGGTCCTGAAGGCGAAGCTGGCCGAAATCGTCGGCAAGAAACGCAGGCTCTCGAAGGAGAGCGTCGCACCTCTTGGAAATGCGGCGGAGGCAAGGTGCTGTACCGCGTGGCCGAACACGAGCCTGCCGCCGGTGACCGGAGAAGATCCCGCCTGGATCATAGCTCCAGCATGCGCCGCCCCTACCTGGCGCGCCAACTATCGCGGGGATTTCGCGGCAATATTCATTTCTATGTAGGATTTGGGGGACGCAAGAGGAAGATCCGAACGGGTGCACGCGAGAGATTTAGCCAGGTTCAAGCCCTCTAAGGAAGAGGTAATACCCTACTCCTGCTGGATTGTTTATCAAGCCTTGCGTGACAAAAATTTGAGTATAATGGGGGTGGAGTTCTTTCTCCTATGCTCTTAACAAAAATGTCGATTTCTCAGCCCCCGCACAGGCGCCCTGGCCTTGCCTTATATAGACCTGGCAAGGCCTAGGTTTTTATAGTTGCCGCGTCACCCGAATCGTGGTAACGCCACACTTGATTGGTGCCTTAACTACACTTATTGCCTCTTGGTAACGTCCGACTTAATTCCATAGTAACGCCTGGACTTGATGGCACCCGGCCATTACTTCCGAGTGGATCCCATGGGCTATATTCGGCCAAGTGGGTCTCCTGCCATGGATTTGGGCCATCCTGAGTTTGTTGGGCCGACTCCTTGTCTTAGGCCTATCCCTTAGGGATCCCGCCATCAACATGCCTCTCATACCAGGCCAAAGCACTCTCTAGTTCAGCTATCTCAAAAAGTTTTTCTCTGGAGACTTGAGGGGATAAGCACCCCTCACCCTTTATTTATAGTGGGGAGGGACAACCCTCTCTTCCACTCCTAGGCCTCATGCTCTATTGGCCTAACCTAACTAGCGCGCATCTCAAAAAGCCTAACTAGCTTAGCCACTCTTAGATTTTTCTTCCACCCCAAGCAATCCCTAAACTGCTTCCTTGGGCATCTCCGCCGCGGTTTCTTGAAGAGCTTCTTGGTGGATTTGACGCTTCTCACAAAACGATGCTGAGACTAAACTTGGTCTTCATGACTTGGCTCCAACCACTTCCTTGTCCTTCATGTACATGCCTTTAAGCCACACGATGTCGCCGTCACCTCCTTGACCGCATCTCAGCCCTCCAAGGTTCATGTCAGTCCCAGGTGACCGAGCCATCGCCGCACCCAACTCACACCTGCACACCATAGACCAAGCAAAGCGTTGCAAGCATAAGATTTTCACTTGACCGAAGTTAGGGGGTGTTTGGTTAGGCTTTTGCGCAGCTTTTTATTGGAAAAAGGCTAAGCCCAACCAAACATCCGGCCTATGGGGTGACTATTGCCAACAACCATGATAGCTTTGTAGTGCAAATGAGGCTACCCGAAAAAGCTGCTCCAACCCAGCTTCCCGCAATCCTCACTTACTTTCTTCCCAGTTCGCCCTTGGATTTGGAAAAATTGACAGCAAAATTGCCATTCCCCATCCTGAATCACCTCTCTTCTCCATCCGCACCCGTCCCCGTCCCGATCCCCTTCTACCCACTGCCCACCACCACCGCAGGCCTCCACCGGCGTCCCCCTCCACCAGCAGCCTCTCCATCTCCAACCGAGGCCTCCACCCCTGCGCCCCTCCACTGTCGCTCGCCTCCATAATCGACCGCGCCCCTCCACCGGGGCGGCCCTCCATCACCGACCGAGGCGTCCACCACAGCCCGCCTCCACCGCTGGTTGCCTCCACTACCAGGTGCGGCTCTCCATTGAGGCCTCCTCGAGCGGTGACCGAATCTAGCCGTTCCCCGAGTCCCCGAGCAGATCCAGGCCATGCCCGCCTCTATTTGCGCCCAAGCTCCACTGCGGCGTCCACCGCGGCCATCAACCGACGGCTGGTCCACCGGCGAGTGGAGCCGTGGCTTCCCCTTCGTCGCTGACGGATCCAGGGGATCCTCGCATGCCCCGCCTTCATCCGTGCCCTACACTGAGGTGGCACCAACGAACGCCATTGCCTCCACCGACGCCACATCGTCCTCCCGCATGGTGTTCGACACCGCGTTGTCCTCCTGCATGGCCGCAGCGAGCACGAACTCCGCCTTCGTTGCCGGCCAGCACCAACGTCGCCTTGTCCTCCCGCAGGGCCATGCTGAGCACCAAAGCTGGCTTCATCGCCGGGTAGCACGTACCCCGCCTTGTCCTCCTTCACAGCCATGCCTAGCAGCAACGCCGCCTTCGTCGCCAGCCAACACCAACGCTGGCTCCTCCTCCCACATGACCAAGCCCACCACACCATCAAGCTGGCCGGCATTTCACCCAACAGTAAATCCTTCCCCTGTTGCACGTGTTCAACACCGATTGGAAAAAAAAAGTTGGTTTGCTATGTATTAGATGATGTGTATTGCAAGAGAAATTTGTGAGAACGAAGTGGTGATCATGTGTGGCTTTAACTTGTATACATGAATTCATCTGAGGATTATGCATTGGTGCTAAAAAACTTTATATGAACTCATTGTATAGGTTCACCCTCTGGTTATTATAGAAAAAGGGCATGTATATGAACTCATTGTATTTGTGGATTGTGCACATAGGCTTTTTTTACTGCTTCCTTTGTGGATTATGGAAAGATGCATGTGCCCCGAACACCTCTCTATGGATTTCCTCGGGTAGTTTTTTTTTACCCTGCGTCCGAGTGATACACCTCATGAGCACTCCGTGAGCTCCTCGATGATAGAGGGCCCCGTCGCTTAGGAAGTACGTCTAGGCGCGTCGGGCAACCTGCTCAGATAGTGCATCGTCCTCGGGTATTGTTCGATCGTGAAGGCACATGTGGATGGGTTCTATCCACGAACCCTCAAGACCGACGGGAGCTACGAGTTGACCCATAACTCCACTTGGAGCGTCAATACCTGGTGACGTCCTTGAATGGCTCTTAGACTCGAAATCAGCCATCCCTTCGTCCACAGGTTCGCTAGAAGCTATGGACGGCGTCGAAATCCTTTTTGCAAAGGTCTCGGATAGACATAGAGATCATGAGGACGCCAGGCGGGCAAGACTATCGGCTCGGCGGTTTATCCTTCCTTAGGATGTACCGTACTTCGAGCCCGATGAATTTCTTTTCTAGCTTCCTCACCTCTGCTAGGTAGCTGCCATGTTCCGGTCTAAGGTCTGATATTCCTTGGACACTTGTCTCGCTACCAGCTGTGAGTCCCCATTCACGAGTAGGCAACGGATACCAAGTGTGGAGTTGACTTGGAGACCGGCAAGAAAATCCTCATACTCGGCCCCGTTATTCATGGCCGGGAAGTCAATCTGCAGTGCATACTGCAGGCATTCTCCGGTTGGGGGAGTCAGTTCGGCATGGGGCTAGTCGGTCGTGGAGCCCCCAGCTCAGGACGCCTGTCGTCCAACTTGAGCGAGGGTCTAGCCCCCCGGTCGCGGCGCTTCTAGATACAATAAACAACTGAAAACGTTAGTCGTAATTTGCCTTTACTGAAAACTAACCTTTTGCCTTTTTGCTCGCTTCGTCCATGACCAGCGGGGAAACCAACTGCGAGGCGAAGAGGTCTCGAATGGTTGAATGTAGATAACCTGCTAAACTGACGTAACACTTTTTGATTAGTAACTGTGCTTAATCTGTGTGTTTTGTTTTTCGAAAGCTTGTCTGATCTGCTTATGTGAAACCTTGTCGGATGCAAGCGTAGACTTTAGTCGGAAACCAGTGCCCTTTGCCTCCCTTCGGTGTAGGTATACGAATAGTGTCGTAGGTCATTTTTGCTGTGATTGACCAGTCCTTAGGTTTAGTCGGATGGAGGGCTCCGTGGCTCCTCGTCATCAGTAAACGTGATAAGGGGTCTTTCGTACAGCTTGTCGTGGCCATGGCAGCACCTCCGTATTCCTCTGTTTGAGGGAAGACTCCGGTGTTTGGCTAGTAAATTCTACTCTTGCCCGATTAACAAAGTTTCACTCTACCTGATGTATCTTCTGTTCTGAGTAGTCGAAGACGTGGATAAGCGTACGGGTTCCGTTGATCTAGTTGTACTCATACCTTTTTCCCTTCCTTTACTCGGGATCAGGGGACATTGCTACGGAACTGGGGAGCTTAGTCAACCAGGCCTTAGGTCTGGTCAGGTGGGGGGCTCAGTGGCTCCCCTGTCACCTGCAAACGCGTTAAGGGGTTTTCCTTGCGTCCCTGACAGTTATAGCGCAGAACCCTTATCCCTTGTGCGGGTCGAAGAAGTCGGTACTCGTACTCATACATCAACTTGCCGTGTTCTTATCCAGCCCCCGACTGACTTTTCGAGAGATATCTCGGATAGGCAGTCTGAAATAATTAATAATGAAGACATTGAACTAGAGACTTGGTATAACTCAAAACTGTGTCTTTTACAGGCTACTGTAAGAAAAATAATTCTATGAAAACTGAGAAAAAACTAAGCCGTCCCCTCCTCATTTAGGTTGTCGCCGGTTGCCCCAGAGACTCTCGTCCTCTTGTCGTGACCCGCTGACGAAACTTTGTCGAGTGCGCGTGCTGGGCGGCGGCGCCCGGAGCGTCTTATCATCGACTTGTTCGTAGCTTGACGATCTTTAAGGCTGGAGCTGGTGCAACTTTGGAATCTGCCGATGAGGAGGCGACGGTCGTGCGATCTTACTGAAGGTGGTTGCACGGGACTCTCTAATGGACGTGACCTTTCTACCGTTGGCACGAGCGACCTGGATCGGGCGGCTTCTCCCGAGGAGCCGTTGTCCTGTCTAGGGGAAGGCCCTGTTTTCTCCCTGCTCCGACCTAGTCGTGGAGCTCTTTCTCCGACTTGGCGGGGGTACTTTCCGAAGTCGTCGCTCGTAGTCGTGGAGGTGGTCTTGACAACGTGGCGGCGGGAGCCGCCACGCTGGCGTCTTGGTTAGAGGGTAGGTGCTGCTCTGCGAGGTCGAGGCTGCGCTTGTCGCAGAGGAGTGCTTCTCTGGGGGAGCTCTTTATCGTGAGGACACCTTTTGGGCCGGGCATCTTTATGCACTGGTAGGCGTAATGCGTAGCTGCCATGAACTTGGCCAAAGTAGGGCGCCCCAAGATAGCATTGTATACTGTTTTGAAGTCGACCACATCGAACAGGATCTTCTCTGTTCGGAAGTTCTCCGGTGTACGTTCCCGGGGGGATCTCTCCACAGCGGCAGGCGGGTCTCCGTTCCGGCGAGGAGTTCTTTCCCCGGCGGCGGGTAAGCCCCCGTTCATGTGGGAGGCAGCCATTGCATTGTGCTGCTGCGAGCCCCCGGGCAGATTCTGATCTTCGAGGTCTTCTCGACCATCGTCGATCGCGAGTACCATTCGAGGTCCTTGGCTGGACGATGTGTACGCGTATTCCATCACGTTGTCCTCATCGGACGCGACGTGGGTAAGATCTTGATCGTTCTCACGATCAAAGTTTGCAGGAGAAATTCCAACCATGGGGCTGGTCGTTCTTGCCGGGAAGTCGTCGTTCAAGACCAACTTCCTGCTGAAGGCCCTGGCGCACTCGGCTCTGAAGTGATCTACTTCGCCATCCGAGTCCTCTCCAGGGGCGTACTCTCCGAAATCCACTCGATCCGTAACCGGGTACGGGTCCATAGGGCCAAAGTTGTCGTAGAAACCCTGGTCCGAGTATCCAGTACAGGGCGAGACTGCGATCGGTTTTCCTGCCGGGTCTGCTTCTTCCTCCTCGGTCGAAACCGGTGAGGGCTGTGCAACCAGCGCTGGGATCTGATCGCGCTTAGTTGCGCGTCCTGCCGACTCTGATTCTTCCTGGACGGCTTGGTCCGGAGAGGTCCCCACGGTCGGCGCCATCTGTCGACGATCGGTGAATCGGCGATCTTACGGTATTCATGGAATGAGGATTACTGGGGGTAGGGACCTCTAGGGCCCAAGTGCCAGGAGCTCTGACAGCAGGGGACAGCCGTTTTTATACAGGTTCGAGCCTCCCTCAGCATAATAACCCTACGTCCTGTTGCTATATATTGATGGAGAACACGCTTTACAATGGGGGGTGTATGTTAGTGGCTACCCTAAGCCTAACCGTAGACTAATCTATGCTAAACCGCTGGGCTCGACTCCTTCGAGGCAGCGGGTCTTCTAGGGCTTCGCCTCCTGAGATCCTATGCTGGTGCTGCGACGAGATTGACTTGTTGGACCTTGTAGAACCTTCCCTCCCCTATGGGATTGCTGATCCTTATATAGGGGGTTCCCAGGGTCGTACCGGACGTGGACTTATGCCCGAGTAGGACTCTGGTCTCCTTAAACGTCGGGATTGACTTCCTAGTTTAAGGGGAGTCTTCCCTTCCCGAGAGGGGTTACCTTGTCGTCCAGGGATCCTTACCGGGTACGCTGTACCTTCCTAAAGTCCTGGGATTCTGTATACGGATACCCCTAATACGCGGGATACCGTACTATTCATCATCAAAGTCAAAGCAATCAGTGCCAAAGATGAGCCATGGGTATTAGCTAAAAAAATATCGCAAGTCTTCTACATAAAAGACCCAAAGGCAAAGAAACACCATGTCGTTAGAAAAGGGAAAAGGAGTATCGTCGGAGTCGATGGTGTAGTTGACGAAGAGGACTATGACCAATTTGACAACCCGGACTCCGAGCTAGAAGCTGTAGATAAACGCCCTACCAAAAGGAGCAAAGCTACTAAGGATGCTGAGCCCTACATAAGACGCAGTCACGCCAAAGGACTAACGTATACCACCAAGAAAATCACTATTCATGAGAAGATTGTCGAAGACGACGAAACCTAGCGAGCTATGTGTATATGTATAATAATGTCTTGGTTTGGATGATTTCATATTGTATGTACCATACGTGTGTACGTGTGTATGTGTAATATTGTTGACTCGCGCTAAACGACAAACCCTACCCGCGCTAAAAGATGACATAACCCTAAAACCTAACCCAAAAACCCTAAGCCAAAAACCCAAAAACCCTAACCCTAACATAACCCAAATCCTAAAACCTAAAACTAAACAAAACCCACCCTCCACTAACGAGCGAAAACCAGGAGCCCGTCAGTGGTAACCCACCCTAACCCTAACGAAACTCCCCCTCCACTGACGGGCGTCATTAGGGGCCCGTCAGTGGAGATACCCCTCCACTGACGGGTGCATCTCCATTGACGGGCTGAAGCTGGGCGCCCGTCAGTGGTAAGCCACATCGTATATAAGCCACACGCGGGACTTGGCGAAAATTTCACCAAGTCCCGCGTTCATTCGAACCAGCAGCGAGACCCTACGGTGCCTCGACACCGCCAGGCTGCTCCGCCACCCTCTCCGGCCCCGACGTCCCCGCCGCCCCCTCTACCGCCGGCCCCGCCGTCTCCTCCGGCCCCGCCGCCCCCTCCAGCCGCCCCCTCTGGCCCCGAAGCCCCCGCCGCCCCCTCCGCCCCCGACGCCCCCGGTAAGTTTTCCCCCAATCCCCTTCTCTCCTTCCCCATTCCCCATTCTCATCTAGGGATGCCGCCTGCGTTATCTTTCTCTGTGGAATGGAGGAGGGTGCTGTACTGTCTTGAGGGTGATAGGGATAGGGCAAGTGTAGTGTAAGCAACACATTATTTGTTTATTGAGAGGGTGGAGATTGGGGAGTCGAACATTCAGGGGTAGGATCATGATCTTGGGACTTTGGTGAGGCCTAGTGATGTTTGTTGTTGAAATTACAGGTTGCAAAAAATAGGTTGGTTGTTTAGGATCAAAGGTGGGAACTCATTGTCAGACATTCCTTTGTTTTTTCCCATGAAAAATGTATCACTTGTTTATGTCACATTTCAGTATGTTGCTTAGGATTGCTTGGTGTATTTCTTGTGACAATTTGCATGATCCCTCCGCCCTTTATGGTTTTGACAAATGCAGTGATAGCAGATAGGAACCAGCTAAAACTAAAAATTGTAGCTAAGCATGATCCCTCCGTCCTTTATCGTTTGCAACTCTTCACTCATTGTGCAATTTCTGATTAAACAGTTGTACAGTATGAAACGCGCTGAAGACCGGCTAGATTATTGTCGTGATTATTGTTTCGACTTTATGTAGAGACATCTGCTATTGCGCGCTGGGCAGGGATGCATCCTACATTTACCTTAGGATCGAGGCTAGATGTAGATGACGAAATGTTTCAATGCAGTATCCTAGGACGTGCAACAATTGTCAGTTCACAATTTATTGAATTGGAAAGCAACTAGTGGTGGTAGAGTACCAAAATTCTTCCCTTAGCAAGCAATGTGTTTGCAATGTCTTGGAGCCAATTTGCATACATCATCAATAGAGAAAAGGATTTCAGACAATTTTTAGTTTTTTTAGGGAAGTGAATGGTTGCTGCACCATGTGGATCAGTTTCATGAAATTGTCTATGCTCTTTCAGTGTCCTGAGAAAACACAGCTGTGGAGCAGATGGCTATTAATAGACTCAAATTTTTGAACAAACTCATTATCTAATATTTATCTCTCTTGTGATGTTCCAGTTGACCTTTTGGTTGGATCGTTCCTGATGCGTGAATCCACAAAAAGAAAAAGGAAAAAAACTAAGCCGTGTTGGCCACCTTCTTCTGGAATTCAGTACCTACTTTTGGGTCACGTCGTAGTTCCAATGGAAGATATTTCACTAGTGAATGCTCTAGATGATTGTGTTATGGGTTTTACAGGACAAGCGAAGCATATATTAATTGATATGACAAGTTCTACCCATTTCCATGTTTGATGATCCTAAGTGTTTAATGAAATGTGTTTCTTGTTTACTCAACGATTAGGTGCTGGATGCACATGCATTAATTAACAGAATTAAGTACGATTAACTAATGTTGAGTAATAATCATGCCTAACCACTAATTATCGTACTAATACATTAGTCATTGCTAAGACATAAGCAAATGACTGATAATTGCTATTATGTTTGAAATTTATTCTCTCCATCAATTACGTGCCAGAACAGTTAAGAATAATGATCTTAACAAATAAACAGAGCACAAAGAATTCATCTCAGTTCTAAAATAGCCGCCAGTACTCCTCCCGCTGGGTCGCCCGACCCGAGAACTAGAGCCCGTTAATGACACCATGGCCCCCCTCGACGTGGCGGCACCGATTGACACCCCAACCCTGGAGGCACCCAAGCAAGTTGCCTCCGAGCCGGCCAAGGAACCTGCCCCCGAGCCGGCCAAAGAACATGCCCCTGAGGCTGCCGTCACAGTTGGCCAAGAGTAACCTGCCTCGGACTCCAGCTCCTCCAACGATGACTCTGGCTCCGAGTCAGGTTCTGAAGAGGACGAGGCGCCCGAGGAGAAAGTAGCGCCTCCGACCCCGACTAGGTCTCAGAAAAGGAGAAAAGGCAACCAGTTGCCGGACAAGACGTATATCATCACTCGAGTCGACGATGTCAAAGATGTTCCAGTGAGTCCACATAAGGCCGCCCAGACCTTCAGCAACGCTTGCGGTGCATAGTCCCGCGAACAAGTTAAGATCATATGCAAAGAGTTCAGCCATTTGACTAAGTCGACCAGAGATGCTCTCTTGAGAAAATTGTGGGACAAGTACCAGATTCCTGCCGCCGACAAGGACAGAGTCGAAGTGCAACCCCTTCGCATCATGGTTAGGGCTCTGAAGACTTGGTGATACGATGCATAGAAAGTCCTGGATGACGATTGGGATACTAAAATTGGTAAAAGATGGTCGAAGATACAAAAGGAAGACTGGGAGCAATTCGTTGCTCAAATAAGGAGTCTAGAATTCCAGGAGAAGAGTTGCTGGGGGAAGGAGCTTTGCTCCAAGAACATATTAGACTACAAGCTCGGTAGCCGTAGATACCTAGGGAAGAGACCAAAGTGGGTCAGAGAGGACGCCAAACTAGCCACGGTTGGGAAAGCACCTCGTTTCGCGCATCTCAGGGAGCCACGAGCCAGGGAGTACATGAGGGCGCACACAAGCTCTGACCCTGTGACGGGGTCACCAATTATAGAGTCTGAGGAACTCCAGGAGGTGGCGAACCGGCTGGTAACATCTCAACTTAGTATCTTTTCTTACTTAATTACGTTGCATCCAAATAAGCTATCTTCTCATCAAGTAATATAACTTGCAGACAGACCTGAGCCAGCAGCCTGGAAGCTCACAGGACTCCGTCACGAGCTTCCCGAGGTGGAACGATGATCTGGCGAAGGCTCGACAGAAACCGGAGCATCGGGGCCATGTAGTAAGCGTCGGGGATGGCGTTAAATGGGACAAAGTATTTTCCTGAAACCCCGAGGGTCGCTGCCGCCCAAGGAGAGACAGTTAGGAGTATATGGAAAATTTGCGGGAGCAAATGCGGGAGATTGCCGAGCAGACGTGGGTACGTATGCAAGTGCTCGCAGGGCAAGGTGGTCCGACCATGCTTCCCGATAACCAGCCGTTTGGATGGAGTAGCTGCGCATCCGCCTCGGACGGTCGCCCCGACTCGCTGAATCCCGTCGACAGCATCACTGTAAGTTTCATCTGCTAAACGAGTCATTATAGTAAATCATGATTTCATTGTCCTGACTCTAATGAGGACGGCACATCTATCCTCTGTTTCGCAGGAAGCCACTAGATGCACACTCACGGTGTAAATTCCTGGCATGAAGGTCAAGTTTGCACACGGCCAGGTTTTCCCAATGCCGGAGGGGGCAATCATGCACTGTCTTCCTATGCAGGAGCACCATGCGAAGGTGTAGGTGGACCTCATCCTCAACGAGTACAATGATGTGTTAATCCCTGTCCCCCTGAAGCGGAACTGACCAAGCTAGGGCAGTGCAAGAAGTACTTCATCCAGTGGCCGAAGAGCCAAATTATTTTATCTGTGGTGGCCTCTCCTCGCACGGCCCCCCTCTCCTCGCACGGTCCCCTCGTCCAACAACCCCTCTCCATCAGTCGGACGATCTCCGTTGGGCCTCAGCCAAACACCTCCGTCGTTTAAAGAGCTGGAAGACCATCTTGTCGAGGACCAGTACGTGGAGCGGTTTTGCAGTCCCCAGAGGCGCCGGAGGAACCCAACAAAGATCCACCGGAAAGGCACTCCAAGGCTCAAGGCGACCCGCTGGATCAACCCAGAGGAAAGATTAACTCTCCCACCACACTAGCCGGAACACTGGAAGCAGCGATGGCGGCAGGCAAGAGTCCTGAGCCACTACACAGGAGGAAGAAAAGCAAAAAGAGATGGGCCGGCACCGGCGAGAAGGAAAGAAAGGAGCAAAAGCAGATGAAGAAATCCTTATCCTTCTCAACATCATCATCCAAATTATCTACACGGAGCATGGGTCTCTAGCGAGAGGTTTTCTATCCAGGTCAAGACTTGCTCCTGCAGGATGAGTTGGACAATCTTTCGGAGAACATGAAAGCGCTGCATGAAGATTACCTAAAGATGTCCAGAGATCCGCAAACATTTTGCCAATATTGGAAGGTCAAGGTGCCAAGAGATTTCAATTTCTTCATGGAGAACGACCAGGACACCTTCGACATCAACTTTGAAGACCTCTTCAACATGTATAACCTCTATAGGCTCAACACCACAATGGTCAGACTATGGGCTCTCTACCAAGCCCAAGAGTGCAGACGTCTACGCGACTCCAATATTGGAATAATCAATCCGATATGCATGAACGAAGGCTATGCTGCGACTCCGGACGGTCGAGTCTTTCTGGAAGAATACCTTACGTATGCATTCATCGTTCATAAGGACAAGGACTACCTACTAGCCCCCTACAACCCTCCGTAAGTCCTTTAACTTAGCACCGTGGGAATTTTTTTTTACGCACGTATCTCTGCCTGCTTACGTCCATTTGTTCACATTTACGCAGCAACCACTGGGTCCTCACTATGATCATTCCATGCTGGGCCAAGGCATTCTACCTTGACTCCGACGAGACCAAGAGATCGGACTTCAGCAATATCACTAATATTTTGGATACTGCTTTTTTCAAAGCCAAGTTCACGGGACATAGTAAAATACCTTCAAAAGCGGCAAGAATGGTACACCATTACACCTTCCCTTCCAAAATGCAGCCAAAAAATAGCGTGACATGTGGGTACTACACCTGTGCCCATATGGACCGCTGGATCTGGTCAAAGAACAAGCATTGGAAAGATATGAAAGAACTAAAGGCTTGGTGTGAGCTGGGAAGTCACTTGTACGACTGGCGTTAGGACTTTGCCCGCATCCAAAGAATCTTCGTCAAAGTCATCAACCTTGAAGTCATCAATCCAATGGGTGAATTCTATGCCGGCCCCCAATTTCCAAAGCCAAACTTAGCGGGCATCGATAGATTCGTTGTTTCTGAAATTGATGAATAGTTGCCACTATGTTCTTTCTACACTTAACAACTTTATTATGTCGCTTGTCAAACATACTTGTGTTCTTTTATACTTGTGATCAATGGTTATGTGAAGTGTTATGTGATTATGAATGTGTTATGTCAACTATTATGTGATTATGAATGTGTTATGTGATTATGAGCTTTGACTATGTGCTGAATTTATTTGTGAAATTTGTGAATATTTATGAAATTTGTGAAATTTGTGAATATATTTGTGAAATTTGTTTGTGCTGAATACAACTGCACAATGGCCACACTACTGACAGGCCCTTATAATATGCCCGTCAGTGAATTGGAAACCACTGAGGGGCACTAAAAAGTGGCCCGTCAGTGGTGATACCTCCAGGGCGAGCCACGGCCAGCCCTGGAGGTGTTTCCGCTGACGGGCAAATTGGGCCCGTCAGTAGTCATGTCACTACTGACGGGTGGCCCGCCCATCAGTGGAGGGCACCCCTCCACTGTCATTCTCAGGCTGACGGGCACCCGGGCCGTCAGTAGAGGGGGTTTACTGCCCGTCAGTAAAGGCCCTTTCTGCAGTAGTTGTGTACTCAGCCTCCATTGTAGAATCAACAACCCCTCTTTGTTGGAACTTTTCCAACTCATTGCTCCTCCATTCAAAATAAAGACAAACCCATATTGCAAACGATAATCATCTGTGTCGGTTTGGACACTAAATACTCTAAAATGGTAGAGAATCAAGTAGAACAAGTTCATAGAACTTAGCAATTAATCTTGGATGCTGCTATTTCTAGAAGAAATGTGAAAAAAGTTTATGATATTGAAACTAATAGTGCTAAATAGAAACCAAAGAAACCTATTGTTTTGCCTATGACAAAATATAGCAAGTTGGATTCCAAAGCTAAAGGAAGCCTCAGATTTATTGATTTATCTCAACCATCTCAAATAAACTCTCAATAAAATCAAGGTCAAGAAGATGTACCTTCGGATGCTAAAACTAAATATCAAGAAAAAGAAAATAAGTTGCTCATGAAGAAATTGAAGAACCTCATGAGAAATAGCATTTGAGCATGATAAAGACCAAGATCAAGACAATGAAGTTGAAGAATAACAAGGTAGATAAGAAGAAACCAATGAACAAGGTAATGAAAAAGAAGTTGCTAAAAGTATGGTAAGGAATGAGAACCTTGGATCCAAGAACCTCTACCATATCCAAGTACAATAAGAATGATTAGCACTTTGAAAATTTTATTGACATGTGGTATATATTTACAAACTTATGTTATTGATGCGTTGAAGACCCCTCCTTATAGCAAGTATATTAAGGATATTATTAGTGAGAAAAGGCCTATTTCCAATTAAGCTATTAGAACCTTGTTGGCTGAATTATTCTTTTGATGGTGAAATACATGTTAATTAGGAGATCTTGGACTTCCTACTATATCATGCACCATTAATGATGAACATATTAACTATGATCTTTGTGATTTAGGTGCAGGAGTTAGTGTTATGCCGTACTCTCTTTATTTAAATTGAATTTGGGTGAAGTGAAGCCAACTACAATTTATTTGCAGATGACCAATAAAACTATAACTAAACATGTGGGAATCATTGAAGATGTTCCTATTAACTTGGCTTCTAGTTCTATACTTACTGCTTTTGTTGTGCTTGATATGTCTAAAGATGGTACTTTATCTATTATTCTTGGTAGATGACTTGTGGAGAAGAACACAAGGATGATTTTCTGGAGAAGGGGGTAATATCCTAATAAATATGTTCCTCCATCTAAAATAGCTGATGTTATCAAGAATGGCAATGTACTCATTGAAGTTCCTTCAAAGAAGAAAAATCCTTTTTAGTCAGAAAATTTGAAGTGGGAACTGATGATGATTTATTAAGAAAGGTTAGGCCTAAAAATACTAGGTATATGCTTGATAGGAGCCACCCTATCACTATTTTTAATTCTTTTATTTTCTGTTTTGAGTTTGTAATTTTAGTTTCTTAGTTGGTGAAAATTTTAATTTTATTCTGGGGATATACCAATACTTTTGGCTTAGTTTTGAAATTTGGAGCATCCACGAAAAAATGGGCAACAGGAGGCCACACCGCAGGTAGTCGCAAGAAAGCCTGCTGGGGCCACCTATCGTTTAGGCCCCCTGTGGCTCCCCTTGAGGTGAGGTTTGGGCAGGAGGTCTCACCCCCCATTTCAAACCCATGATCACTCTCACTTCAAAAAAAAACCCATTAAAAAAACCCATTTTCACCCTCTAAATACTTCGAATCCGTCCGTTAATCTTTACATTTGCTGCTAGGATCTTCATCAAAGGTATGAATCTCCTCCATTCTATTGTTTGAAATTTTGATTTTCATCTTATATGCAGAATATTATGGCCATTTCATTATTTAGGGTAAATGCTATTTACTCCTATTTATTCATAATTTAGTGATTTATGCTTGTAGTATGTTGTGGGATATGCTACATTATGCTTGTAGGATCGATTACCCCCATTTTGATTGGACAAATTTTGCATTTCAACATCATGTTAAAGGGAATGGGAAGCTCTTTGGGGCTGGTTCATCAAGTTCTTCGAAAAAGTGCCAAAAAAGTACCAATGGACGTTGAATTCATTAATAAATGAGTGGAACAAAGGTATGTCAAGTTTAGAAAAGTTAGAGTTGAATCCACTAGATGGACGAATGTGAGTACTCTCATTATGTATGATATGCAATATGATTTTGACATGTTATGCAATAATGTCGGTTTAGGTGCTTTTAGTCAATTTGTTGAACCAACTTTTGTTTAGTTGACTAAGGAGTCCTAGCTTCTTTTGCTCATCACTTGAATGATAGGGACATCAGTAGAGACCATGTTACTTTTGATTTGCTTGATGTAGAATATAGAATGAGCATGGATGATTTCTGCAATGCTTTAGGCTCTGAGAATTTTGGGTGTTAAAAATTGTAGAACCTAGGGGGAGTTGTGATTGTGGATGTGCTGCTTCCCTAGATTTCATACGATGAATATGTTGCCATAGAGTGTGTTGTTGGAGTTTAATTTTAGGTTGCATTAATTCAATGTTCAAGTAGTATATCAGAAGTTCTGTGTTTGAAGTCAGAAGCTTCGATTTGAAGTCGGACGATCCGACTTTCAATTTCGGAAGCTCTGAGTTTAGCTTCTGACCTTAATGCAACCTAAGGGAGTGTTTGGTTGGTCTGTGGCTGTTGTAAAAGCTGCTATTGGCTGGCTGTTTGGGAAAGCTGTTGTGGCTGTTGGCACCTGAGCCTGTGGTTCATAGTGTTTGGTTGGGCTGTGGCTGTTGGCTGTGTATGAAGGAATTGTCTGAAGTGCTCATAGAGTGCTGAGAGTATGTATGTAAGCTGATTTGAGTGTTGTTACCCTAATGGATGCTTATAATTACTCTGAAATGAGTTTATTCGTACGTACATAACATATTCGATATGTTTTCAACCTGAATTAGTACGAAACAATCGTTTTTTGAGTTAATTAAAATTCAAGTTACATGTTTAGATGTAGGTAAATAGAGAAAATAAGTTATACATACCATACTGAAAAATTAAAACTCAAGCTAACGGTTTCTCGTAGCATACAGGGAATCAGCAATTTATTCCCGAATAGTGTTCATGTTATTGCCATCCATTGCAACACCATTTATATCTTCATTTCCTACGGAGGTTGCCTATCCCACATCTGGAATGTATTCCTCATCAGCATCGCATTTATCGAATTCCTTACCAGCTAGTGTGCTTTCCCATATAAAATTGTGAAGAGCCATGCAAGCATGAATAATATAGGCTTGTGTGTCCTCTAGGTAACTTGGAACATGTAAGAGGATCCTCCATTTCATCTCTAGGACTTCAAACGAGTGCTCAGTCACATTCTGGAGCGATGAGTGAGCATGATTAAACACCTCACACTTTCTCGTAGGCGCGCGCAATATGTGAAACTCCGGTAAATGATATTTTGTTCTCTTATAAAGAGCTAAATAACCGGTCCTGTTAGGATATCCTGAGTCAACAAGGGAGTACTTGCCTGCACATAACGAATACGACAATATAAGAATCTATATGCTACTAGAATTTAAAAAGTTGTCTGCACAAAAAGTAAGGTACTTACCTGGAGGAGGTTTTGGATATAAATCAAAAAACTTCTCGTGTGCATTATTTAGAATCCGTGTGTCATGTACCAATCTTGGCCAACCGGCAACAATGAATGTGAAGCGCATGTCGAGGTCACAAAAAGCCATGACATTTTGGGAAGTGTATCTGTGGCGATTTTTGTACTCAATTGACTTCTCTGCCAGGACAATGGTTTTCAAATACGTGCCATCTATTGCACCAATACAACCGTTGAAGTGTGGATGGAAACGGGGTTCTAGTAGCTTTGAATGGACTTAGTTGAATGTTGGATCTTTTGCTCTAACGATATTATGAGACATATTATAGAGACAATTCAACGCTCCATAAAATTTTGTACGCACTGTCCAAGTTGAGCTGTAGAAGATTACTTCAGCATCGCCAAACGAATTAGGTCCTCCAACCATCCACAAAAATATTGCCAAACTCTCTATAGATGTCATATCCCTAGTTGATGTTAAGTTGTAATTCTGCACTAGAGTTTGATGCAATGCATCAAATATTCTCCTAGACATTCTAAACATTATGATTGAGCTTCTCAATTGTCCAAGAAAAATCAGTTTGTATAGGACACCGATAAGGTTGTTTGTTCAAGTACCTTTCTTCATATTATTCACCCAACATAGCTAGTTGCCTCAATTGTTCTAAATTTTACAACCAATTAAGAGATGTCCATTCCGCACTATTGTTAGGTGCATGTGCAAGTTCTTCCTCAATGTTGTCGTCATCATCCTGAACATCATAATCTTCGTCATCATTCATCTGCTCAAATATACATACAAAAACTCACATAAATATGACATAATAATCCAAATAATAAACATGTCAACCAACTCAAATATTGACTAAAAATAGTTCAACTTCTAAATAGTATAAATTAAGTAATATAGCAGTTGTTAGTTACTACAAATAGTTCAGCATCTAAAGAGTACAAATAAAATACATGGCATGGAGGAGTTACTACAAATTGTACAATATACAAATACTACAGCCCATTCGCATGTGACCTCTCAAGGTAATCAAACCTTCCTTCATTGCTAGGTTTTGCCACAAACAACTCTCTAATTTCTGGTTTCAGAGCAATGTTGCATGCCGTGAAAAATAGCGGAATACCTTGTATAGCACCACATACAATCATCAATTGTATCACCTCCTTGATTGTTGGGATGGGGCAACCTCCAGATTGAATGGAGGGTGTGCACAAAGAGGAGATAGCATGTGCTGCCTTCTTGTACTCTTGAAAATATTTGTTGTTCTTTTCCCCCTTGCACTTTGCTGCTCTCTTTCTCTTTGACCCTGACCCAGTCAAGTCCTCCCCAGCTGGATCTGAACTAGACCTTGAACCCTCGAGAAGAACTAGATTAGCCTCCCTACCAAGCACCATTCCAGGGACAGTGGCAGTAGCACCGGTCATATATGCCTTATCAAACAGGACTACCAAGCACTCCAAGTTTGCCGGTGGACCATTTCTGAACTTGGCAAACTCATTGTTTAGCTAAAAGCCAATCAATACATGATGTTAATGATATTACCAATACTTCAAATTAAGTTAAACTTCGAAATTGAACTTGGAAATGCACTTACCCCAATCTGCATTTTCCACCACTCATTTGGTGCGTCGACAATCTTCATCCACCACTCATTTGGTGCGTCGACAATCTTCCTTATGGGGCATCTACCAAGACCAGTTGCCGAATCATTTAATTCAACTCATAGCACATAATCTTTCTTCATGAAATCCCACTTATTCTTAAATTGCTTCCTTGTAAAAATTTTCCCCATCTGCTCAAAAAATTTGGCCTCTAGATTATTATACCCAATGGTACTCAACCAACCGCTAAGCCTATTAAAAGCATCCCGGATTGCCTTGGGGGTAGCCATCTAACACAATCAGAAATTTAAGCATGGAAAAAATCACAAGCTAATGAAGACACGATGCTAACATCACAAGTTTTGCAAATTTTAGACATAATGCCCTTGTTCTATAATAACCAGCCCATGAATTTAGCATTTTAGGATTTGAGCTTGTGAAAATCCAACTAGTTTAATTCCGCATTAGGATTAAACCAAATCCGTAAGTGTTTTTAAAACGCCTATTCACCCCCCTCTAAGCGACATCTAGGTCCTTTCACTAATCTCACATGGGAATCAATTAGGCTACGTTTGGTGCGGTGTTAAGTTAACTAGATTAGCTAAACTTAAACTGGTTAGGTTAGCTTAATCTAGGGGCAGAGCCAGGGCTAGGTCTGTGCTTGGGGCTAACCTAGCTTAATTACCACTTTTTCATGATGTTTTAGAATATTCAAAAGGAGATTTATATGGAATTTTAGGCTTGGGCCTGGGGCTAAAGCCCACGTTGTGCCAGCCCTGTCTCCGCCCCTGGCTTAATCCTAATTTTGTATTTGGCAACTAATCCGGTTAACCCAAAATACCGTTTGGCTAGATTAGGGGGTTAACGGTAGAAAAAGAGAACTTAAGAGAGTTGGTTGCATGGGGTTAAGTTATTTCATTTTTTTATGTGTTAGTTTAATCCTAGATTAACGAGGTTAAATGGCTTTGATCGGATTAACTTAACTCTGACTAATTCGATGGCAGTAGGAAGCGACGGCAATCTCTTACAGATAAGAAAATAACAGTCAATATTGTTTAAGCAAACCAGACAGGAATGTAAAAGTGCTGGGAATCGATCTGGCAATCTCCCAATACATCAGAGGCAACATACAGAGAATTAACAAAACTCTTCAACCACTTAGCATCTGCAAAGCCTGAACATTAATCTTCTGTAATGACACTCGATCATGCATCCCCATTACCATCAAAATAACCTTGTCCAACAAAACACACACACATTTCTGAACCGTAAGAACAGAACCACATCGTAATAGCAAACAGAGGGATATAACTTCATTGTACAGGTCCTTCATCAGTGCCTAGCCTAGGACACGGATCACAGTATGACATACTGACACGGATGAGGATAGAAGAAACATCATGGGGTAACTTATTGCTGCGGACACAGATCGATTCATCGATCATCACAGATACATGTGCATAAATAGATAATATAGATGTGCAACAAGTACACATGTGTTGGATTTCAGCCTCATGAAAGAATTGCCATCGAACTCGATCGTCTCAGATCTCAGTCGTCGTCGCTATCTGAAAACGTGATGTTCGCGAATGCCTTGGCCCGTGCTTCATCGCTCCATGCTTGGACCTGTGCCCTGCTAGCAACGAAGTCGTCATCGACCTCGACATAGCCGTACTTCTCGTACTCGCTGCGGACCCAGGTCTGGAGCTCCAAGAATCTCTCTCCGGCAGCATAGTGCGCGCGCGCGGCGGTGTAGAAGATCACCCTCGACTCGTCTTTCTCCTCCTCCGGCAAAGGGCGCAAGTCTGGGTTTTGGCGCTTCAGGTCTTCGTAGTAGTAAGGGGCACTGTCATCAACCACGTGGGCAAGGATCCACTCCACCTCCTCCTGCGGCATCCGCGTCATCTTCTTCCCCGGCGCCTGCTCGCCGTTGGCCGCCGCCGCCGCCGCCTTCTCTGAATCTGCAACGGCGGCCGCCGCCGCATACCCAGGCTCCTCCTCCTCAGAACGGCCGATTGCCGAAGCCTCCGTCTTCCTTTTGGTGGTGCACGTCTTGAGCGGGCACTCCTCGCCGGCCGCCGCCTCCTCCGCCTTCCTTTTGGTGTTGCACGGCTTCAGCGTGCGCAGCTGACCGGCTTTGGAAAACCCCATCTCCATCGGAACATGCTGACAACCCTTCAGGGGACATTCCTCGCCGGCCACCGCCTCCTTCGCCGACAAATGAATGGTCGTGCACGGCTTCAGAAACGGACCCTTCTGACCGGTGACCGCCTCATGCGCCGCCGTACTGTGGGTGGTGCGCCGCTTGAACGGACGCTCCTCGCCGGCCATCGACCTCGCCTCACCGCGAGATTGGGTGGATTTTCGCTGTGAGAGTCCCGATTTAGAACCCTAGCTTTCGATTTGGGGGAGGAGGCTGAGTTGATGTCTCGTTCTTATAGAGGCCCAGGGGAGCCAGCCCCCTTTGTTTGCCCCGGTTGCGGTAGGAGGAAGAGTCGGAGTCGGAATGATCCTACGACCGAGCCCGTCTCCGAGTTCCAACCCAATTGGGCCACCTTTCCGGAAAACGAATTTCGCATGACACTACCTTTGCCGTGCCATCCTGGGGGGTTCCATCGCCTACGTCAACATGAACCGCGACAAAGTATCGCGGTGGTCGATGTGTGAAATTATGAAATGGGTTAATTTTTTTTATCAGTGCCTCTAATCATCTTTTATTGTTCTATACCAATGTACGGATACCCTACTAGTATACATATATACACCGGCGGAGGACCCAGTAGGGCGAGGTAGGGCGCCCGCCCTACCTTGATTCTGAGGAAAAAAATTTATACAGGTACGCAGCGCAGGTTTGGGCCGCGACACCGCGTTATTTCGGCCCGTCAGTCCGTGACCCGTGAAGACCAGGGACTGGTGAAGACAGTGCCTGAGTGAAGAACCGCACTGAGCCGAGGCTTCCGAGCGACTGGAGACAGGAGCGACCCTGCCGTGCGAGCAGAGCGACTGGATCTGGAGCGACGGAGCGACCTCCTGCTAGCGGCGGCGGCTGGCGGCGGGCAGGCGGGCAGCGGCGCGACTCCAGCCTCCAGGGCTCCATCGGCGGCGTGAGCGGGTGGCGCGACGCGGCGTGAGCAGCAGCGGCGGCAGGGCAGGGCGCAGCACGCGGCGGTGAGCAGCAACGAAGTGATGGACAGGAAGGCGGGGGACTGGAGTTCGCCCCACCTCAAATTTTTTCGTCCTCCGCCACTGCATATATATACATAGAATACATATGCATATAACGAGCAATTCTCTCATGTGTCGATCATTCAGGGAGAGGACGTATACATCTATAGCGTTTTCTTTTAGACTCGTATACATGTGTAGCTGAGTTAGCAATATACACCTAGTATTACAAACAGGGTTGACTTTTGGCTAACTTAACCAAAAAGGAATGTTGGAATTCACCAACAACTGATTTAGCAGTTAAGCTGCACAATAGTCCAGCTTAGCTGGGAACTAACCGCACGAAATGATTTTTGCCTTGTTCGCCTGCAGGCAAATTTTCCTGGGCCACCATGTCATCTGAACTTGAACATGTAGACCCGGCTAAGGGCCTCTTGTGACCCGGCTTCCTCAACGGAGACGTAGGATATCGGTGGATATCCGAACTCCGAGATCAAACATCGTTTGTGTCTCTTGTCTCATTTACATTCTTGCAATTCATACTTTTCTTTAATTGCTTACTTATTCCTAGTATTGAATTGCTTACTTGTCACCATAGATTTGCAAACCTTGACATAGACATAGAGTGTTGGTGCACTTAGTTGAGTTTAGCATTTTAGGATTTGAGCTTGTGAAAATCCAACTAGTTTAATTCCGCATTAGGATTAAACCAAATCCGTAAGTGTTTTTAAAACGCCTATTCACCCCCCTCTAAGCGACATCTAGGTCCTTTCACTAATCTCACATGGGAATCAATTAGGCTGCGTTTGGTGCGGTGTTAAGTTAACTAGATTAGCTAACCTTAATCTGGTTAGGTTAGCTTAATCTAGGGGCAGAGCCAGGGCTAGGTCTGTGCTTGGGGCTAACCTAGCTTAATTACCACTTTTTCATGATGTTTTAGAATATTCAAAAGGAGATTTATATGGAATTTTGGGCTTAGGCCTGGGGCTAAAGCCCACGTTGTGCCAGCCCTGTCTCCGCCCCTGGCTTAATCCTAATTTTGTATTTGGCAACTAATCCGGTTAACCCAAAATACCGTTTGGCTAGATTAGGGGGTTAACGGTAGAAAAAGAGAACTTAAGAGAGTTGGTTGCATGGGGTTAAGTTATTTCATTTTTTTATGTGTTAGTTTAATCCTAGATTAACGAGGTTAAATGGCTTTGATCGGATTAACTTAACTCTGACTAATTCGATGGCAGTAGGAAGCGACGGCAATCTCTTACAGATAAGAAAATAACAGTCAATATTGTTTAAGCAAACCAGACAGGAATGTAAAAGTGCTGGGAATCGATCTGGCAATCTCCCAATACATCAGAGGCAACATACAGAGAATTAACAAAACTCTTCAACCACTTAGCATCTGCAAAGCCTGAACATTAATCTTCTGTAATGACACTCGATCATGCATCCCCATTACCATCAAAATAACCTTGTCCAACAAAACACACACACATTTCTGAACCGTAAGAACAGAACCACATCGTAATAGCAAACAGAGGGATATAACTTCATTGTACAGGTCCTTCATCAGTGCCTAGCCTAGGACACGGATCACAGTATGACATACTGACACGGATGAGGATAGAAGAAACATCATGGGGTAACTTATTGCTGCGGACACAGATCGATTCATCGATCATCACAGATACATGTGCATAAATAGATAATATAGATGTGCAACAAGTACACATGTGTTGGATTTCAGCCTCATGAAAGAATTGCCATCGAACTCGATCGTCTCAGATCTCAGTCGTCGTCGCTATCTGAAAACGTGATGTTCGCGAATGCCTTGGCCCGTGCTTCATCGCTCCATGCTTGGACCTGTGCCCTGCTAGCAACGAAGTCGTCATCGACCTCGACATAGCCGTACTTCTCGTACTCGCTGCGGACCCAGGTCTGGAGCTCCAAGAATCTCTCTCCGGCAGCATAGTGCGCGCGCGCGGCGGTGTAGAAGATCACCCTCGACTCGTCTTTCTCCTCCTCCGGCGAAGGGCGCAAGTCTGGGTTTTGGCGCTTCAGGTCTTCGTAGTAGTAAGGGGCACTGTCATCAACCACGTGGGCAAGGATCCACTCCACCTCCTCCTGCGGCATCCGCGTCATCTTCTTCCCCGGCGCCTGCTCGCCGTTGGCCGCCGCCGCCGCCGCCTTCTCTGAATCTGCAACGGCGGCCGCCGCCGCATACCCAGGCTCCTCCTCCTCAGAACGGCCGATTGCCGAAGCCTCCGTCTTCCTTTTGGTGGTGCACGTCTTGAGCGGGCACTCCTCGCCGGCCGCCGCCTCCTCCGCCTTCCTTTTGGTGTTGCACGGCTTCAGCGTGCGCAGCTGACCGGCTTTGGAAAACCCCATCTCCATCGGAACATGCTGACAACCCTTCAGGGGACATTCCTCGCCGGCCACCGCCTCCTTCGCCGACAAATGAATGGTCGTGCACGGCTTCAGAAACGGACCCTTCTGACCGGTGACCGCCTCATGCGCCGCCGTACTGTGGGTGGTGCGCCGCTTGAACGGACGCTCCTCGCCGGCCATCGACCTCGCCTCACCGCGAGATTGGGTGGATTTTCGCTGTGAGAGTCCCGATTTAGAACCCTAGCTTTCGATTTGGGGGAGGAGGCTGAGTTGATGTCTCGTTCTTATAGAGGCCCAGGGGAGCCAGCCCCCTTTGTTTGCCCCGGTTGCGGTAGGAGGAAGAGTCGGAGTCGGAATGATCCTACGACCGAGCCCGTCTCCGAGTTCCAACCCAATTGGGCCACCTTTCCGGAAAACGAATTTCGCATGACACTACCTTTGCCGTGCCATCCTGGGGGGTTCCATCGCCTACGTCAACATGAACCGCGACAAAGTATCGCGGTGGTCGATGTGTGAAATTATGAAATGGGTTAATTTTTTTTATCAGTGCCTCTAATCATCTTTTATTGTTCTATACCAATGTACGGATACCCTACTAGTATACATATATACACCGGCGGAGGACCCAGTAGGGCGAGGTAGGGCGCCCGCCCTACCTTGATTCTGAGGAAAAAAATTTATACAGGTACGCAGCGCAGGTTTGGGCCGCGACACCGCGTTATTTCGGCCCGTCAGTCCGTGACCCGTGAAGACCAGGGACTGGTGAAGACAGTGCCTGAGTGAAGAACCGCACTGAGCCGAGGCTTCCGAGCGACTGGAGACAGGAGCGACCCTGCCGTGCGAGCAGAGCGACTGGATCTGGAGCGACGGAGCGACCTCCTGCTAGCGGCGGCGGCTGGCGGCGGGCAGGCGGGCAGCGGCGCGACTCCAGCCTCCAAGGCTCCATCGGCGGCGTGAGCGGGTGGCGCGACGCGGCGTGAGCAGCAGCGGCGGCAGGGCAGGGCGCAGCACGCGGCGGTGAGCAGCAACGAAGTGATGGACAGGAAGGCGGGGGACTGGAGTTCGCCCCACCTCAAATTTTTTTCGTCCTCCGCCACTGCATATATATACATAGAATACATATGCATATAACGAGCAATTCTCTCATGTGTCGATCATTCAGGGAGAGGACGTATACATCTATAGCGTTTTCTTTTAGACTCGTATACATGTGTAGCTGAGTTAGCAATATACACCTAGTATTACAAACAGGGTTGACTTTTAGCTAACTTAACCAAAAAGGAATGTTGGAATTCACCAACAACTGATTTAGCAGTTAAGCTGCACAATAGTCCAGCTTAGCTGGGAACTAACCGCACGAAATGATTTTTGCCTTGTTCGCCTGCAGGCAAATTTTCCTGGGCCACCATGTCATCTGAACTTGAACATGTAGATGCTTACATTAGTTTATTTCCCTAGTTAGATTTTTTTAGGGGAATTTCCCTAGTTGGATGCCACCTCTGATGTAAAACTCTGGTGATTTGCTCCTTTTCTTATTAGTCCAAGGTGGAATGAAAACGGTTTAACAGTCGAGTGTGAAATCTAAACTCTCTAGCGGGTTGTACAGGTAAAGCTAACTCCATGTGTACGCAAGCTAACTCAATTTCTAACAGTGATAGAGACAGTTCTGATATAACTGATTGATATATGCATGTACCCTTTGTTGTCACCATGCTTCCCATATTTATTTGGGAGAAGATCATCTGCTAATATGCTTGTGGCACCACATATACGAAGCAGGGATTCTAGTCACTCTTCTACTGTACATCCTTTATGCTACAAAATTATGAAAGAAGCCCAAAGGAGCTTACTGTAGTTGATAATTACTACTAATAAGAATAAATTTAAAAGAATAAAATGAAAGAGATGATTGTGCAGACCATTGGGCAAACACAGACAATTATACAGCAATCCTCAGATTTGCTAGTTATGTCATATATATACTGCTTCCTCGAGTATGTCCCCCCCTGAAACAGGGACTTGTCCATAGAACATCCACTTTGTGGACAAAATTATCATCAACTGCTATCTTAAGTAACAAAAATAATTTAATTCATAGGATCACCATTACTTATAATAAATTAAAATTTCAATAATAATCTGATTTTTCAGTTGATGTCATATTATATCTTCTTCCTCAAGTAGGTTCTCCCTGAAACAGGGTCTTTCAGTCCACAGAACATCCATTTTACAGATAGAATCATCATCATGATCATCTAGTTTAAGTAATGAAGATAAATTTATTTGTTTTTGCAATGTCTCAGATTTTCATTACTTAGAACAACTAAGGTTTCTACAATAACTCAAATTTGCCAGTTGGTGCCATATTTTATCCGCTTCCTGATGAGGTTCTCCCTAAAGCAGGGACTTGACACAAAATATCACTGGCACGGTGGCACCTATCTTAAGTAAATGAGCAAATGCAAAGTCTGAAAAATAACTCTTCATTCAACTGTAGAATAAATTCTTCAGTTGGAAGATAGTTTCACTAATATTACTGAGTTGAAAGGATAATGTTAAATTTACAAAAATACACACTAACAAAAAGGTTTAAAACCTCAGAGAAAGCAGGTTCTCCTTGAAGAACAGGGACTTGGAGATACCGATATCTCAACCATAGGCAACACATTCCATTGCTGAAATTACCGGACAAAATTGCATCAGATAAACCGCATGCCAACCATGCTTTTGAGTTACAGAATAATATGTAGTTCATAATAGTAGGTCGTACATAAAATGCACGCAAGGTATGCTGTTCAGAAACAATAAAGGTACTTGATTCCCTGAAAAACACTGACTTGGAGCTACCATATTTCTAGCACCCTGGGCAACTCATCATAGGATACTAGAAAGAACTGAAAGAACATTTCTACAGATGAAACATAAAATCAAAATATTGTGGCGAAGAACAGCATTTCATAAAGAAATGCAGCAAGTTTGTCATGTAAGGAAGGAAACCATACATAGGTATATATCATTTTGTACCAGACCCAAGTAGCTATCCCACGAAAAGAAGACTGTTGGGGATTCAGATTTACACATCTCAGTTTAACATCACCACTAAAATCGCTGGGTACCACAATGTTATTCTGCTGTTAGGCCTAAGCAAAGAACTAGCAGTGTACAGCATATGAATATGGGCAGCGAAAGGTTGTGTTGCACACTGAATGACTATGCACAAAGTTAGGATAGAACCACATGAGCTCTAAACAGTGTTTCACAGTAACAACTATCAGCAGATGTGGCAACAATGTTGGAAGCTCATCAATGTGGCAAAAAATGATCTGGGATAGGATGGGCGTTCCCTCCATGTGATTTTATTTCCCTTCTTATTGCCTTACACTTGTTCATGCCGTCAGTGAATGTCACCCATGCAGCATCAATTTCAGCCCTCGGGGTTTTGCCACTTTTGGACAATTCAGTGATTTTGATGTAAACACTATCCACCGCCTCATACTCCTCTAACAGATCAAGATTTCTCAACATCACAAAATCATCATCCAGCGGAGGCTTGTCCTGGATGCAGGCAACATGAGCACATCATTAACTGTGTATTAGAATTGATATAAACGCACACAAATTTGAGCAACTAATTGGAAAATAGAATAAACGATGAATATTACTACTCATACACAGGATCTGGAGAAGTATCAACTGGCACTAAGCTCATTAACCTTTTCAGAGGATTCTTTTTAATCAAAATTAATTGAAATTGAGAAATACATCTTAGCTTGCCGCAGCTCATTAACTTAACATTGATGGTCACATAAAACATTTACTTGACTCGCCATGGAAGTCAAGTTAGAAGTACTATAAACATAGTATATTACTAGTTTAAATGCACTTGTTTAAAACTGGTAGTGCTGTAAACAGTCAAAAGAACTGCTTCTCCTTTGTCTCAACAATATTACTAGTATTTACAGACAAGTGCATTTATGCGATAAGGGTGGTACCTAACGCAAGTACACATTCAGACAGCTCCAGCACAAAGCTTATAAGCTTATGAACCAAATTCTTCAGATAACTGAGAGTTGGGACCTACCTCAGAGCCACTGAGACTATCTTTACTAGACCTCTCTCTGCATCTTCGGTACACTAAAATTCCAGAAAAGAACCACCTCGTATGGAGGGAAGGAAAAGAAGAATTAAGAAATGAAGAAAACCCAAGCGAGCATTCAAAATTCGAGACCCTACTAGAATATCCAAACACTAAATGTCTTCTGCTTTGGGGCAGGAGAAGAAACTGGTATAGCAGCTAGAACTACCACGCAAGTTAAAAAATGACCCAGGATTAAACAAGAAAACAAAAGCCTTAAGAGCTCCAAGAGAGGCTTGTGCATGCAAGCAAGCACAATGAAGCAATTAAGCCAAAAACATCGCCATCTCGGTACCTCCAAACCCATAACCCCAAAGTCCAGATCTCCTCATCGTTTTCCCAACCACCAAACAAGGAAGACGGCTAGTGCATGCGTACCGCACATTGCAAATATCCAGAGGGCAGGGATGACATAGAAGAAAGTGAGATTTGAAGAACGCAAGACAAGCTAAGCTAGTAGTGAGGCGAGGTGAGGTGAGATGACCGCCAGTGACAGCGAGTAGTGCCTCTGCTGCAGCACACCAACGATGAACTGCTGCTGGGTCACCTGTGACTCTGTGAGGCTGTGAACTATGAAGGCATCCTATGGAGGAGAGGAGGTGACTAGTGAGGACAAGGACAGAATGGTGGTGGAAGCCTGGAAGGGAGAAAAGGTGACACAGGCATAAGAACAAAGCGTCTGTTTAGCTTTCTCTGTGGGGCAGGGGCTGCGGTTCCCTAGCAAATAAAGTTGTTACTAGGTTCTTAAAATGACACAATTCCTACAGCATACAAAAGGTCCCTAAAAATACATATAGAAAATCCTTGCATTTGCGGAACCTGATTCAAGTTGATTTAGCATGAGATCTTTTTTTTGCTACATAGGGAGCATTCAAGTGTCGGTGGTGCCGGTGGATATGAG
Organism: Stipa capillata; assembly: GCA_019208055.1. NCBI lineage: Eukaryota > Viridiplantae > Streptophyta > Magnoliopsida > Poales > Poaceae > Stipa > Stipa capillata. The sequence continues at coordinate 366,262 of JAGXJF010001873.1, forward strand.
AATTGCGTGTAACACCATTTAGCTATCAATTGTTTGTGCGTGTTGCTCTAAGAGTGTATTGCAAACCTGTGCAGAATTATTACCTCCACAGAGCTTGGATGGATTAAGCATTGGTCTCGGGAATTTGAGTAGCTCGACTCAGACTGATGTTGACTCCCTGATGTGCTCTGGCAACCTTGAAAAAGCTGTAAGCATGAAAGTATCAGAACATTGCCATATCACCTAGGGTACATGAAACATCACGTCTAGATTGATGGCAAAATACATACATTTGGAGATGAGCCACTTAACCCTGGTCGGAAAGGCCTTTAGACAAGGATTCTATTGGCCGACAACTCTCCGTGACGCGAGCAACTTGGTGAAGCGATGCCGTCAGCACCAATTTCACGGTAGATGTATTCACCAGCCCATCCAAAGCATTGCAGACGATTCCCTTGTCGTGGCCCTTCATGACATGGGGCCTGGATATTCTGAGGCCCTTCCCGGTCTCGCCCGAGGGCTACAAGTTCCTGTTTGTCGCAATTGACAAGCGCGATGCAGTCTAACTGGCGTCAGCCAAGCAGTAGCACAGAAAAAGGAAAGATTCTTCATCACCACGCAAAAATTCCGCCATGACGGTTCGGTGTCTCAGAAATCTACCCAGCGAACGCATGTCTGTGATCAATGGATCAGATTAAACCAAAGGTGCTTCACGGGCAAGCTAGCCCAGAAAAATGCCTTTGACTACTCGGAGGTTCATCCCGACCAAGGATATCACGACTACCCGGTAGAGATATTACCTACTCGAGAACTTTGTCAGCAAGAGTACTCGAAGTCGCCTACTCGGAGTTTCTTCCCCGACAAGGGCAGATTTCCAATAGAACCATCATGACCTCACTTCACGTGTGGGGGGCTTGATGATGAATAGTATGGTATCCCGCGTATTAGGGGTATCCGTATACAGAATCCCAGGACTTTAGGAAGGTACAGCGTACCCGGTAAGGATCCCTGGACGACAAGGTAACCCCTCTCGGGAAGGGAAGACTCCCCTTAAACTAGGAAATCAATCCCGACGTTTAAGGTGACCAGAGTCCTACTCGGGCATAAGTCCACGTCCGGTACGACCCTGGGAACCCCCTATATAAGGATCAGCAATCCCATAGGGGAGGGGAGGTTCTACAAGGTCCAACAAGTCAATCTCGTCGCAGCACCAGCATAGGATCTCAGGAGGCGAAGCCCTAGAAGACCCGCTGCCTCGAAGGAGTCGAGCCCAGCGGTTTAGCATAGATTAGTCTACGGTTAGGCCTAGGGTAGCCACTAACATACATCCCCATTGTAAAGCGTGTTCTCCATCAATATATAGCAACAGGACGTAGGGTTATTATCCTAAGGGAGGCCCGAACCTGTATAAAAACGGACGTCCCCTGCTGTCAGAGCTCCTGGCACTTGGGCCCTAGAGGTCCCTACCCCCCAGTAATCCTCATTCCACGAATACCGTAAGATCGCCGATTCACCGATCGTCGACAGAGTTGTATTGAGTCAATAGATGTCGGGGGAGGTAAAGTCACGGTAGTGAATTTGTCATCGTCGATATGGATATTTTTCGCCCATCTGACATGAAACATGGGGATCTTTGTGACAGTGTAGTCCAGTTCTCAAATCACTTCGATATCGCCGTAGTATATGTCCTTACGGTTACCGGTTTTAGCCTCTATCGTCACCCCACTGTTCTGATACATACTTTTCCTGTCTTGAGCCTCCGTATAGAATGTGTATCCGTTGATATCATATGCTTGAAATGTCAGGACCTTGCTCGCAAGTTCTTGTGACAACATTTTGACCGTCTCTTCTTCATCATTTGTCGGAGGCCTTTCATACCAGTAGTTCTTTAGCCAGTTTGTGAACTTTGCATTGTGCTCTTTCGAGAGCCACGCTTCTCCTTTTTTCGGGTTTTATTTTTTTACCTTTACCATGTGCATCCAAAGATAGGGATGCACCACAGTCAGGTGTTGCAATACTATGAGATGTGCTCTGTCGTAGTCATCTGATCTTTTCAATACTGAACTATAGACATGTAAAGGCTTTTGTCCGCGTGCATGGCCTTCACCATCGAGCCTACCCATGTGGCGCGAAATAGGAACACCTATAGACTTTTGATCAGCCAAGTAATCCATGCAAAACTCGACGCACTCTTCGGCGACATAGCCTTGGATGATGCTACCTTCCGGTTGTGACCTATTACGAACGTAGCGCTTCACAACCCCATTGTACCTTTCCAAGGGGTACATGTTGTGTAGGAACACGGGACCTAGGTCCAGTATCTCCGGGACGATATGGATCATGAGATGTACCATGATATCGAAGAATGCTGGAGGAAAGTACATCTCAAGTTTGCATAGTATGACAATGATCTCCTCCTGCAGTTTATGGCAACGCATAACCGAGATCGACTTCTGAGATATCGTGTTGAAAAAGTTACAAAGATTCAAAATTGTCTTGCGGACCTCTGGCTCCATGAGATCTCTAATTACAACAAGAAGTATCTGCGTGATCATCACATGACAGTCATGAGACTTCATACCAATTACTCAGCGAGTCTTCATGTCAACTATTCTCCCGATGTTTGCCGAGTAACCGGAAGAAATTTTGACACCTTGGAGACACTCCAAAAAGCTAACAATCTCTTTTTTTGCTCACAGTGTAACAAGCAGCGGGACAGTCCGTCTTGATTCTTAATGCACCCGTGCCCAACTTGGTCGTTTGCTTGGTTGCCCACAGCTTCTTTCTTATATCCAAGAATTCCATGTCAGTTCGTGCCTTCGGTCCATCTTTTGTCTTGTCTAACATGTTGAGCAGGGTACCAAGCAAGCTGTCGCACACACAACATGCATGACATCTATGCTGTGACGTGTGCTTAGGAATCTCCAGTAAGGCAAATTCCAAAATACGGATTTTCTTTTCCAAATGTCGTCCTACATGGGAACAGGCGGTTGTGTCTTACCCGGCGTAACAGAGGGCATTGTGTTCACGATGTCATAGATTTCTACCCCGGTCTTCTCCCGGGGCGCCGAACGGATCTCAACAGTATTATCAAATAATTCCTTCTCTTGCCTCCATGGGTCATTCTGTTTCAGCCACCTTCGGTGGCCCATGAACACGATTTTTTTAGAGCCCTTTAAGTGTAAACTTGTTGTAAACTCCAAACACTTAACACATCCTTTGTATCCATGAACACACTGGCAGGATTGATATCCAAACGTGGGATAGTCTTAGACCGTCGTGAACAACAGCGCTTTCAGATTGAAATATTCTTCTTGGTAAGCGTCCCAGACCTGGGCCCCTGGTTCCCATAGTGTAGCTAGTTCTTCGAACACAATTGTTGATACACGTTCAGATCGTTCCCAGGTTGCTTCGGCCCTTGAATGAAAATAGAGAGGTGTATATACTTTCACTTCATGCACAGCCATGGAGGAAGGTTGTATATCCATAGAACCACGGGCCAAATGCTATGTCTACTGCTCATGTTGCCGAACGGATTGATTCCGTCTGTACTCATACCAAACCTGATATTCCTCGGATCTTTTCCGAAATCATCGTATTAGGCATCGATTGCCCGCCACTACGAAGCATCGGCAGGGTGTCTCATCACGCCATCATCAGTTTTTCACCCCTCCGCGTGCCAACATATCAGCTTTGCCTCCTTCTTGTTAGTGAATAAACACTTCAAACGGGGAAGGACTGGAATATACCATACAACCTTTGCCGGAGCGCCACTCGTCACTGGGTCCTCATCATCGGCTTGGTTTCTACCCCGCTTGAATCTGGATGTGTTACACGTAGGACACTTGTACAACTTCTCGGGCACGCATGGAACCTCTGCATCTCCAATCCAAGAGGGCAGACAACCTTCTTGGCTTCATCGGTGCTCCTAGGCAACAAGTTGTTTTTCGAAAAAACTTTTGCAAGATAAGCTAATGTCTCATCGAAGTCTTCGTCCGGACAATTATGAGCTGCCTTGATCCTTAGAAGTTCCAGCGTGGCCGACAGACGCATGTGCTCTGGATCAGAACCGGTATACAACGGGGTTTGCGAGTCTTCAACTAGTCTCGTGAACTTAGCAGCCTCTCTTTCATCCTCAGAATCTATCACCACCTGCTCCACCATGTGAACGTCCTGCACCATATCGGCCAAATTGTTCCCCATTTCTTCTTCGGCGTCAGGTTCGAAACTCCCCTCGTCTTCTTCGTCCTCTCCGTGTTCGGCATCTTGCTGTAAAACTTGATCTTCCTCCTCCTCACCGTGACATATCCAACGTGTATAACCTGACATGAAACCCTTAAGCGCCAGGTGTACCGTCACCCTCCCTCTCGTATCGAACATTACCAAATTTTTGCAATCGCGACACGGACAACAAATCTTCATGCCACCTTTTCTCCTCATATCTTGCTCGGTGACATCAAGAAACTCATTCAAAGCCATAGCCCAACTCTCTGTCGCCCGGTTGTCGTACATCCAACTGTGATCCATCGACTGATCCCTACGACACGAAACTAATCAGTTCAACGAAAAAGAACAAAACACTAGGCCTCGGCTCGATGACCGGAAATCACGTAGCAACTGTCGTCTCGGCTCGATGGCCGACAATCACATCAAATACATATACAAGATGAAAAGAACACTTTTGTATCTCATTCTCCAAAGAGAGCATTATTACCGAGCGCTAGCGATCTTTTCAGCGAGGGAATGGAACTCCGGGAGGAAAGAGAGATCTATGGAGAGAGTGAGAGGAGGAGGGAGAGATGAGAGATCTTGTTGGGTTGGAGAGAGAGAGATCTAGAAATAGGTGAAGAAAGGGGAGGGTTTGGGAAGGAAACGAGATCTAGATCTAGAGATCTTGTTGAGTTTGGGGAGGAAGCTAGAAAGGAGGGAGAGGAGGAAGGTTGGGGAGAGGGGAGTGTTTGTGGGTGGGGGGCGGCGGCGGCGGCGGCGACGCTCGCTGCTGGCCAGTAGCTAGGCACGCGAGCACTGACCAGCAGCGAGTGCCGCCACTGGTTTTATATAGCCAGGTTACCACTAACGGTCGCATATAAAGCGCCCGTCAGTGGTTCTGTGCACCGGTACAGCCAGCCCTCGACCTAACATCGCTGACGGACAGGCACGGCGCCCATCAGTGCAGACTTCCTCTCCGCTGATGGGCACTTAAGTCCCGCCCGTCAGGGAAAGAACACGTTATCTATGGCACCGTTGGTTCATCTGTACTGACGGGTGGCTTAATGGCCCGTCAGTGGAGACTTCCTCTCTGCTGACGGGCACTTAAGTACCGCCCGTCAGGGCAAGAACACGTTATCTATGGCACCCTTGGTTCATCTGCACTGACGGGCGGCTTAGTGGCCCATCAGTGGAGACTTCCTCTCCGCTAACGGGCACTTAAGTACCGCCCGTCAGTGAAAAAACACGTCATCTATAGCACACTTGGTGCGTCTCCACTGACGGGCTGCTTAGGCCCGTCAGTGGAGGTACTCACGTCCAGCCTGGCTATCTTCTCCGCTGACGGGCGGATAGGCGTCCGTCAGCGGAGAGCCCCTCCAACGACGGTCCGGTGTGTGCCTGTCAGTGGAGGGGGTTCAGCAGAGGGTCAATCTGCAGTAGTGACATTACAGCATCTGAAGCCACAAAGGAAGGTGTTTGGATAAGGAAGTTCATAGCTGAACTAGAGGTGGTCTGAAGTGCCTTGAAACCAACGAATCTCTATTGTGACAATAATGGTGCCATCTCACAAGATAAAAACCAATGTCTCACAAGAATTCCAAACACATACTCAGGCGATATCACCTGATACAAGAAATCATAGAGAGAGGTGATGTCAAGATATGCAAAGTACACAGGTATTTGCATCTCGCTGATCCATTGACAAAGCCTCTCCCACAGCCGAAGCATGAGGAGCACACAAGAGTTGTTGGTATTAGATACCTAAATGATTGACTCTAGTGCAAGTGGGAGACATATGGTTCATGATTTATGATTATGTTGTCCTTGGATAATATCATTGATATGGATTAACTTGTACTTGACTTGTTCTTGAAACTCCATATCTATCTATGTGATGATTATTCTAAAAGGATACCTCGTTGATAAACATATGAGGACCCGTATGTCTAGACTAGCATATGTATTGATTGATGACCATGTTTCGCGGGTCATAGATATGGAGATACCAAACCAATAATATTGACACATGTTAGAGAACATAGAGCTGGATTGACCCACCATGAGACTAAAGGATCAAGTATTGGCCTAGAAGGGAGGGGTGAATAAGTGATTAAACAATTTTAACCGATTTTATACTTTTCTTGCAACTATGCGGAATTAATGGTTATCTAGTGCAAGAAAAATATGAGCATGGCTATAAAACTATAAATCACACAAGCAAGTGTAATATACTAGTACTATGAAACTTACGGAATGTAAATGCTGAAAGAAATAACCAATAGGAGACAAGTGGTTTGTTGCCGAAGTTTGGATTCTTGGGGAATCCTACATCTCCATTTGGAGGGCCTAGATGCACTTTCAGTGACACTACGGGAACGTTGCTTTCTTCATGTCATTATTTGGTCTCATATACAATATGTATGCTATATCCTTAGACTTGAGATCATTCTATGTTTTTAAGATGTGGAATGACTTACTTAGGGGTTGCGAAATGCTATTCCGTAATTGGTTAGCTATAAAGGTGGCTTTCGGGTTTGTCACGAAACATGCGGCGAGGCATGATTGATCAAGATGAGATTTACCCCTCCACACAACGGGAGAGATATCTCTAAGCCTCTCAAGTGATCAGATCCGAAAATGCATGATCATACTATGGTTAAAAAGTTAACCATATTCGGGGACTCCCAAGTCATGGTCGAGAAAGAGTGGTTGAGCTATCCGACCAAGGTTGACCGACATCATGAGGCAAAAAGAGATGCATATGATTAGACATTGTAAAGGTTCATCCAATATGATCTTCCTGTATATTTGGGGTCGACACATTCTGCTAGGGACCACTATCGATCGTTGGTTGAATATGAGTATTCAGACCATGTCAAATACATTTTAACTTATAGGGTCGCATTCTTAAAGGACCAAAATAAGAGAGGTTTCGAACTAATGAGCCTTCCCTCATGAGTAGGCCTTGGGCCCATGAGGGAGGGGGTACCATGGGGGGCTAGGAGAGACCCCCCACACCCCAAGCTGTTGGCCACCCCTAGGGTTTCCCTAGGGCAGCCCCGGTTCTCCTCTCCCCTTTAGTTTTGGTGTAGTTATTTCGTGAACTCTGCCTCCCTTTCTTAGATTGGATCTGCAGATTGGTTTTTCTTCCATCTGCTGAATTGGTGAGAAGCTAACACTTCCCTCTTGGTGGTACCGGTCCCATACACGTGGATACCTTCGAGGCACCGTTGCTTTGGCGCTAGGATGATCCGCTTGAATAACAAGGAGGAGAAGGTTGTACGACTACTTTGCACCAACGCACAGCATCAACTTTACTTTCACTACGGGTCTACATGTCTAGGAAAATTTTGATTATGCTACCGTAGCCTACCCATAACCCAACATATATATGTGTGTGGAAATGGGAACTCTACTCTCTGCTCACCTTCCTTCTCACCAAATTCTTACCTTCTTCTCTTGGATTTGTGAATCAGTGGTCCATCGATGAAACAAGGATATCAAGATGTAGTTGATGAGAGTTCAATCTCCAAAGCACTAGCACAACCAAAACTCATGTGGATCTTGAAAGGATTAGCACAACACACTAGGCAAATAGAATTTCAAGATATTGCAAGCGTAAGTAGTGAACCAAAATGAAAACAAAGCAATACAAGTTGACCTTAAAAGATATAAGTGAAGCACAAGATAACTCACACACAAAGATAATGAGATTTGTGCAACCGAAAGAAATGAGCTAGTGTACAAGATGTTCCTAGCGAAGACATTAAGCTTGTGTTGCACAAATACAAGGAAAGACGCTACCACTCGCCTATTACAAGCCTATTCAAGATTTGCGCTTTCCTACAGATGATAAGGCACTTTTGCTTCTTTCTCTTTTTTATTCTTTTTTTTGGACTCTTTCCTTGTGGCAAGACCTACAAGAGTAACTAGTGGTTACAACTTGCTCGGAGTACTCTAGCTAGTATCAAGTGTGCCAAGCCCAAACAATCATCAAAGAGCTAGTCTTGATATGTACAAATTTTTCGTAAAGGTAGAATGACTCATAAAGAAATGTAAGGAGGGAAAGTGTTCTCAAAGAATTTTTACCTTTCTTGTGGGGTTTCGGTCTTGCTTCTAAATTTGTAATCAAATATATGAAGGTGACTCCACTTCTATGAACTAGAGCTTGTCGATAACTTCAAAAGAAGTCCAAATTCACCAAAAACCAGAGATCGGATGTGAAAGTTACGGTCAAAACTGTGATGTTGCTACGCCCTTATTTTGCCTACTCAGAGTATCTTGGGATACAGGCCAGATAATTTGAGTAGGATTAGCCCGGATGCTCCGGTGGAGACAGGGGTGGCGGGAATCTCAGATCTAAGATTCGGGCACACCAAAAATCACCAAATAGGAAAGGAAAAAGGATGAAATCGATCAAAGCAACACAAAGGGATATTAGATCAACAAGTATGGCAAGATTCTAGTGGATCAAAACCCACCAAAGCTCACCCAAAACTTCAAATTGCATCAAGATCTCAAATTGAATTATTTTTATGGAACTTTTGAAACAGGCAAGAAAAAACAAAGAATAGACCGAAAATTTGAGGAAGATTTAGAGGGGATACAAGTTCCAAACTGTGGCAACCTTGAGCTCTGATACCAACTAGATACGGAGGAGCTCCCGATCTTCATGGTAGGAGTGATAACTAATGATGCCTACTCAAGAACAAAACCCAACAACAGACTCTAATGAGATAGCCTTTGAGAAATTAAACTCAAATCAACAACACTCTTGATGAACTCCTAGTCTCCACTTAATTGAGCAATTGATTCTTAAAAATCCACAAGAGAAAAGAGGTAAGAATAAGGTGCAGGAACTCCTACTCCTAGGGTGGCTTGGAGCAAACCCTAGGTAGGAGCAAAGCTCAACTTTTAGTTCTAGACCCAAGTTGAACCCTAAGATAGAGGTGGAGGGGTAATTATAGTCCAACCCCGCCACTGAAGTCATTTCGGTCGAAATCATTCTCCGGAGATACTCCGGGTTCGGAATATCCAAGAAGGCACTCGGAGTATCCAAAAGACTCTCTATCTGAGATCCGAAGTATCTGTCGTTCTTGCAAAATATCCGGTAGCCTTCTTCAGTAGACATCTAGAGGGTTCGAATAAGCCATAACAGTGGCCTGGAGTATCCGGGGGTTGGCCCGGAGTGTCCGGCTAGGACTTGGCTTGGTGGTAAAGGCTTCTTCCTTGGCTCCTTTGCTCTTCATCTTGGATGACCTTCATACCTAAGCACACATAGTGTAGGAGCATCAAGACGATACCATCCTTGGTCAATTGAGGTGAACATGCATCGAGGAAAAGATTCACCTCTTGTTACAAAGCTTTAGCTCTAACTCTTTTCATGGGTCCAACAAAGTGTAGGAGGTGTACTTGAACTTGTGGGGTTTGTCGGAGGCCTTGGCCAATGGTGTCCTTCATGATGTCCGCATCACATCAGCTATCCATTGAGGTTGGTTGGTCGGATCTTGCCACAAATAGAGGAAAAACGGGCGGAGGCGGGACGAACGATGGGCCGGCACACGAGGAGGCAGCGCAGAGGACCTATGTGGTTCACTCGTGGTAGAATCAGATTGGAGGGTGAACCGTAGGTAGCGCAGTGGCAATGAATCGGACCCTAGGGGATAACTGCGGTAGATGCACGGGAGGACAGGAGAGCGGAGACTATTGGATTGGAGGGAGGGATAGGATGGAAAAGGATGTGTGGGTTGTGCATTTTAGATGAGGGGAAGTTGCAAGAGCGACGGTGGCTCGACGTCGACAACGAGGGGCTGACCCATAGTGAGGACCAAGGATTTAGGAGATAGGGAGGGCTAGGGACTGACGAAAGAAGGGCAACCGGATTTGCTTGACTTGGATGCTCGAGGAGATGCAAGAAAGGATCAGAAGACCGCGTGAAGGAACGGCATCCAATGATAGCAGTTGCAAGGCCCATGCAGCCGCAACAGTTAGACCCGCATAGTAGATGAAAAAGCAAGGAAGGTGCATGGCAAAACACCACCTAGAAGCACGAGATTGGGACATTGTTGAGGAGGCCTCAAATGGCTTGCTTTTAGTCAGCCACACTGAATGAAGATATGACACATCTCAATTTCAATAATTCCCGACCATATTGAATGTGGTCAACTCAGTATGTCAGTGCTGTTTGGTTCGACACGAGTGATTCAATGTAACAACGTCACTTGGTATATTTAGAGGTTGGGACCTAGCTGGACTACTTAAACAAGTTCAAGGAAGTTTAAAAATGCACACTTAATTTTAGTGCTTGTGAAAAATTTAGGAATTAATACATTTCGTTAATTCAAAAACCAACACAAGTTATACATTTCGTCCAAAAATTAAGAGTCAACTATCTCTGTAGCTCGACTCTTCTTTCATTTCGCTATCTCTCTCAAAGCTCACCAGAATTAGGGAGCGAGATAGTTCATGAGGTTAGAGAGGTTCATTGTGCCCCTCCTTCTCTGGTCTTAGAACGATGGTCGAGGGACTAGTCGTGATGGTTGGATGACGAGGCAACATGGGCAGTAGGCAGGCTAGTCAATGTGGTTGGGACGAAGACAACATGGTGATAGTAGTTAGTGCGTGAGAGGAAAATGGTGAGACGTTAGCGTCTCCCGCCACCGATTGAGAATGGTGGAGAGGCCATAGTGGTGTTGTGTTGTGGTTAGTGTCTGGAGAGAGTGTGTGATGGAGATAGTGGAGGTATAGGAGGAATTTAGATAAAATGTGACTTGTTATAAAAGTGTGGCTTGAATCAGCGTCACACTTATAATAAATTTTAATAAAAAATTAACTACAATATATCAAGTTATATAAATAATAAAATATAATAAGTTATAATTATGCCAATTAACTAAATATATATTTAAAAAATTATGACATATTTAAACTCAGACATGACAAATTTAGATTGAAAACGAAACTAACACCGTGGATAGGAAAAGGGAGGACGCATGCGGAAGGAGGACGACGCCGACGAAGACGCAGTGCTGTATCGTCGGGTTATAGCATCGCGCTTCACTAATCCACATCAAACGGGTTTAACTAGGCGTTCGGCACAACATAATCGTAGTCTGAACTAATCTTCTCCAAAGCCCAAGCAGCGGTTCTGCCCCTGCAGACACTGCGAACGCAAAGCCAAGCCCACCCTGTCCGTCCCCTCCCCTCCCCTCCCCAATCTCCCTTCCACACCCCCTTTCCACCTCCACCTCCTCCACCCACCTGAAAGCGACGCCGGCGCACAGCTCCTCTCGCCACCCGGCTGCCCGCCCCATCTCATCTCCCCCAGCGACAGCGACGGCCGGTCGCTTTAAATGACCTAAGCACCCCGGCCCTCGCGCCCCCTTTTTTTCTCCCCTTCCCCGCGTCCCATCCCTCTCCGTCCTTATGACCTCTTCCTCTCCCGCCCCAAACCCTAACCCCGTCCCCGTCCCCACCCCTAACCCCACTGCGAACGCCGCCCCCCCGAGCGCCAACGGGGTCCCCGCGTCGTCATCGTCGCCGCCCAAGGATCAGCAGCAGAGCCAGGACGCGGGAGGAGGAGGAGGAGGTGGAGCGGGGGTTGATGGTGGAGGCGGGGGCGGCGCTGAGGCGGCGGAAGCCGGGGTAGGGGGCGAGGTGATGGAGGTTGATGGCGGCACGGCAGGAGGAGGGGGTGGTGGGGTGGGGGATGTGGAGGGGGGAGGCGGTTCTGGTGGAGCGGCGGAAGGAGGGCAGCAGGCGTCGTCGTCGCCAGCGACCGTGTTCCGGATCCGGCTCAAGCAGCCCCCCGCGAGTCTCCGGCACAAGATGCGCGTGCCCGAGCTGTGCAGGAACTTCAGGTGCGCCTGCTCGAGTCTCTCCGTTTATTTGCGTCGTGAGCGAAATTTGAGAATTTTTTTTTGTGTCTTTTGGTCTTACATTTTTTTTTGTGGACAAGTGGAATGGTTTAATTGTGCGCATTGCAGAGACATAGGTACTGCGCGAATTATGTTTGCGTTGTTTTCTGTGGCCTTCTAAAATCTTATATTTTGGTTTGGAAAATGAAGCTTAAACACGGGTCACAGACTTCAGGTTTACAAGTTTAGTGAGGTCAAGCTGGTTACTCTTCTAAGCCAGAGAAAATGCTAAAACTGATTTAAAAAAATACATTTGTATCTGAATGATTCATGAACAGATCTCGTGGTGCTTTCACTGGACCTTGTATAGCTAGTAATTCTGAAATTGCTACTGGTTTGTGCCAGGTGCTGATACCAATTATCTGCCACACTAGTGTGGAAGTGGAATTGATTGGGTAAATATGCGAAACTTTTGTGGGAAATGTCTTTTTCTAGTTGGATTCCTAGCTAAATGAGTCCACATTTAATCCCATATGCGGGTTATAATTTATGTAGATAATATGTATGCTACGCCTTCGCAATTCTGTTGGGTTCTTCCCAGTTTTAAGAACCATGGATGGGCTGTGTTATTAATCATCCCCCCTGATGCTTAGGGTAGCTCACAACAATATTTTGTGACCTCCAATTGGTTTGACCTAAATATGTGGATTATCATAAATCAGCTGGTGACAAATCTTAAGTTCCTCTTTTAAAAAAGAACTTTAAGTTCGATGCACACTTTTCTTCTTGTTATAACTGTCTAAATCTGGTAGAACTAGTGTCCCTAGTCTGGTTTGCGCTATGGTTAATTGAAAACTAGTAAATTGTATCTTTTACCCCATCTCGGTGGTCTTTTTCATTGTAGCGCCGTTGCTTGGTGTGGGAAGCTGAATGCAATTGCATGCGCATCAGAGACATGCGCACGGATTCCGAGGTCAGATTTTCCTCCACCCATTCTCTGAAATTTACTTTGCCCATTGCTTGTCCTCGCACCAAGATTTCAGCTTCAAGCGGAGGAATCAGATAGTTCTGTTAGCTACTTTGCTTTGGAGGGGCTTCATGAGTTATTCGACCATTCCATAGAATTATTTATTTGCCATTTTTGGTCAAGGGAATATCTTTGCTGCAAAATAATGTAATGTATATTTTCAGCTCTAATTCAAGTCCATTTTGGATTCCTATACACATACTGAATCCAGAGAGACCAACGGAATGTTCTGTTTTCAATGTGAGAGCAGGTAAACATCTATTTATGAGTTACTCCAAATATTCTGTTATTCCTTACTGTATGTTTTGCTTTGCATCCTCCATCCTGTGCATTGGTACAATCCACAGAAACATTTTCAAATCTCAAATACATGCTGTAATGTAATTAGTTTTGCTTGTGCAAATGCTGTCAGCAGCCAGATAAAGAAGAGTTTAAAACTCAGCTTTGTTCACAGCAGTTTTCTGTCTCCCATTGTTCTTTTACAGTAATTACACTGTTAATTGGACAGATTCTCCACGTGACTTTGTTCAGTTCATTGAATGGTCTCCTCGGTCATGCCCGCGTTCACTATTAGTGGCAAATTTTCATGGGAGGATTACTATATGGACACAGCCAACTAAGGTATGCAACTCCCTTGATCAAAGTCCAGATGGCATGGGGGTGTATTGCTTTTTAATAGTTTGTTCGCTGTAAAATACTCAGGATTTTCTGTTTATATGTCCTTATTTGAAGTTCATATGTTTGATGCCATTTAATGTTCTGATTAGTTTCCGTATGACATGGTGAAGGGTCCTGTTAATCTTGTACGTGATTCCAGCTCCTGGCAATGTGAACATGAATGGCGTCAAGATCTTTCTGTGGTTACGAAGTGGTTGTCCGGAATTTCTCCGGTATGTTGTTAATGTACACATACATTCTGCTTGCCTGATAACGTAGTGCAGTACTGCCTTATGATTGGACCAACATTTTATATATACATGCTGTTCGCAGACCAGATTTCCTGCTGCACCTGTTGACTTCTATACCTCATTTAACCATTCATTTTTTATACCGTACAACCCAAATAGTTCTTGATTATATTACATTAATAAAGATACTACGGTTGTGAATCCAAACTATACTTAGATTGTATTTGTAGACATTTAATTTCAAATTAATTACGATACTTGGTTAAAGGTCCAGCTTGCTAACGTTACACCACGGCGTATGTTGCTATACTTGGTTATACCACATCTGTGTTTGATTACCTATTTAGCCTGACACAACTATTTAGCTGCCACTAAAATTGTTATTTTCTTTGACTCTGCAGTACAGATGGCTTCCTGCAAACTCCAGTACTTCTTCAAACTTAAAAACCTTCGAGGAAAAATTCCTTACCCAGCACCCTCAAAGTTCAGGTTGGTGAGCCAAATGTATTACTGAACAGATAATATTTTTGGGGGGAAACTTGCTGCAAGTCTGTTATCTTTATGTTACTCTGACATAACCTTGTTTACTGCAGCTGGATGGCCCAATATTCTATGTGTTTGTTCTGTATTTTCATCAGGGTCTGTTCAGCTTCATTGGTCACAGTGGCCTTCTCAAAACTCAGCACAACCTAGATGGTTTTCTACTAGCAAAGGGCTTCTTGGAGCAGGGCCCAGCGGCATAATGGCTGCTGATGCCATTATTACTGAGTCTGGAGCTTTACATGTTGCTGGTGTTCCCCTTGTTAATCCATCTACTGTAGTGGTTTGGGAAGTGATGCCAGGTCTTGGCAATGGCATTCAGGCAACTGCAAAGATAAATGCAACAAGTCCTCTTCCTCCATCTCTGAACCCCCCTTCCTGGCCTGGTTTTGCTCCATTAGCAGCATATCTCTTTTCTTTGCAAGATTACCTTGTTTCTGAGGGTGCACAAACAAGAAAACAGATAGATAATGAGATTACTGAGGCTGCATCAATCCATTGTTGTCCGGTTTCCAATTTTTCAGCTTACGTCAGTCCTGAAGCTGCTGCCCAGTCAGCCACTACTACAACATGGGGATCTGGGGTTACTTCAGTTGCTTTTGATCCCACTCGAGGAGGAGGAGTCATTACAGTTGTAATAGTTGAAGGTGTGTATACAGCTCAATTTGGGGAATAAGTTAGTATTGAGCAATGCAATCGTGCAGTGACTGTTATAATTGGTTATATGACTATGAACCTCATTGTAATGGGTACTCCTGCCCTTTCTAAAAGGCTCCATGTTCTTATCATCATACTTCTCCTGTGTAATCTAATTGCATATCTCCAGAATACCAATAAAAAAAGAAGAAGAACAATGTCATTATGCTTATACATGTGACAGCCTGACAGGTTTCTGACAAACATATTTTCACCTAGCTTCTTGTGCTGTCTGTTGATGTCTTGCCTTGATGCTTGTGCCATGGTCATAAAAATTCTCGATCATAACATATATGTAGACTCATCTTATTATTATTTTTTGGGTCTCAGTTGTTGTTATTAGATGGATTGGTTGCTCTTAGATAGTGTTTGTTTTTTCTACTGACGATAATTAAATCATTACCTGCAGGGCAGTATATGTCTCCTTATGACCCCGATGAAGGACCTTCGATCACTGGATGGAGAGTCCAATGCTGGGAATCTTCGCTTCAACCTGTTGTTCTTCACCCAATATTTGGAAGCCCCTCTAGCTTTGGTGGGCAGCCTCCTATGCAAACTGTTTGGTCGACTAGAGTTAACAAAAGCATTCCACCAACGGAGGACCTTAAAAATCCTCAAACTTATGTTCCAATGCCAACAACTTCAGATGAACGGAGCTCTTCTGAGTGCAGTGTTGACAGGGCAAACAGACTTAGTTTTGACCCTTATGATCTTCCGAATGATGTTAGACAACTGGCTCAAATAGTTTATTCTGCTCATGGTGGTGAGGTTGCTGTTGCCTTCCTACGTGGCGGAGTGCACATTTTCTCGGGTCCAAATTTTGATCAGGTTGACAGCTATCATGTCAATGTTGGCTCATCAATTGCTCCACCGGCCTTCTCCTCCAGCAGTTGTTGCTTGGCATCAGTATGGCATGACACACTCAAAGATCGAACTATACTAAAGATAATACGTGTGATTCCTCCTGCCATTCTTAATGCTCAGACAAAGGTCAGCTCAGCTGTGTGGGAACGGGCAATAGCAGATAGGTATGTACCCAAGTTAATACATGCTGATTGAAATGATTTATTTGTATCTCACAATTGCATTTTTTTGGCAGATTTTGGTGGAGTTTGATGGCTGGTGTGGATTGGTGGGACGCTGTGGGTTGCACACAGAGTGCCGCTGAAGATGGTATCGGTAAGGCACTAAGGATGTTTCGGCAGATGTTATGCATTTGTTTGTAGTTTGTGCAGTTTAATCTCTTTGAGTTGTCCTTACAATTTGAAGGGAAGTTGATCATCTGCTGCACTGTACAATTTCCACAACTGGCATTTTGGACTCTGCAAATCTATATTGTAGTTCACTGGGGCTAAATCAAATCTCCTTTTGGGTGTTCAGGGCTGAACAAAATTTGATGTTTCTGATTTGAAAAAGTCATGGGATAGGGGTAGAAGTACTCGGTTACATTGATTTTTATATGAATCGGGATATAATGGGAGGAAGTTCATGTTTCATCATATGCATAAGACACATTTCTCATCTGAAATGGGGCTAATGGCTTGGGAGTAACAGCTTGGAACTGTGAACTGTTCATCCGCTGCAAGTTGAATTGTGCTTTTGTCTCATGTTCCTTTCTAGATTCCTTACTGTATTAAATTATTTTCTGCTGTGAGTTACGACAGAATTTCCTGAGCAAATAGAATGTCTCTGTTTCAGTATATATTACTATTTGTTGCATATGGTTGGCGGCAAGTGCAACATTTATATTCGTCAATAAGAAACTAAAATCCTTGCTCATTATTTCAGTCTCACTTAACAGTGTGATAGCTTTGCTGGATATGGACTTCCATTGTCTTCCAACTATGCAACAGAGGCAGCAACACTGTCCTGTAAGTGGTGTTGTTACAGTGCACTATGCATAATTTTTAGCACTGGTCTTCAATTATTCATCATCTATAATCTACTTACCTACCATGTAATAGATGTGTAACATTGTCTTCTTGAGTTCCTGAGATGGTGCATTCATCAATGACCACGGTGGTTATACCACCAGTAAGTTGAATGAGGAATACGGGTAGAGTAATGTTTGGTTCAATATAATGGAGCGTCATTTTCCATTTTCTTCCCTTCACTTGTTATTATAGCAGCAGTCTCGTGACTTACATATTTACTGGCTCTAGTTTGGAGTTCAGAGTGAAAATTACATGAAAATACACATCATTTTTTCCTGTAAATATAAGGTATCGCTGGATAATATTGCTCCCAGATGTGGTTGTATAACTGAATAGCTGGATATTTCAGTAACAAAACATCCTTTTATAATGTGTGAATTAATATAAAGGTGATCTTTATTTTAATTAGTATGTTTTACCTTTTGTTTCAATGTTTGAGGTCTTGTTAGGGCACCTCCAATGCATGATGCTCTAACACATATAATATAGCCACATCATCAAACACCCATACAAGAGCCCGCTCCTCTAATGCAAGCACCTCTTTGTAGGTGCTTGGACGGATAAGCCATCCTATAATTAGAGGTATATATGCATCAGTACCTGATAAGCATCAGTGCCTTACCAAAGCGGCGATGCTAAGATTAGCACCTTATATGTTATATATGGCAATAAAAAAATGGTTTTCGTGGCGTATGCATTAACCTATTACTTTCTAATATTTATGATTAGTTGATTTACTGCATGCAGAACCTCGATAGGATAAAGTGTAGGTTGTTGGAAGGAACCAATGCTCAAGACGTCAGAGCACTTGTGTTGGACATGCAAGCAAGATTGCTTCTAGATATGCTAGGCAAGGGAATAGAGTCTGCCCTGATAAATCCGTCAACTCTGCTACCTGAACCCTGGCAAGCTTCTAGTGATATGTTATCTAGCATTGAGCCTGATAAAATGATGGTTGACCCAGCTCTACTTCCAAGCATCCAGGTCTACTTTACTTCCTGTCCTTTCCATTTCATTGTCATGGAGCTTAAATTCAACTTGCTATCATCCATTGTTTTTGTTTTTATGGATTTCATACTTTGGGACATTTTGGTTACTCGTATGTAAATGATGTTAAATTCCTTTCGTCATAACCATTGCTTTGCCTAGGTTAGGTGAAATCGTGTTCAATTCATCAACTGCCTCTTATCTATTACTATCTATTATATTTGAGTTGGTGGTGATGGTACGTCATTTAAACTGGCCTTAAAATTTATATTATTTACGAAAAAACTGCCACCGTCACCCCCATTATTCAACTAAAACAAATAAACAATCCTAAAAATCTCTAACAACCAAACAAGCCTTCCTAAAAATCTCTAACAAACAAACAAACAAAATCTCAGATCTTCTCTCCTTCTTCTCTCGTATTCTTCCTTCAAATCCATCGTCGCCTCTCAAGTCCGTCTTCTCCCTTCTACTCGTGTCCTCCTGTTCAAGCAGCACGTGCGTGTTTGTCGGAGGCGCCGTCGCGAGCGGCTCCGAGCGCAAGGCCACTTTCACTTCTCATATTAACCCTCTCCTCCACTAACCACATTCCAAAAAAAATCTCTAACTCCACTAATCACATTCCTAAAAAGTCTCTTAACTCCACTAACCACGTTCCTAAAAAAATCTCTAACTCCACTAACCACATTTGTAAAAAGTCTCTTAACTCCGTTAACCACATTCCTAAAAAATCTCTAACTCCGCAAACCACATCCCTAAAAAATCTCTAATAAAATTACAAACAAACTACTTAAATATAATAAATATTTTTAATAAATTCACTTAACCACCACCCTAAAAAATCTTGTTAAATCTCTAACAAAATGGTGTTGATGATGTGACGAATACCGGCATGAGTAGGATGTACCTGACAATCTTCACCGGGTCAAGCCCTGCAGTGCCGAACTGGAGGGCCAGGTGGTACACGAGGTTGCCACCGGCCGACTCGCCGGAGACGAACACCTAGCGTGAGTTGGCTGTGATGACGAGCTACGAATCCAATGTGAGCTGGTCGAGGAGCTAGAGGAGGGAAAGGGATGGAGTTTTTCTCGCTTTTGGCGTAGCAGGCCTCCCTTTGGGAGGCCCGCGCGACGGGCTATTAGCTCAGTGGTAGAGCGCGCCCCTGATAATTGCGTCGTTGTGCCTGGGCTGTGAGGGCTCTCAGTCACATGGATAGTTCAATGTGCTCATCAGCGCCTGACCCGAAGATGTGGATCATCCAAGGCACATTAGCATGGCGTACTCCTCCTGTTTGAATCGGAGTTTGAAACCAAACAAACTTCTCCTCAGGAGGAGGCGGCTGGCATGGAAGTTGGGCCAGGCGGAGGAGCCAATGTAGAATACCCCACTGGGAAGTGTGGCCCCACGGAGCGCACGACCATGCTGTTAAAGAAAAAGGCTGTGCAGCTATAGCACACCACGACAGTCCTCCACGATGTCTGGCTGTGGCTTCGGATGAGCCGAGGACGCCATTGCATGCACGTGCGCGTGCGCGTGCGCGTGAGTCACGATGGGTTGCGGTGCATCACAGTGTGCACACGGTCATATACGTATCTATTCGTGTACTCGCTAGAGCAGGTGGTGCTTCGGTGCGAGGCGATAGTCGAAGGAGAGCACGACCATAGGAGCTCCGCGACATGGCGGAGGCAGCCGGCGTGAAAGCTGGGCCAGGCGCAGGAGCTCGTGCAGAAGCCCCCTGCTGTGGAAGTAGGCGAGCACGGGGAGCTTCTTCTCGCCATCCTCCCCAGCCGTCATCTTCGCCGGCCTGTACATGCAAAGGTTGAGGTCATAGCTGGTGTCGTACATGATGTTCCTCCACTCAATGTGGTCATTGTCGGTGTGGTCGTCCACGCTGCTGGACGGGAAGGGCGGCCCCACGGAGCACACAACCATCTTGTTGCTGAGCAGCTGCAGCACACCACGGCAGTCCTCCACGACATGCGACGACGGCTTTGGATGAGCCGAGGACGCCATTGCCTGTACGCGCGCGCGCATGGGTGACGATAGGCTGCGGTGTGGAGCCGTGTGCGCGTGGCCATAGACGCATCTATTCGTGTACTCGTTAGAGGAGAGCCACGGCAGCATCCTCGTGGGCCGCCGGGAGGTGGTGCTCCGGCGCAAGACGGTAGTCGAAGGAGAGCATGACCATGTGGAGCTCCGTGGCATGGCAAAGGCAGCCAGCGTGGAAGTTGGGCCAGGCTCAAGAGCCAATGCAGAAGCCCCCCGCCGTGGAAGTAGGCGAGCACGGGTAGCTGCAGCACACCACGGCGGTCCTCCATGAGAAACGAGCGAAGCGGGCCGGGCGAAGCTTTGTTGGGTGTGGCAACATATCGGGTAGCATTGGCTAAGCCCGGTGATGAAGATTGCGACTTGATATGACACTTCAGTCTCACATGAGCTACCAGGGTGTAAATTTTAGAAATTTAATGAATGAAAACCATGTCATGCTAAGATGCAAAATGTATGTTCGAAGTGGTTTTAGAGCATGTTAATTATATTTCTAATCTGTAGGAAAGCATGGCTCTGCGTGGAATGATAATCTGTTAGAAAAAGTGTATTGCATTGCTTGCGTTGTTTACTGTTTATTTTGATAGGATGTTGTTTGTGCTTTGGACCAGGTTTCATTCAAGTAATGAAACCGGGGAGTGATCTCCTTGATACTCTAAAATGGGAAGACGGTAGTGCGCGAAGGCAGAGCGACATGAAGCGACACAGAGTCGAATGGGGCGAAGGCACAACAGTGGTGAAGCCATCATGCCATTAGAAGTGAAGCGGAGCCGGGGGCAATGCCAGCTGATAAGGTCAACGCCGCCATCGCCGAATGCAGGGGATGAATATTGGCATAGTCGTCCGTCTCTCACTTTATTATCCATATTAAGGTGATACCCATGTGCCAAAATCTCTCGCCAAAGGTGACAAGAACCACGTGAAGATTCATCAAAGTTGAAGAAAACAATAGTGCACGACGGCAAATTGATAGGGAGTGGAGCTTGGTTACATCGTATCATCAATGGAGCTAGAGGCAGAGTTAAGGGATTGGCAGTAGAGATGAAGGGATAAGAAAGACGTTATGTTATCTTCTTACGTGGTGGAGTGGAGAAGGAGATGTGTGGCGGGGATGAAGGAAATATGAGAGATGTGCATAGTCTATGGAGAGGGGCAAAGCGTGAGAAAAAAGCCGGTGTTTGTCGCATCTTGATTAGAAACAACACTTGATGCATATGTTCACTGAATAAAATAACATTTTACTCAATGTCTATATACATCTTTTTATTGTTCTGTAGCAACGCACGGGCACCCTACTAATACTGTCTTATTAGACAGAATATTATACATTTCAGCGTAAGCTGCATGTATAGAAGCTTTCATGTTATTATTCTGTGGATGGACTTACTTTTTTAGCACTGAAATGCAGGGTTACGTTGACGCTGTTCTAGATTTAGCATCGCATTTCATCACACGCTTGCGTCGTTATGCAAGCTTCTGCCGGACTTTGGCTAGCCATGCTGTAGGAGCATCTTCGGGTTCAGGCAGTTCTAGGAATATGGTTACTAGTCCAACCAACAGTTCTCCATCACCATCAAACAATCAAGGTTGACTTTAATTTCCTGCTATCTTGCTAAAACTTTAGCATTTTTTAAGTTTATGCGGAACAGAAACACCTCCATTTCATGTTTGGAAATGACTAAGTTGCTAGTATATTTCCCATTTAGCATTGCTGCTTAGCATGTGATACTCCCGCCTCCCACAATTTACAGGTAATCAAGGTGGCGTAGCATCTACAACAGGGAGTTCACAAATGCAAGAGTGGGTTCAAGGTGCCATTGCTAAGATTAGCAACAATGCTGATGGTGCTGCCAATGCAGCACCAAATCAAGTTAGTGGGAGGTCATCATTTATGCCTATCAGCATCAACACGGGGACCTTTCCTGGCACACCTGCTGTTAGACTTATTGGCGACTGCCATTTCCTTCATAGATTATGTCAGTTGTTGCTATTTTGTTTGCTTTTCCGGAGAAGGCAATCACCAAGGTTACTCGCAAATGCACAAAAGAATCCTGATTCTGCCATGCAGAAAGTACAGCACTTGATGAACGGTAAGATAGAGGACAGTAGTTCTGCTGCTTCTGCAGTAAGATCTGGTCTAGGGGCTGCCAAAGTGGAAGATGGTCCAGCTGCACGTGGACAGTTGGTTCTTGGAGCGAAGGGTCTTGAAGAAAATCCAATGGGCAAATCTGTTAGAATTGGTTCTGGCAATGCTGGCCAAGGTTATACATCGGATGAGGTAACAAACAAATAATCGATTAGTATGAGTTTTTTTTATAACCTGAGGTTTTGTTCATTAAATCGCTTAAACACGTATTATTTTAAGAGAAGCACTGGAATTGCCTCGTTCATTAACCACTTTACATGTTTCAGTGACTAAATAATATGAACAAACTAGAAGAGTCACATATATTGGGGAGAGAGAGAGAGCAATGCCCGCATTTCAGTTTACCTCAGGTGGCAAAGTTATATCACCTACCAAACATGCTTAAAAATTCTTTGTTTTTTATCTGAACATATTGACAGTTATAAGTTCATGACTATATTTCTGCACCTCCATTTGAAGACCCATATCTAACCTTGTTGTTTTTTGACCAACACATCTATATAAGAGCTATTATATGGTGTGTTATATCTGTTCGTTATATGTAACCTGTATCTAACTTGTGCAGATCTGCTGTAAGACTAATAAGGATAATGATTTGATTCGATAATTTACATAGTATCAATCTTTACCAATGATTTGCTTGACATGCTACTTTTACGGTTTTACTAATTACTTGTGTTCATGAAATGCTTTGTCGCGTAGCATATGTAATCGCTACATAATTTGTTTCATTGTTGCAGGTGAAGGTCCTTTTTCTCATATTAGTTGACCTTTGTCGAAGGACATCAAACTTGCAACATCCATTGCCTGCTTCTCAAGTTGGTTCCAGCAACATTATTATAAGGTTGCACTTCATCGACGGCACTTATACTGTGCTCCCTGAGGTAGTGGAAGCATCTCTTGGTCCCCATATGCAGGTATGGTACAAATCTCTCCTGGAAGCTTCTATCTGTTGTAAAAAAAATTTGTAGATCTGTTTGAGTGCCCAGCGTTTGCAATAATATGAGATCATAATAATGGTTAATTGTCCTGGAGAAACAGAGATTCTAGTATTCTGTAAGTTCTGTGCTACCTAGCCAAATAATGATGGATTGAGCCCCTAAAAGAATACTATTGTTTTTTGAGTGGCCGGAGTGATTTTGGTACTTGTAATACATGATTTCAGTAAACAAGTGCCAAAGATAATAAAACTCTGTGAACTAGTATTAACTTATGGCATGGGGGATCTTTTAACGGTAACCTAGCTTGCTCTACATGTGTGGTGAGAGGGGGGGGGGTGGGGGTTAAAAGGTCAATTTCCATCAACCTTTCAGTAGGGTCTACTCTTGGATCCCTTTAAGAGTTTTCATTTTCATCAGCATGTACCTCTGCTTGTACCACTTGTTAGAGGTTCAGAGCCTCAGAGGTGTTAATGTTGGGAGTTGGGCTCGTCTTTTCAACGATATTTTGTGTGGAGAGGTTGCATGCTAATCTGAATATGCATTCTGCTACATATGCGTCCATTTGATTCTGTAGTTATTGCAGAATATGCCACGTCCACGAGGAGCTGATGCTGCTGGTCTTCTTCTTCGAGAATTAGAACTGCAACCTCCTTCTGAAGAATGGCATAGGCGCAACATGTTTGGAGGACCCTGGTCAGAACCAGATGATCTTGGTCCATTGGATAATATGCCACATCTAAAAATCGGTGGTTATATCAACCCTCTTTTATCCGACATGGAAGAGGATGGTGACAGTTCCGTTGGGATTCAAAGTCTTTGGCCAAAAAAGCGCCGGTTGTCTGAAAGAGATGCAGCATTTGGTCTGAAAACATCTGTAGGTCTTGGAGCTTATCTGGGCGTGATGGGGTCTCGGCGAGATGTTATCACAGCCGTGTGGAGAACAGGTCTAGACGGTGAATGGTATAAGGTGATTATACTTTCACTTCACATTCTTGTCTCATTCCAGGGTTCTATGGCAAGATGTTAGCGGCGTATCGTATTCAGTTTTCCCATATGCCTAATGCATAGATACACTACTCTCTTCTGCAGTGCATACGGTGTTTGCGGCAAACTTGTGCATTTGCGCAGCCTGGTGCTCCGAACCCTGCGAACAAACGTGAAGCATGGTGGATCAGCCGGTGGACCTATGCTTGCCCAATGTGTGGTGGTTCATGGGTGAAAGTTGTCTGAGTGCTTTCTTTGGTGACGCCTTCACCGTGCTGATTTTTTGTTCTGATAATAGCTTTCTTGGCCAAATCTGTGCCAGCATCGCTGGTTCCCATGTTTTACGGTTTTGTACCTAAGGCTAGATTATTGGTCTCAGACCCCAGTACCGTGGTTTACCTGCAGAGGTCAAGGCTCAAAGCAGATGCACAGACATAGATCTAACAGCTGTGTAAAAGTATGGTAGTATTAGGAGAGAACCTTTGTGTTGTGCGTTGGTTATGTGCATAGATGTACTAATTTGTAATGTTTGAAGGAAGCTGTGGGCTGCGTACTGCTGGATGTAGCTAAATTGCTAGTGAAATGAAATAAACATGATTTCCAACTTCCTGTGTTCCAAGTTCCAACATATCCTAAATGGAATGTCCTTGAGTGATATACTGCTATGGTATGTTTGATGAAACAAAAGCCAATGTTGTCTGATAATCAGTTCCTTGGCATCACGCTAAACTTGTGGCGAACTGTTCATTTTAAATGGTGTAATGCTTCATTCTTTCTTTTGTTGATGTGAGGAGCGTAGATCTGTAAACCATGTAAATATACAAACTGAGCAGTGACATTTCTCCAAAGTGGAACCTTATAGTGACATATTTCGCATTCATATACTTTGTGGTGTCATATATCTAGATTCTTGTCATTGGAAGGGAATTGAATTATCAAATTCAAATGGAAATCATGTGAATTTCGCGCACTACTATCATCGTGAGATTCTCGACAGAACTTATATTGTTCTTGTGAAATTCAAATGAAACTGATACAAAGTTCTTGCACTCCTAATACGCTCTTGAAAACAACGAATTTAACTGTACTGTACAATTTTGTTCTTAACTAGTCTGCAGTGCGCGCGAGCCCGCTACTTCAGACGAGATCGCCGGCGATGTCGTCGCCCTACGCCGGCCCGCAGCCGCCGTCCCCTGCGGCACACCAGCCGCCGCCGGCGGAGCAGAGCCACTCGCTGGCGTTCCGCGTGATGCGGCTGTCCCGCTCCTCGCTCCAGCCCCACCCGGCCGCGCTCCTCTGCTTCGACCCCCGCGACGTCATCCTCCCCGAGGACGCCCTCACCTCCCCGACCCCTCCGCCGCCGCCGCCTTCCTGCACGGCCTCCTCCACCCTCCCGACTCTGCGGCCGCCACCACCGTCCCGGGGGACTTCACCTTCCGCGACCGATTCCTCCTCCACGACCCCCGCCGACGCCCTCGCGCTCCCCGGCCTCCTCGTCCTCCCCCAGGCCTTCGGGTTCGCTTTTCCCTTTCTTCTAGAATGTTCTGTGCAGCTCTAGGTGATCGCTAGTGTTGATGTGCTTGTGTGTGTGTGTGTGGCTAGGGCGATCTATAAAAAAAGCTACATCAGCATCAACAACAGCTCCGGCTTGGAGGCCAGGGACGTCACTGTCAAGGTGTTGATCCACCTCATACTCTTTTCGTCTCACGTCTCACGTCTCACGAAGTTAGAAGCGCATTCAATCATTTCTGGAGAATTGCATCAAGTTTGTGTTTGGTTCGAATTGCCGGCTCATTTGGTTAAACTGCTAGGATAATGCATTTTTTCCGGTGTTAGAATCTCGGAACAGTATAGTGCTGCATATTTAGCCTTAGTTCTTATTGCTGCAGTCATGAGCTATGGTTAAGGTTAATTATTGGATTGGCTCGCTGCTGTCATGAATATTCAGTTACCAGATTAGTCGGTTGTAATTTATATGTTATATTTTCAGTACAGTGTGTTCAAATATTTAAGACAAACTAAACTAGGAGTTATGAGAAATTATGCACGATGATAGTTTAGTTAGCTTTGGACATGCTAGTGATATGCATTTCTTCTTATTCTGTCATGAAGTTTGACTGAACTTCACTTACATTAGGTGGAATACAAACCGAGAGACAGAGGATACTTCTTCTGGATACATCGAAGTGTCCTGTTGAGTCGATTAGATCAGGGGGTAGATATGATTTTGTTGTGGAGCATGATGCCAAAGAATTGGGTGCACATACGTATGCTCCTTTTCCTTTTTGATTTTACTTGCATATCAGTTGCTTTGATGATAGCAGTCCTTACTGTTGACTTGGTGTGTGGTAATTGAATGCAGGCTGGTCTGTACTGCTTTATATAATGATGGTGGAGCGTAAATATCTTCCTCGGTTCTTTAAGTTCACTGTTTCAAACCCATTGTCTGTTCGAACAAAGGTACTTAATTCTCCCTTTTTTTTTATCTATCTAATTCTCTCTATATATCTTTATGTGATTATGTCACAGTTTCGTAGGGCAAGTTGCTAGAACATTCAGATTATGGAGTAGATCGGATCAATAATTTGTGTCCACCTTTTCCTTTTTCAGGTTCGCACCATCAAGGTAGGTTACCTCTTGTTCGCACGTGTAAATGATAACTGTAAGTCCTTTGATTAAATGTAGGTGTCGTCTTTAGGTGTTGTCCAAAATCATTACACATTTGCATTAGATTATTAGTTTTCTTAATCTTGATCACTGTACCTAGATTGTAGTAATTAACACTCCGCCTTTTCTTTCCATATTTGCCATGCCTTTACTTTGCTCTTTCTCGCCAGCTCATCCTTCTGCCGAGAATCATCTATAAACTGCTGTTTGTTCTGGCACATGTTTATCGCTGACTTGAATTTCTTAAAATAATGGAGAAGCTTCATTAAACTCCCCCCCGGTTTATTTCCAATCTGTTTTGAAAACTATTATGTTCAATAGATGGGGTTATTCCCTTTAATAATGTTAGCATGTACTGTCTGTCATTTATTCTGTTGTTGTCCATTTATTAATCCACCATGGCAATCTTCAACTCTATATAGTTGATCCATGTTGACAGGATACCACATATCTGGAAGCCTGCATAGAGAATCATACAAAATCTAATCTTTACATGGATCAAGTTGATTTTGAACCTGCCCAACAATGGAGCGCTACAAGATTGGAAGCTGATGAACATCCCACGGTGGTTAAGTCTACAATAGGGTAATTCAAGCGCTGAAAACAAGCTCTATTTAGGAAATGGAACATAATGTGTCCATGCGAGCATGTTGACTCTATGACTAAATGGATGGCCAACCTGAGTTTTATTTTTCATACAGGGACCTCTGCAAACAACCAATTCTCATTAGAGCTGGAGGAGGAATATACAATTACCTATATCAGCTCAGACCATTGTCCGATGAGTCTGGTCAAATCAAGGGAGAGGGAAGCAGTATACTTGGTAAATTTCAGATTACATGGCGGACAAATCTTGGTGAACCAGGCCACTTGCAAACTCAAAACATTCATAGCACTGTTAGTAAAATCCCTGGCCTCTGGTTTTGACTATTTTATGTTACATGTTGACCTTTGCACGTGTTAACTATAGTGATTAAAATTGAATTGATAATGATTGTTGAGTTCTCTAATTTGACCAATTGCCTATGTTTTTGACAACTCTTCTTTTTGTCAGCCCACTGCAAGTAAAGATGTTGACCTTCGTGCAGTGAAAGTTCCACCTGTCATATTTCTGGAAAGACCATTTATGGTAGGTGATTTCTCGATTAACATTTCGTCTAAAGTTGTGCAGCCTAAACTAATGTGGCTTAAGTAGTATACAGTTCTTTCATGCATGATGAATTTTCCTTCCACAATTACTGTGGAAAGGCAAAACTTTAGGTTTTAGAGTTCTGTAAACTTGGAAAAAAAAATTGTTGTTTCTGCCCAGGTCTGGTGTCTTCACAGGAGTATTAGATGGAGGCCAAGAATGCTTGAATTTATTTATTTATTTCCCGTATAATGCAGCTAGAATCTCTTAGCTTAACCTGCTTATGGGCGTGAAATTGGGCTGGTCTTGCAGTTCTTTTGTTGGGGCATGTGGATGCTCTCTATGGTTTTTCTATCTTTCCTTTTATTTTTGTATATGAATATATTCCACTAGGGTTCTCCCCTGACATTCCCATAGAAAAATGGGTTGGTCTGAATCCATTTTGTCACTTATTTGTTTCTTTGTGTCCCAGATGATATTGTGTCTTTTCCTAGCTAGCTTGTGTAATTGCAGCGATAGCATACTTCACACTGCAGGAGGCATGGTCTTAGCTTACCTTCCACCTTGAACAACATACCCGCCTTAGAGTACCCTTGATTCCTTGAACCAGGTCTCTTGTTCTTTGTCTACCCAAGCTCCTGTTTTTGTCTGCTATTTGCTTGGATGACAGCTCCTTCTATCTGCTTGTTTGAACATGTAGGCAAGTTTTTGTTGATCTTAGATATCTACAATTTATATTTGCTGAACTGGGATAATTACTATAGATGCATTGTACAGTAGGATTTGAAGGCTCGAACCATTCATATTTGTGTTTTCTCTTTTCTTTTTCATGACTATGCATCAGTGCATTAATATTACGTATAGTAGCTATGCCTTTGCAGATTACTACTGTTGTTTAATGTACGTCGGTGTCTTCAGGTCAATCTGTGCATTACAAACCAAACAGACAAAACAGTTGGCCCTTTTGAAGTATTTCTAGCTCCAAGCATATCTGGTGAACAGAAAGCTGTTCTGGTCAATGGATTACAAAAGTTGGTTAGTTGCTTCACTTATATGTTATTTTTATGTTTAATGTGATACGAGGCTAGAATAGGTGATGATAGATGGCTCTGATCTGATCTTTTCATTAGAACATACTTTTGGTTGGGGTGTTCTGACAGCTGCTTAATCAATTGTCCTATGAAAATTGTGACCGGTGTTCCATTTAATTTGCCCATCTATATAACCAGTCATCCTATGTTTTAGGAATGCTAATGTATTGTGTAGACATGTGTCAGGCCATATGTTTCTGATTTGAGAAAACAGGAAGTTCGACTGATATTTATCTTTGGATTCTTGCTTTCAGGCTAAATAGCATATCTTTCTGGCTAAGTGAAGTACATCTAGTGGATAGGTTTTAGGTTAACAATATTTTACACCCTGCTACCAATATCTGCTCTAAGCATTCTGGTAGCTAGTTTACATCATTAAATTTGTTACTTCTCTAGTTTGTTTAATAAAGTCAAAAACGAAGAAATTATCCGTCCATTAAACTACCGGACTGTTTGCAACTAATCTCTTGAATATAATGCTGTGTTAGTATGTTTTTCATTTTTCATTGTCTATTTGTATACAGGTTTTGCCATTAGTGGAGGCTTTTGAGTCCATCAACATTGACCTGGTGAGGAGACAACATAATTTATGCCTTCTAATTATTTGCTGGTTGTTCCACATATTAATCTCTGTCCTTTTTGGCATTGCATTTCGCTAATAGCTTCATAGTCTGAGTAGTGATAATGTTGATGCATTACTTGTGCAATCATTGTGGCTCAGCAAGTCCATATGGCAAGTCCATATGGCATGACTACACATATCGATTTTCCTCATTTGTGTAAAAATTAGGAATTGAAAGAACGTACTGTTAAACTATGGCAAAATAGAGTCTTCATGTATGGATCTTTGCCTGATTTTAGCTTGCATTTCATAGAAAGTTTGAACTGAAAGCTTGCTTTTGAGCATCAAAGCCTGTAGCCTGTTAATTCTTTGTGGTTACTGTTGCATGTCACCCTGTAATATCATAGAAGCCTATAACCAAGATGCAAGATTATCTACTTTTATCGGTTCCTGATGCAGTTTTAGATTATTATTTTTCTTGGCGAATTCAGTGCTTTCTTATATGAATTGGAAGGAAATATAGTGAGTATGTCTGGGATCATGGTAGCTACCCAACTAGGCGTGCAAATTTTTTCTGGAATCATAATGTATGCCGTGCAGGAAAGGAAGCACTACGAACCTTTGCCAGACATAGAGGTAAAGATTAGTAACTTCGCTTTCAAGTCTGTCTCTTTATTTGTAGAAGTGAATACAATGTAATCCATTAATCCTGTTGAACATTCTCATAATAGCATTTTTTTTTACATTGGGCACTTGAACTTTGTGAAGTTATTCTGCTGTTTATTTTATTTTCTTTTCTGAAGTTGTACCGAAAGGTTCTCTCATGATTAGTTGCATGTTTCTGCCTTGCAGATTTTTGTCGATGCAGATTAGAGTACCACACGGGGATATCTTTTTTCTCTGTGCTTGGAACATCGGGGTATCCATTTGACGATCCTCCGGAGGGATTCGTGTCCTGCGTGATCCATATTTTCTGCTGATGTACTTGTTCATTGTACATTTTGTCTGTACTCGTTAATAGTGAAAGAAAAAAGTCAATTTTGAATCCTGAACTATGGTTTTTGGTCCGACTTAAACCCTGACTATGATTTAAACCTCAAATTTTGTTGAACCGTTCAGTTTGAACCTTAGCTCGGTTCTGGATAATGGTTTTGCATTTCCAGATTTTAAAATATGTAAAAAAATATCATGGCTGTAGAACATGCTATGAGATGATAACCTAAAAAATCATCTAAACATATAGTTGTTTGTGTCCTATGAAAAAATGACTAGAGAATGTTATTTATCTCTTGTCTTTTCTGTACATAACACAATCTATCGTAATGTTCGATGAAATTACCATTCCCCTTGTCTATGACTTGTTTTTTACAAAGTGTGAATCTCGTGAGACGAAACCACCATTCAAACCTTAGCTCAGTTCTTTAGGGTGGTTTTACAACGCCAAGTTTAATTATTATTTTTGAAAAGATTCATGAACCAAACATGCAAAGTGTGATTTAAAAATGACCATTTTTGTTCTGTATTTTATCACTTTGGATGAATTTTTGTTCTTATAGCATTTCAAACATCATGAAATTTTCACATTTTTTAGAAACCACCATCTAAAACCGGGTTAGGGTTCAGATTAGACGGTTATAAAAGTTCAGAATTTATGGATGGTTTCATAGTTTAGGGTTCAAGTAACAAACATAATTCAAAGTTTAGGATGGACTTTTTTCACAATGGAATATAGATCTTTGAAAGCGTGAGGACTGAGTTTAGCAGTTTTCTAGAAAACAAGTTTGACCCCAAAAGGAGGGATCAGAACCAAGAATTATGCACCAAAAAAATCACAACTGTTAAGAGACGGCACTGTCTTGCAGTAGTGCTGAACGGAGGAGCAAGGAACAACATAACAATAGATCATCAGACTATTTCCATAATATGTTTGCATAAGGAATATGATCGCAGGAGGCCACAAATGCTGTGGCATATCAGAGTCAAAGAGAACACACATTATACCACCCCACCAAACAACAAACGAAACCACGAAGCGTTCCAAAACACCAAGAGAAATCATCTAGCCAGTTCGTTCCACCTTTCAGGTGAAGCTCATCAACGGGGATCCGCACAGCTGCACGTCCGAGACGTCAGAGAGCCTCAGCCTGGAGCTCGACGCCATCTCGTACTCCTCCAGCTCCGAGATGCTCTTCCTCTTGTGCGCCGCCGCAGCAGCCTCCTGCCTCGAGCTCTCCTCGGACGCCTCCAGAGTGGCGCCCGAGCTCGGCGCCTCGGAGGCCTCCAGAATGGGGCTCAACATCGGCAGCTGCTGATTCTGCTGCGCCACCATCTCCGCCTGCGCTTCTGCCACTGTCGAGGGGTCGTCCTCCGACGCGTAAAGTATCTTCTGGATAGCCTTGACAATCTGCAAACGAAATGGAAATTTCATCATCAACATTACACTGGCAAATACATGGAGCGATCAGAGAGCTTCTGTTTCATGTGGCAGCCAGTTTTACTCTAAATGCAAAATAGCCGTTGCAGTAAGTAATATGATCTCTAGGTTGTTTCATAGATTGCATAGTCTTTTGATCAGCAAGAAATACAAAAATTAGGTAGTTAGTTAGGCATTTCTGGTACTTACAGGCAAGTGCTCCACCTCAGGGCTCTGGCACAAGATCTCAACGTCCCGCAGCTTGGAGAAATAGAAGTCTCTTTCTTTCTCGGCGCTATCAACAAGGAGCTTCAGTTCAGTGATCTGCAAAACCATCATGTCAGGGCATAAATCCTTCGCAGTTCCGCAAGCTAGGAAGAGAATTAGGCTAAGCATTCATACGAAGTCACTCTCACCTGTGCATCATAAGCTGGTCCTGCAAAGTTAGCAGGAGCTGGCTTCGCGCTCCGTTGTGGGGCATTTGAAGCATGCCCATTGGCCCGCTTAGCGCCATGTGATGAAGCTTGAGCTTTGTGGGCAGTGGATGCAGACTTGGCAGGCGCCTGAGAAGTCACTGACGTCCTTCTGTTGGTCTCTTTTCCACCCTTGCTGCTTTCTCTTCTCTCAGAAGCATTGTAGCTGTGTGCATCCATTCAGAACAGAACAAGAAACGTAAATATTCAGAGGATTTTGACAACAGATATCAAAGGCAATGATCGGAAACCGTAGCTAGTTTGAGGTTTAAGCACCACGCAATTGGTTAACACTAAACAGAACAGAACATCTGAGAAATGCCCACAATTAAATCGGCCATACATGCGACCGAAAAGCAGGGAGCTGATTACCTGCTCATGAAGCCTCCATTGACAGAATCACAGTATCTTTTCATCCATTGCATGAACTCCAGGTTGTCAAGGGGCCTTCCTTTAATGAGCTTATTCACCTCGATGTGCTGCGACAATGGATATTGAAAACAAGAACAATTAAGATAGCAGTTGCACTACTAGTCCCTCTGGAATAGCAATATGCTCAAAATAACTTGGGGTTCATTCTTAGAGTCAAGACTTCTCGTTGTCCTTCCAGTTCAAAAAGATTGTTTCATTTTTCAAACAATGTGATGGCAAAATGCAATTTTCCAGATAACAACTTTTTTAGTTGTGACACCATTTTTGTAAGGTTTAACACAGTTCAAGACTTCTCGTTGTCCTTCCAGTTCAAAAAGATTGTTTCATTTTTCAAACAATGTGATGGCAAAATGCAATTTTCCAGATAACAACTTTTTTAGTTGTGACACCATTTTTGTAAGGTTTAACACAGTTTGAGATTACTATGTCCAATGCACCAGGGAACTAATGCGAATGCAAATCCTGTATTTTGCGCTGCCTAGAATACCTATGACCCGACCGTTCACTTCCACAATCCACAAATTTCTAGATTCATCAACCTTACAAGTGACAACAGCATAAATTTCTAGCACCACTGACATAGATCTCAATATCTCCAAAACCAGCCAATTCTGGAAATCCACAAAAATTTCTGGTAACCAACCGTATCTGCAACCTTGGGCCTAGCTCCATGAATCCGTAGTGTTTTGAGACTTTGGAACAGCTAGCAATTCCCTTCAGAAATTAAATACTACTGAACAAACACCACCACACCGCAAAATGTAAATCAGCTTCTTGCACGGAGTAATTGGACGGGATGAGCAATACATCTAACATAACCAGATTTTAACCCAGGCGGGGACAAGAAGAGAGTAGAAAGGAACCGACCGCACCTTGGTGATCTTCAGCTTGTTGAACACATCCTGCAGGACCTTGTAGTTCTGTATCATGTCGTACTCGTTCTTGGCGTCGAAGTTGACCTTGTGCATCGGCACCGCCCCCGGGTGCGCCGCGTCCATCAGCTGGCACGCCACCGCTCCCGACGCCGCCTGCAGACAAAAACAACCCAATTGCACCATCTCAACAACAAACAACAACTCAACACGCAGTGAATCGAAACCCAAATCACACGCCCCCACAGATCCAGCAAAACCCCACAGGATCGGGGACGAACAAGCCATCAAAACCCTAGAGTAAACGAGCACGGGGAAAGCGGCGTCCTTACCTCCTCGACCTTGGAGAGGCCGAGCTGCAGCGTGGTGTTGATCCATGCAAGGATCTCGTTCCGCCCCACGAAGTAGGCCCCGTCCATCATCCCGATGTTGTTCGCCGACATCTTCGCCGGCCGCCGCACGGCGCCGCCTTCCTCGACCGGGGAGCTGGCTGGGGTGGTGGAGGAGCGGGGTTGGGATTTCGCGAGGAAGTTTTTCGAATGCGGCGTTGGGGCGTTCGGTTCGGGGGGGAATGAGATATAAGGTGAGAGGAGACTTTTCCGTCGGACGGTTCTGCCCCTCGGTGCCGGTCTGGAAGGTTCGGATGCGAACGGCCAGATTGTGGGGCGCGGGGCGCGTGTGGACGGTCAGATTCGGCTGACCGTTGGGAGGGCGCGGGGCGCGCGGGGGTGGGCTTGTAATTTCGCGGGGCTGGGAGATTTCGAATTTAGGGCGTTTAGCCGTTGCTGTACACGGCCGTCAAGGACTCATGGTGTGCGTGTGTCCTCGCGGCGGTGAGCTGGGGCCAGCCAGTGTGAAGCGTTTTTTTGGTTTCAGCATGTTTTGCCCGTTGCCTTCGTTGCTGGGTTTCCACTGTGCTCAAATAAATTGGTTTTGGCTGCTTGTTTAATTTTTTACGGAATTACTATTTATTAGGCGAGTGAGAAATTAGTATTTCTCAGATGACTGATTTGTACATTTTTTTACCTGAGTTAAATGTGCAACTGAGCAGAATGTAAATGTTCAATTCTGCTCAGTTACACATTTCTAAACTTAAAGTCACATATAATTTTTAAAATGTGTAACTATCTAATTAATTATTAGATCAATAATCAATATCTAGGACCATCTAGAAAATAGGCACTCCCAATTTTTTATTAGAATACGTGTTATGTACAGTTCCACCATAAATCGTAACAGTAGTAGATCATCATGCTGACATGCTGCTCTAAGAAAAACACGCTGCTCTCATCTGCCAGAGGGTGCACAACCCTTTATATGTTCCTCTAAAACAAAAGTTTACACAACTAAAAGTAGTACAAAGTGAAGGCATTTAGAAGTCACATTGTAACATCGAGGACATGTCATATTTCTTGGATGTTTTCAAAGGCTCGGCTTGGCCTTGATGGTGACCGTGTCATGTTATAGTGCCTCACTGCGCTCTAGTGTGTGTATATATACACCGGGTCTTGTTCCTTCTATCCTTTGGGTTAAAAAAAAGGCATTTGAAAATGTCAAGGGAGCACCACTAGCTCTAATCTGGCCTGTGACACATACGTATCATTATGTCAGACATTGGATCAATTTGAAACAGTGTGGATTTTGCTTATTTAGTAAAGAGAGAAGGTTTGATAGCCTTAATTGCTTAGATTCTATGTGTTGTATTCTATGATGTCGCTTCAATGATCCACTACCACAGAAAAGTTCATCGCACACGGTTCAAAAAGCTCATCGCATATGGTTTTCCAACCCGTATGCACGGGCTGGTCAGCGATGTGGGGGGCACATCACACACGGGTCCAGCACCGTATGCGATGATACACAAATCGCACACGGCTTTTCAAGCAGGCCCGTGTGCGATGAGTTCCACATCGCACACGGTAAATGTGAAATAACCATGTGCGATGACTGGGCACATCACACACGGGTCAGCTATCCGGACCGTGTGCGATGATGGGCACATCGCACACGGGTATGTTCTCTGGACCGTGTGCGATGAAGTGACACATCACACACGGTCCAAGAAAACTACCCGTGTGCGATAAGCCCACATCGCACACGGTCATAGTATCAAAATCGTGTGTGATATTTAGCCACATCGCACACGGTTATTTGCTCTTAAGCGTGGGCGATGACTGCTCAACATCATACACAGACAGACGTTTGGGATCGTGTGCGATGACGAACCACATCACACACGGTCAGATGCTCCGGACCGTGTGCGTTGGCGCGCACATCGCCCACGATTTGGGCCGCGAACCGTGTGCGATGCTGGGAATGCAACAGTAACGACAATTGGAAATCTGAGGCAACAATATCATTTCACAAAATTCATCGGCCACATTCACAGAATTCACTGATCAGCCACATATATACACAGATTCATCCATCAGGCAAATACACGGATTTGATCCAAACACAAAT
This sequence comes from Stipa capillata, assembly GCA_019208055.1. Taxonomy (NCBI): domain Eukaryota; kingdom Viridiplantae; phylum Streptophyta; class Magnoliopsida; order Poales; family Poaceae; genus Stipa; species Stipa capillata. The sequence continues at coordinate 402,617 of JAGXJF010001873.1, forward strand.
AAAACAGAGATCACATACATTTCACAGCCGACATATAAGCAAATTGAATCAATTGAATATGAGTTGACCCATACACAGCTACATAAAAAGGAGTTCACAACCAACATTCCTACAAGTTTGGATCTGACAAGGTTAACAGCCAACAAAAAGAAAATAAATACCTCACAATCAAGGTAATCTGAATTGTCCCTTTTTGGTATGACATGCGTGACGAAGAAATAGCCAAACTGTCCTCTAACTTCGACAATATCGGCTTCACTCAACGGTTTTTTGTCCATCAAACTCAAAATCTGCACGAAGTAATTAAATTCAGATTTATGTGCATATAGGTAAAAAGTAAAATCTTGAGTCTCACATATAGTACTAACCATAGGAAGGCCAGCAGTGCCTTTTGTCCTTGTACTCGGAACAACCCTCATCATTTGCTTACAAACGTAAAAAGTACAAAGGTTGGTTCCTTCTGGCTATTGGTTACACTGAAAAGTTATTGAGGAATTACGGCATCAATTAGGGCATCAATTAGCATTACTTAGCACTTAGGAGGAATGTTGTACCAATTGTTACCTTCACCAAGTCGTCGTCTCCGTGTTCCAAGCCCGCCAGGTCTCCCTTTGGTGAGCACCTCCCTCCACGTTTGATGTACTCGGTGAAAGCACTATCCAAGAATCTCCTTATCGCCGAGTAGTCGTAATGTGCCACTTGGAGGGAATCAAGGTGGACGGCTTTGTTCCATTTAGGTATGATGATAATTAAGATCCAATGTTCGCTGTAAAAAAAGATATCACAACCCGTGTGGAATGATGACAATGGAGGTACAGGTAATGTATAAAAACACACATACCTTTGGTTGTATGGAAGGAGAATGAACTCTTTATTCTGTTGAGCCATCAACGCGTGGACAACATAATTAAAGATCATTTTCTCATTCCCCTCGATTTGTTACTTTGAGACCAACTATGGGTACAAGAAACCCACCGGCTGTTTCCGAGCGTTGCATTCGGTGATCATGTGCCTAAGCATAGGAAAGAAAAGAGTTATCATTTACGAAACAAAAGAGAGTTGCCAGAATGTAAAATTTCTTGTAAAATACTTACAATGTGAAGCATCTCATGAGGGAGGCATCGAGGGCACCCAGGTTGAAGAGGAGAAACAAGTCCTCGAAGCCCACCGTGCAACAATTATCTAAATCATAAAGGAAATGCTCCTTCTTGAAGAACATCGGAATGCTCGACTCACCGGCTTCACATAGTTGCATATAGTGGTCATGTAGCCTTTTGCATAACAAACCTGCCGCCGCCATGTCTTGAAGGAGTAGCAATGGCTCTCCTTTGACATACGTGCGTGCGAGCTCCGCTGGGGGGGAACAATCATTTGAATTCTTCGTCTGTCATTAACCCCAGCTCCTTGGCCTTGCCCTGGCCCTTGACCTTTCCCTGGCCCTTTGCCTTGCCCTGTCCCTTGCTTTGTCCCTTGCCCGTGCCCTTCAGTGGCGCTGATCTCGTACTTTTAGTCTGCACTGGTGGGGGCGGTGGCGGTAAGTCAAGATTTGGTGGTGTCGGAAGCACCGCCGCTTGCTTGGTGACTCTTGAGCTGGTGGGCACGAAGGCGGCTCAGACCGCGTGCTCATGACGGGATGTGCTACGAAGAGCGGCTCAGATTCAGCAGGCAATGGTGGGGAAGCAGGAGGCGGTGCCGATGTGAAGGGCACAAGGAGTATGTCCTTCTTTGGCCACTAGACGAAGGACATCTCCGCCTGTCCCAAGGTCTGGAGTTCGGCCTCCTAGCTTACGTGGAATAGCGGGAGGCTCTGGAAGCTAGGCTCGACTTTATCGACGGTGCACCTCGCGAACCCTGGCTGTATCGGTACACCGTGCACGATAGCTCCCTCAGCCGGTGAATGAACCAACCCGCTAGCTGCCACCAACGGAAAAGCCATGTGCGCTATTGGCACTTGTAGCTTGTACTTCGTCGGCCCCGTGATGTCATCGATAGGAGACTTGCAGGCTGTTTCGTCATGGCCTTCAACCCCATCGGGAGCTGATGCACAACTACTACTGCGTGCACCGGGGCTTGGGTGTGCAGCACCTTCAACCGCTTGTGCTCTGTATGTCTCCTCCCACACAGCTCTTTCTTTTGCAAGCCTTTCCTCCATCATGCCCGCAAATTGGGCGAGTAGCTCTTGTTTCATCTGTTCTTTTTTCTGCTCCGCTCTCGCCCTTTTCCTCGCACGCATCTCCTCCGCGTCTTGAGGGAAGGCCTTCCTACGGGTGACATTGGTCCCGATCGCCCTACAACGACCCGAGGGCTCATTGGTTCCCAGAGCGGCCGTGAATGTCATTGCACCCTTGAGGCTGAAACGAGCCTTGTGAAGCCTGGACGCTTAGCTCTTTCTGCAAATAAAAACCTATAATTAGTAGGTACGTAAGCATTGTCGTAATTATAGACCGACGACTGAATGAGGTAGTCGCTCTTACCATAGATTGGTACACTTCCTGGTCTGCTGGGTTGGGTAACACAACTTGACCTGACAAATCGGTTGTAGACCTCGCTCTCAGGAAGCCTCTTGCCCGATCTGCCGCAACATCAGGAAAAGGCACATCGGCTCCCCAAAGGCGTCGGTTCTCGTCCTCCCTATCCCAAATCTTTCGCTTCCCATAGTATCCTTTGACCCCCATTCTATGGGGGTGTTTGTTCTTCACGATTAGAGCCCTGCCTGCCTCACTCTTGGCTTCAAATTCCGGCGTTCGCCGCATCTCCACAAATCTGGCCCACTGCTCGGGTAGAATGTGTGGATACTTCTCGAATGGATCTTTATTCTGCTTCATAAATTTTTTGTGCAACATGTACTTAAAATTCCGAAAAGCATTCTTTGCCTTCGAGAGGGCACATTCTTCCACCTGCATTTTCCATTGCTCCGGCACCCTGAAATGTTGCATTATCTCTAGCACTATGGCCTCGCGCAGGTCCTTACTTACCTTTGTCCAATCCTCGAAGTGAATGGGGACCCTTTCCCTTACCACCGCCCCACACATGATTCGAAACTTCTTCTCCGTTTTCTCTGGTTCGGTAGGAGCCCCAGTTCTGTCGTCGATAGCCTCCACTTGCCATACTCCTTGGGGTTTTTTACTTGGTTTTCTAGTTCCTCTTCCCTTCTTCACAACTGATAGGGTTTCTGCTTGATCAGCGCTGGTCCCTTCCGGCTATGATGATGAGTTCTCTTCGATCTCTCTCGCAGAAAAGCCCGGCGATTCATTACCGAACGCCATAGCTAATCAACAGGATGATAATGGCAGAAATAACAAGAAGTAAAGATAGTGCGGGCACAAATAATCCTCTGCACGTAAATATTAACAAGCAGCACTGGAACATACGCATTGATATAGCCCTATCTTGCTACTCGTTGTGAGGACACGGAGAACCCTAACCTGTCGGGGAGCGTGTCGGGGAGAGGCGGCGCTCGGGGATGGGGAGGCGGCGATCGGAGATGTCGAGGCGGTCGGGAACAGGGAGGCGGCGCTCGGGGACTCAACGACAGGGAGGCGGTGACCAGAGATGTCCAGGCGGCGCTCGGGGAGGCGAAGGCGACGAAAATTCAGGCGAGGCGGCGCGCGCGAAGCCGAAATGTTTTGGTGAACGGACGGGATGACCTAGTTACTAGTTATACCCGGGCCTGCCATCGCACACGGTCGCGTACCATTGCCCGTGTGCGATGAGACCCACATCGCACACGGTTCTTTGCTCTCAAGCGTCTGCGAAGTGCTCATCACATCGCACATGGGCAAATTTAGATGTCCGTGTGCGATGTGATTCACATCGCACACGGGTGTTGGTCGACACAACCGTGTGCGATGTGAGTGCAGCCCGCAGCACGAAGAGTCGCCCCTATAAACCACCGCCTCTTTGGTTTCCCATCTTCATTCCTATAAGCCGTGCCTCCTGCTCCTCCAAACGCCACCTCTAGCCCCGTGCTCCGTCGATCCTCTTCTTCCTTACCCCTCCAGCCACCTCCTCGATCTTATTGTTCCTAATGGCCGCTGCAGGGAGCACTTCGGTGAAGCGAAAGCGCGAGGAGTCACCCATCCGCGAGGACCGTGTGCAAATGACCATGGAAATCTCCCGCGCCACTGCCAGGGCACTGGAGTTGGCCGACTATGGACCCACCGACGACACCCTCCTCTGTGCGTACAACGCCGACCCCGTCAATTACTCCGGTGCGTACGCCGTCCGGTGTATCCTGGAAAAGAAGTTTTCGCGGCACCCCGGATTTCTCCTCGAAGCTCATCACAAGCCGAGGCGTATCCTCATCCGCTACAGGAACAAAAAAAATCGTCTAGCGCCTCCACGCGAAGTGCTTCCGGTGGGGTGCCGAGATGGTGAGCTTCTACATAGTTGCTAATGTCTTTGCTCTGATGCCTGACGCTGTGGATGAAGATCTGCCGCTGGAGTCGATTTAGATACTTTTTATTTCCCTTTGCTTCACACTATGTGTGTACTAGACTTTTGTTATGTGACGTAATGTTTCCTCTTTGCAACAACCGGAAGATGCCTTTTGTTATGTAATATCTTGTTAATCGGTGTTGGAAATGCCTTCTTAATCTGTGTTCGAAATGTCTTCTTAATCTGCGTTCGAAATGTCTTCTTAATCTGCGTTCGAAATGTCAACTTTTTGCTTGTAAATGTCTTGTTAATCTGTGTTGAAAATGTCTTCTCCACCTGTGTTGCAAATCACATAGCACACGGTCAGATGCTCTGCCCGTGTGCGATGTGGGTCACATCGCATACAGGCTACAGCTTCTGACCGTGTGCGATGTGATTTGGACCACGTCGCACACGGGCTAAAGGTGTTCACCGTGTGCGATGTAAGTCACATCGCACACGGGCTGTGGGAGTTCACCGTTTGCAATGTAGGTCACATCGCACACGGGCTAATGGTGTTCACCGTGTGTGATATGACTCCTGTAACCGATTACGTATTTGAAATGAATATCAGAATCAAAATTCTACGATGACTCCACAAGATAATTTGCTAACTTCAACCGATTGCATATTCAAAATGAGTATCAGATTCAAAAATTCTGCGATGACTTTTCGAAACATAATTTGCTAACTTCAACCGATTACATATTTAAAATGAGTATCAGATTCAAAATAAATCATGAATCCACTACATGATTTCCTTTGTATACTAGCCCATCGGAATGATCTTGGCGTACGTACGTAGTAGCACGTTTCCCCTTGGTCTTGCTCGTCGATTCTTAGGCGTTCTCCAATAGGTGGCAAATCATCGAACTGATTGTATTCATCCTCGTCCACAACATTCTCAACTCCTACGATCCACCTTTTTTCATGCATCACTACATGGTAGTTCTTATGTGCGAGGTCTTTCACATAGAAAATTTGGGTAGCTTGGGAGGCTAAAATGAAGGGTTCATTTATGTATCCCAATTGCTGAGGTTGACATAAGTCGAGCCGTAGTTGTGGACTTTGACATGTCTGAGATCGACTCATTGAATCCAGAATGTGACGTATTCAAGCTCCCAAATCTCCTCTATGATCCCGTAATAAAATTCCTTCTGTCCATCTGTATCTATGGCTTCTACTCGGACAGAGCTATTCTGAAATGTGGTCTTCTCATCTCGATCCTTCGTGTAGAACGTGTACCCATTCATGTCGTATGCTTGCCAACTATGAACTGTAAATGCTGGCCCCTTGGCCAACCATGTTAGCGTGTCATCTGTCGGCCCGTCTACGATATGGTTCTGTAACCATTGGCTGAATGTCTGGTTGTGCTTCTTCAAGATCTGACTGTATGGCACTTTTGGGAACTCTTACCGTAGCTTGTTCACGTGTTCTTCTATATAAGGGGAAACTATTGTTATGTGCTGCAAGACTGTAAAATGGGTAATGTCAAATAGATGAGTATCCTTCCAGCTGACTTCTTTTTCGACAGTCCCTTTTCCAGATAGTCTTCCCTCATGGCGAGACTTGGGCACACCAATAGGCTGTGAGTTGTGAATGTAATTGGTGCAAAACTCAACCACCTCCTCCGAGGTATATCCTTCTACGATACTGGACTCGGGCTGATACCGATTCCGAACATAGTGCTTGAGTATTCCCATGAACCGCTCGAACGGATACATGCTGTGTAGGAACACAGGCCCGCACATCTTTATCTCGTACACAAGGTGTGTAACGAGATGAACCATGACATCGAAGAATGAGGGTGGGAAGAACATCTTAAGCTGGCACAGAGTCTTCACAACCTCCTCTTGCAGATCATCCAGTGTATCGGGATCCATGACTTCTGAGATATCGAGTTGAAGAAATCACAAAACCTCATGATCACCTCTCGAACTTTTGTGAGCAGAATATTTCTGATTGCCACCGGGAGCATTTGTGTCATCATTACATGGCAATCATGTGACTTCATACCAATTAGTTTCTTGTCTTCCATTGAAACAAGACTCCTGATATTTGCGCAATGACCGGAGGGGACTTTGACACTATACAAGAAATCCAAGAACTCTACTATTTCCTTCTTGGATAAAGTGTAGCAGGCAGGTGGGAGATACGTCTGGCCCTTATCTTTCTTTACTGGAGCTAACTCTGGTCTGATGCCCAAATGGACCATATCCATTCGTGACTTGATGCCATCCTTCGTTTTGTCTTTCATGTTCAGTAATGTACCAAGAACGCTGTCACACATGTTCTTCTCGACGTGCATGACATCGATGCAGTGACGTACATCTACATCCTTCCAATAAGGTAAGTCCTAGAAAACTGATTTCTTCTTCCACACGCTCTTCTCACGGGGGCGTTTATGTCCTTTACCAAGCACGACATTCACATCCTTTACCATCTTACTGACCTCTTCGCTGGTAAAAGGCCTTGGTTTCGCGCCTCTTTCTGTATTACCGTCAAATTGTTCCTTCATGTTACGGTAAGGGTCATTTCTTCTCAAGAACCTCCGATGACACATGTATACGGTTTTGCGCGAGAACGGAAGCCAGACACTCACGGTATCATCTATGCATGTGACACATGCTTTGGCTCCCTTTGTACTCTGCCCCGAAGCATTAGCAAGTGCTGAATAATCCTGGATGGTAAGGAGTAACAGTGCACGGAGATCGAATAACTCCTTCTTGTACGCATCCCATGCCCTTACCCCTTTCTCTTTCCACAATGTTTGTAGTTCTTCCACCACCAGCCTGAAGTAAACGTCGATGTCATTTCCAGGTTGCTTTGGCCCTTGGATAAGCATCGACATCATGATGTACTTCTTCTTCATGCACACCCAAGGAGGAAGGTTATACATACACAGAAGCACAGGCCAAGTGCTGTGTCTGCTGCTCATGCTGTCAAATGGATTCATTCCATCTGTACTCATTGCGAATCTTACATTCCTTGGGTCATCGCCGAAGGTTGGGTACTTCGCATCGATTCTTCTCCACTGGGCAGCATCAGCCGGGTGTCTCATCTTTCCATCATTCTTCCGTCCCTCCGCATGCCAACGCATCAGCTTCGCTTCCTTTGGGTTTGCGAACAAACGCTTCAACCGAGGAATTATAGGCAAGTACCACACAACCTTATTAGGGACTCCCGTCTTGATCTCATCATCGGTCTTGTCTTTGTCTTTTGCAAACTTATGCTTGTATCGAGGAGCTTTGCATATCAGACATGAACGCAAATCTTTGTACTCATTGCAATAAAGCATACAGTCATTCTTACATGCGTGTATCTTCTGTACTTCTAGTCCCATGGGGCAAATCACCTTCTTGGCTTTGTAGATGTTTTTTGGTAACTTATTTTCATCTAGAACCATGTCTGCAAAAAGACCCAACATCTTTGTGAAGCTCGTGTCCGACCATCCACTTTCTGCCTTCAATCTCAAGAGGTCAAGTGTCGCTGACAACTTGGAGTGCTTTGCCTTGCAGTTTGGATACAATGGTCTCTCGGCGTCTTCCATCAAGCCCATGAATTCCATGTATTCTGCATCATCATGGTTGCTCTCGAAATCATGAATCATTTGTTGCAGATTTGGAATAGCAGTATCGTCGCCATCAGAATCACAATCGTCGCCATCTGGCTGCCCATCATATGGGTTTAGCATATGATGATCGCCGTCTTCATTTTCTACGTGCATGACCGGCTCTTCACCGTGCTTGGTCCAACATGTATATCCCGTCTTGAAACCCCTCCAAAACAAATGTTCTTCGATCACTCTTGGGTCCTCCCACAGTCTAGAGTTTTCACATTCAACACATGGACAGAAAATCAGTAGTTCCCCCTTGTTCCTCATGTCTGCCTCGGCGACTTTCATGAAACCAACGACGCCACTGATATATGCTCGACTTGTACGACTCTTGGACATCCAACCTCGATCGAACTATAGGATTTCAAACAACAGAAAACTACATGGCATGATTTTGCTAGCACTACATGCAGAATATATGACCTAAAAATTAATCGAAGGACGACTTGATGCGGATTATACGCGTACTCTGTCTTTGCTAGAACAGCTCACATACAGCCGCCCCGGCTCGCCACTGCCTCCGCCGCCGCAGCTGCCGCCCGCCGCCACTCCAATTAGCCGCCGTGCGCCACCCCTCCCGCCCTTACAACAAGCCACCATTCCCGCGCGCTCAAACTAGAGCATTTAGGTCGAGCTCGGTACTGATACACACGGGTTATCAAAATTAACCGTCACCGATACTTATTGAAAGATCGAGTGATGAGGACATCTCCCACGCTATCATCCAAGGACCAATCACCCGTTCCCGTGCCCGACGACTTAATCATGAGGTGCGTTCGTTTCTTGCTATCCATAATTATGTGGTTAAGGATGGGATGCTACTTAATGGTGATATTTTGATTCTTAGGAACATGGGAGAAGCACCACTAGACCAGCCACAAGAGGATGAGGCACCACCCCAAGTCAAGCCGGACTCCACTTCAACTCCGAATTCGGTTCGGTTTTCAGCACACAGCACCTACATAAATGGGGCATAACTTTCTCATACGGAGTCCGATTGAAGAGTTCTTATACGCGTTGGAAAGATAACAACGACACCTTTCCAATGGATCTAATGCCACATCATGAATAATTACAGAGACGTTGGAATTATCAGAATAAGTTGTCAGGTGCTGCGACACCGTTTTGGGCCACTTCGGGCCTTGTTTTCGTTTCGGGTTTTAAGCCCAGGTTTAGGGTGAGACTCTCAGAAACCCTAGGTATAAATACTCTTTAGCCGTCATTGTTTAGGGTGGGTTTTTCTTAGATTATTCTGCCATCGCAGTTTCGTTGATTTCATCAGTTTGTAGAACCCCACTTTGAGTAATCAAACAATCATCTCGTTTGTGAGATTGCTTCTACTGTGTTCTTGCTTGTGTTATCGATTCGCATGCAGGGATAAGCCTTCTTGGCGAGGTCAACCGCGTTCGCGCGTGGTTGATAACCAACGGAGCCGTGGTGTAGCGATCGTAGGGTTTGGATCAGTTCTGATTGGAAGCTGGATCGTCAACGTCGAGTTCTCCACAATCGTGATTATCCCTTCCTGACGGAAGATCGGGCACCCCCGTGCGCATCATTGAGATTTATCGACTAGAGTGGGGGTGACTAGGAGATTATCAAATTTTAACAAATTTGTTGCTTAGCTAGCGAAAGGTGAAGCAATTTATAGATGAAGCAATAAGAAACAAACAAACAATATTGAACTCAATTGAAGAACAACACAAAGTACAGAGCAAGAATCGACGACACAAGGATTTAACCCGAAGTTCAAGTTGTTGGCAATAACTCTACGTCTTCGTTTGGAGAGGCTGAGCATTTAGCTCCGAAGACACACAGTCTTCACATTTTTCTCTTTAAGCTTATGTCCACTTAGGATCTGCTCAAACACTCGTGGTGGATCTTAAGGTGATCCCCGGACCTTCACAAACTTTGGAGGCGGATCCACAAGTTGAAACTCTTCCAAGACGCCTAGCCGGCTAGGAGATGCCAAATCTCCAAGAGTAACAAGTCAGATCTGCTAGGCTCGAAGAAGCTCTTGCTTGAATGCTCAATCCAAGTCTCAAATCTCTCAGAGGCTTTCCTCTCTCAAAGTAGATCTCAGGAGTCAAAGAAGAAAGGGAACACACAGTGCAGAGAATGTCTTTTTGCGCTAAGTGTCCTCCCAAGCCCGTAGGGGGTCGGGGGCTATTTATAGCCGTTCTACAGAAAAGAGTCGTTGGGCACAAAGATGCTCTTCCGGTGCAACCGGAAGACAAACCCGGAAGCACCGGGATTCAAACCAACGGTCAGATCTGAAGAACATCAGATGCACAGCGAAATGCTTCACCACAAAGGCGGTAGGTCCGGAGGAAACTCGGTCATACCGGAATTGAAGAATGTACTCATCAGAGCAACTTCCAGAGGCAATTCTCGGTAGTGCCGACTTTTGAGGGCGGTTGTGCCGGGTTCGACAAGATGACACGTTCTTCTCCACAGAGAAGAAAAACGGTCCAACCGGAAACAGAACCCGGTACTATCGCTTCACCAAGAAGACGTAAGTCCAGAAAGGATTCTCGGTGCAGCCGGAAGACGGAACCGGTGCAACCGCAGACACACACGAAGAATGGGACTTAGTCTGAGATGAACTTGGCCCTTAGTCCAGAAGAGATTCTCGGTGCAACCAGATACAAAACCGGTGCAACCGAAGACAACTCAGAAAGCGACTTAGACTAGGGCAACAAACGACCTAAGTCCAGAGAGGATTCCCGGTGTAACCGGATACGAAACAGGTGCAACCACAGATAAACGAACAGGACTTGGTCTAGGGTATCAGAAGCATATTCTGGTAGCACCGATCTTTAGAGACCGGCCATACCGATTTCCAGAATATGAAACTAGGGCAAACCCTAAGCGGCAGGGTTCCCTAACTCTCCAACACAGAGGTCATTCTCGGCAGCACCGGATTCAAGACCGGTCATGCCGCAATTGAAGCTCTTCAAGGTTGAGACGACTGAGTCCTCAAACCTTGCAACAGAGGCCAATCCCGGTACAACCGATTCTTCAAATCGGTACAACCGAGAGTCACTGTCTGTGTTTCAGAAAGAGATTTCAAAGGATTTCTTCAGAGATTTAGACTGAGCACTTAAGAAGATCCTTTCTATAGCATAACTCTCTGACCCCTCTTAATAGACGGCTTGTCCTATAGACTCAAATGATTTTTGATCATATAAACACTAGAAAATCTTCACTAATCTTCTAGATGCAAGCCTTTCTTTATCATCAATTTTTAGGGGTCGACATTCACTGGTTAAACAAATCACTTGGGGACTAATCACCTGTGTATACTTAGTAAACCATTAGTCCCTTAATCGTTTATCATTAATCATCAAAATCCACTAGGGGCACTAGATGCACTTTCACTTACGACACCGCACACGGTCATCAAATAAAATTCGTCACTGATGGCGGCTACCTATGAAAAAGTTTAAGAATTTTCAGAACGAGATATCACACACGGTCCCTCGAAAAGAACCAACCGTGTGCGATGTGCGATGAGGCACATCGCACACGGTATCTTTGAAACAACCGTGTGCGATGTGACCCACATCGCACACGGGCCTGAAATGTGACCCATCTATGATGAGACTTACATACTAGACAGTGTTTTCTGTACATGTTTCCTGGCTTCATCAGTTCATTTCGCTTGCCACCTCTGAAAAAACAGAATAACATCCCAGCATGCACAGGACAATATATATCACAAGCATCGACAACACAAATTAAAGAATTTTCTGCATCTCAATTCCACATCTCAAATTTGACAAGTCCACATCTCAACCATATATATATGTACAACATATTCGACATCGCACAAGTTGCTAAAGAATTTTGCACATCTCAGTTTCATATGAAAAGGAACTATGTAGGGCTTGCTTCATGGGTAGAAAGTGCTAGCTAGAGTGTTTACACACTGACATGAAATGGACGCATTAGAATGCGATGACGCATTAGAATGCGACATCTGTGCGTGGACCTCCTCTTAGGCTCGGGCTTCATCCTGACCTCTGATCGAAGCACACAATCATGTCAGTCATAATTCATAATTTAGCACGGTATAATCAGCGTATAACAAAGTACAGAGGTTCAGAAGATAATACCTAGCGGAAGGCGCCTGATACGTCACGTAGTTTTCTTGTGCAGTGTAACCGCAATAGAGCGTCGTCACCATTGTGACATTGCGTTTACACTACACAAGACACTCTCTCCAAAAGAAGTGTCTTGTGCAGTGCAGCGTAGTGTCACAAACGCGATGGAGAACGGCGGCCTCCACCGGCGCTGGCGCTGCTGCAAGGAGGAGGAGCGGTCGTCGGCCTCGAGGAATAGGCGTCCACCGAATCCGGGCTCGAGGAGGAGGCAGCGGCGGCCATAGCGCATTTGCGAAAGAAAGCTAGGGTTCGAACGCGGCGAAAATGACTAGGTCCCGCATTTATACACAAAAGAAAATATCGCACACGGGTTATCAAAATTAACCATCACCACATTGCACACTGTTCCTACGAAGCAACCGTGTGCAATGTGAGTGAAATAACCGTGTGCGATGTGAGGCACATCGCACACGGTACCTATGAAATAACCGTGTGCGATGTGCCTCATTAATAGAAAATACCCGTGTGTGATGTTCCTCACACGGTTTCTCAGAACAAACCGTGTGCGATGTGCCTCACATCGCACACGGCCCAGTTTGCCGTGGCACATCACACACGGGCCTGAAATGTTGACCGTCTGCGATGTTTACATTGGTGACGGGTTTCGGTCAACCGTGTGCGATGAGAAGTCTTCAAAGACATGTTCTGTACTAGTGACCCATTATGGTTTTGTGGTTGTTGTATGCGATTGTTGTCTGGAGAAGTGAAAATGAACCTCTGTTTCTTTTTTGAGTCATAGGTGATTAAACCGTCGAGTTATTCTCTGATTAGTTGACATGACCAGCGGCTACACTGTACGCATGGTGCCGATGGTAAGTCCAAACATTTAGTTTTGTGTTTCGTGGTCTCTGGTTTTTCTGCGGTTCTACTTCTTCCCTATGACTTTTTTCGTCAAAACTATTATTAGATGTCGTTTGTGATATTTGGCGTTTAGTCTTCTCGATGCAACCTATATGTCGACAGCTTTGTTCTGTCTTTTCTTGACCGGTTGGTGTCTGGCTCTTCCATTCTCCACATGTCTCAGTTGGGCTTTTGAGTTTGCTGCGTCCGCCCATTTTCCTTGTTGCAATTGTTTCAACAACATGATTCTTCCGTACGAGTAGATTTGTAATTTTTAAATTATTTACACTGCAACATGGTTTTTGCCTTGGATAAGGTTTGTAATTTTTAAATTACTTACACTTTCTCTCGGTTAGAAAGTAGATTTCCTGTGGGGGCACCTACCCCCGCTATCCATCGTCCATGGCCATTTAGAGATTTGTGTTGTGTAGTAGCTTAGTTAGCCTGGTTGCATGTCCATCTTGCTTAATAGGTTCGATGCTCGGATTATCGCCTGACCAGCCATCGAAAAATGACTTCTCTATAGATTATTTGACTGCGTGTCAGACTTTTGTTCACGAGCTGTACATGATTAGTCGTGTAACTGCGAATGGTTCCAGGTATTTCTCCTCAGACGGAGGCCGTACGATTGAAAACGAGCAATATGCATCATTAGAACTTTGGAGGTGCGCCATACACTCCCAAGGACACATATAATAGTACAAATTATCAATTAGTGTTGCCTCGTCACCTTGCGAGAGGTTCTGGCAAACTTCTGTACAAAACACATTATAAAATACATTGTGAATCCATTTTTCTGGATTGAAGTGCGAAACATACCGCTGTGTGCTGTGGTACAGCAACACAGAAAATATACCTAAGCAGCTGATGCCCAAGACTATTCCTAGGGAGGTTGCATTAGAGTTGAAGATTCGTCCAGGTGAAGATCTCAATTCTCACACCGTGAACTGTGTTAGAATTAACGGGCTAGGCCCAAATTAGTTCTGCATTTAATTCTAGGTAAATTCCAAATGTCCACTCATGCATGGCAAGGGCTAGTGGCTTTAGTCTCATATTGCTAGTTGAAGTGGAGAGAGACCACCTTATAAGCAATGGTGCTCCAAACCTCCCCAAAGCAGTGTGAGGAGAGAAAGGAAAATACCACACACACACACTCGCTCGCCTCGCCGGGCTGGGCGTGGCAAAGGGCGCGCGTACACGACGTGCGCGTGAATGGTCCGGCGAATTCGGATTTCCCAATGGGCCCTGGCGCAGCTCTCTTTTGACATTTGTTATGTCACACTTTTTTTGGATAAGGATCCAAACCGAGTTCGATCGTGCGCAATACTCAAGTCCAAATTGGATTAGGAGTCGTGGCGGCTCGTCTATAAGAAGCCCTCTTCTTCCAGACGAAAACACACCGAAAAAATCAATTTTTCTCTGTTTTCCCACCCGCACTGCACCGCCGCCGCCGTCCAGGTCTTCTCCGTCCCATTCCTCAGCATGCACCGAGTGACGGGAGAGCAAGTCTCCGAAACCCTCAGCTCTTGAGATCTTGTACGGAAGAGAACGAATAAAGTTTTTGGGAAGCACCTACAGGACTGCTCGCTGTTGTACGATCTCCTGCGCTGCGTCGAGCTCTTCACGGCATCGAGTCACACTGCATCGTCTTCATCGCTGCGGCAAGTTTCGCTGCGACGCTTCTTCATATCTCCGGTAATACTCTGCTTCCGTAGATAGAATTGATGATGATATTGCTCGCTGTGCTGGTGTTATTCTGTGATCTAGATATTTGCTGTGATGTAGTTCCTATACTACTGACGATGTCTAGATTTAATTTGCTGTTTCTGGTCATGTTGAGTTTTCGAATTAGTTTCATTATATTGCCTAATTATCCAACAAACTGCACGTCTCCACATCGACATCAATGGTTCAGCTCCAGCCCTTAGTTCACTCATCATAAAGTGATAGATCCGCTGAGATAAATATAATACCTCCCATTTATCTAACATTGTTTACATTTCTTAATACATCAACTAGCTAATCCCTATTTTCTGTGTATCTCTAACAGGAACATATATGTGCTTGCAACAATGACCACTTCAAAACGAAGTTACCAAGGAATTATAATAAGACCGACGGCAATACTACAACTACTTCCTATTCGAAGATGCATATCCTATCTTTCCATTCCAACTATTTTAAATAAATGATGTAATGATGTGGACATGAGCTAAGGCCAGACTGCATCTGTAATGGTGGATATAGGTTGGACACAGAGAAAGAGGGCAGGTTACCACCGATCCTTTACTTGCGCTTTGGTGCCCACATGCAAGTGTTGCTTCTAGAGCGTCTCCCACAAGAACGCGGCGCGGACACCGATCCTTTACTTGCGCTTTGGTGCCCACGCATCCAATGCTCTGCCATCCGGGGACCGCACGCCACGAAGGTCACGATCCCGTCAGCGTCTCCATCTTCTACCACGACAGTGATGATATAACTTGGATCTGGTCGACAGGGGCTACAATTGAATCGGAGAGGAGAGGAAAAGGACGAGGCGTAGTGCAGAGAGGAGCCGTGAACGACGACGAGAAATCCAAGCGGCGGCGAGGATCTGTTACGCGTGGGAGGCGCCCTGAAAGCTACTGTGTTGGTGTCATCTTCACGATTACACACGATTGAACACTCAAAAAGAGAAGTTATGTGCTTAGCAATTTTCGGAGTATGGTTTAAATAATAACTTAAACATTTTCTTTCTTTTTCACAAATAAAAATATATGACCACATAAAATTATATTCTTTTTTAATATAAAGAAGACGCACTGGGATACACACATAAACCACTTTATACATACACACAGATTAAAACTAGAGCCCACGGATTATTTTGCAATTGAACACCCAAATAGAGGAGTAGTGCACTTAACATTTCTAGAGTATGGATTAAACAATGCCCAAAGGAAGGCGCACAGGCACGTGCGCACGTAAACAACTTCACATACGTACACACCTGTAAGCACGCCCTCCTAATAACACGCTAGAATTGGAATCCGAGGGTAATTCTGTCTATCTCGTTACCTATAGATAAATTGTTATAGATGTAACTGAAGCTTCATATATAAACAGATGAATGACTCTTCAATCATAATAAAAAGTCACAAGATGTAGCACACTTAAACCACTACACATCCACTTCACACATGCACACATCTATGCAAACATGTCCCCTAATGACACGCTAGATCTAGAGCCTAAGGTTAATTCTGCGAATCTCACTACCTATAGATGAATTGTTATAGACGTAATGGACAGCCTCGTATACCTATAGATGAATTGTTATAGACGTAATGGACAGCCTCATATACAACGGATCGATGGCTCTTCAATCATAATTAAAAGTAAAATAAATATACATAACCAATCATCCTCTTTCCATTTCAACCTAATCTTTTAGCAAAATGTTTAGGTATAACTATTCAACATTACCTACAAAACTTACTATATTTTTCATCTTTACTCCTCCATATAGTTCATCCATAATGCGCAACCAAGTGTAGCATCAAGAGGTGCTCCCCACCTAAACAATGTGCATGGATACTTGGATAGATAACTTATGGGATGCATACTTACTCTCTTCTTCATCTCCACTCCTCCGGCCATATAGTTCATCTATAATGTGTAACCAAGTGTGGGGCCAAGAGGTGCGCCCCACCACCTATGATCAACAGTGTGCGTGGATACTTGGATAGATGACTCATAGGGTGCACGAGATCCCACGGTGGAAAACGAAAACACTCGAAATTTGAAGTCCTCATGGGTCTACATCGTAACGGACTGGATACAAGATTCATGCAGGCCACAAAGGTCCGCTTAAATCGCTGCTCTGTGAAGTTTTCTCCGCGCTCCCCCACTCGGGTGACAAGTAATTGCTTCTTTCAACGGCAAGGATGCGGTTGGGGACTGGGTATTTAAGGTGGTGTCTTGCTTTGTGAATAAGCAAGGTGGGACTAACAGCAGAAGAGTAGTAGAAGCAGCACAGTAGTAGAAGAGCAACTGAATTGGGTCAATGGGATTGATGATCCAACACGAAATTGAACCGGCTATGGTTCCATGTCAATTCAGGTGTTCAGATGACTTCCAAATCTGTAAAACGGAGTTGAATCAAATTCAATGCCAAATGTTGTTTTCTAGCGATCCAACCGCTCCCACAGTCTTCAATTTCCTCAAGTGGCAAGCCTGCAACTCGCAGGTCACAGCCAACACAAAACACTGCAAAATTCGGTGGCAGAAAAATGTGCGCAGCTGGTGTGGCGGTGGTGCAAAACAAATTCCATGCGACCCAAATATATGCGCACACGAGCGATACATATCTCAAACCGTGGTTGACTCTGGGGAGGACACGAGTCAGGAGAGGATGTGCCGCTGCGACGACGGCTCGTGACCCTGGCATGAATTGACGCGTTGTACCGTGCGAGCCGCCGCGTGGCATGGTGCCGTACGTCGCCTCGTCGTGACTCGTGACGTCGAAGCTAGCCTTCACCAGCCGGAATCGCACCGCGACGACGCTTAGGTCAAGCCGGCCAGCGCGCTACGCGACTAGCCGGCGTCTACTGCGCCGCCGAGCAGCGGAGCCGGGTGACCGGTAAAAAAACCGTCGTGCCGTGTCCGTGCGTACACGAGGGCGCCGCCGAGCAGATTTGACGCCCAGCTCGCTCGGCTGGCTTCATGCGCTCGTGCTGATGCGGTGGCTAGCTTTATTTGCTGGCGCGCGAGACGACGTGGATGAGCTCCGCGCGGCGGTTGTCTTTTGTCTGGCCTCGCAGAAGATCGCCGACGACAGACTCGATCTGGTCAGAGATCACAGTGATCGATCAGACGCTGGACAAATACCTCGCTGTCGAGTTGAGTAGTTAGCTAGTAGGGTCCAAAGATCGAGAGCAGGTAACGCTGGTCAAAATTAACTAATCCCCACGCCTTAGTCGCGGTGAGGGAGACACGCTGAGACCCACTTGTTTATCTCGTTGAGACGGAGCCGGCTCCTCTGACGTAGAATCTCAACCATCGGACAGCAAAGAATGGCTGTGATCTGGTTCTTGCAGCATGTACTGTAGATCGGGTACTGTAGCCATGTTCTGACTGTTGCACGCACTGCAGATTTGCGATGTAGCATAAACTGTAACATCAAATCTGGACTGTCCATTTTAAATTCAATGACTGGAAATCACTCATAAGTCATGGTACTGTAGTCCTGTGACTTGCCTTCAGTAAGTCGGAGGATGTGATTCCCGCTGAGACCATAGAAATAGAGTGCCATGACATTCATCCATTGTAAAACAGTACATCGTGTAGGCCCGTTAGCCATCTGCCATCCCATGTTACCAACTGATGGAAACAAAAAAAAACTGATGGAAACATGCATGCTGGGTGCACGCCTACGAGGACCACGTACAGCTGCTATCTTTGCCGTGCAATGATGCCTCCCCATGAGACCGGCCCTGACTGGTCTCTGCTCTCTCTCTCTCTCTCTCTCTCTCTTGGCAGTTACCAAGAAGGAGGAGGAGCTAGTAGCTAGCGATTCCATTTTATCTTCCCATGCAGTGCAGTGCTCAACGCACAATGAGAAGCCAAAGCACACCAACCACACTCAGCTCGCTCACTCGATCGGCAGTGCGATCGATGCATGTGGTTGTACCTGATACGTGCCATGTACTCCATATCTGATTTTCTCGTACGTGGCCTCGCCTTTCATCTGTCTCGTTGCATGTGAGCGGGCAGCTATCACTGGTGACCAAACTGGCGTGCCAACCATTTCGGAGGCCGCGAGACCACCACGTAAGCCAAACCCATACCTATGCATGCTGCCAAGCGAGTAGCTGACATGGTAATGGCACAGTGTTTCCAGTACGTAGAGCCCCATACCCCGGTAAACTGTACTGTTGGCCTGTAGATATAGCTTCAAATCTGCTTCACCAGATGCTCTCCTGGTCCATATCACCATGAAGATACTGTTGGCCTGTAGATTTTTCCTTTTTGTAAAACAGGACAATTTAATAGAGAAATAAAAAAGATGGAAAGTGACACAAAACTAGACGATTTGATGGAGAAATCAACAAAATCATGACTCGTGTGGGAAAACTCGAAGACTAGAGAAACTTTATGTAGACACGGTCCCATCGAGATGCGGCCATCAACGGACTTTATCAAGCGTGCGCCCACTGCCCAGGCCATCCTTTCATGTGGAGGTTCATGAACCAAGCACGCAAACTTGTACGTACCAACAGAAGAAAACGGAGCAAAATCCAAAGAACAGGTAAAGAGAATAAATCCGAGACAGAGACAACCAAGCACAGCCGCAGGAATCTCCGGTTTCTCACGAACCACGACAAGATCACTGCTCACCTATTGCCGCCGCTACTACTCAGCGTCTGCACCGCTTCCATGCAGTCCTCGTTGGCTCGTTGCCAAGTCCCACGAGAGTGTAAGAGACATGAGAGGAAGAGCACACAAGTTCGTGTCTAATTCAGCGTGCAGAACAGAACAGACCATCGCCGATCCCGACGAAGAAGCGGGTAGATGCATGTTGCGCGCCGGAGCACGTACACGAGTTCACCTGAAGAAGGGCGTAACCCCAGCGTAGGCGACGGCCTGCCTGTCGAGACAGCGATGCACGGCGAGACGACCGGACCGACCGTGCGCTTAAGTACGGCTGATCAAACACCCCCTAATTAAATGGCATTATTGGCAAGGGAGAAAGACAGGGTTGCTCGCTTCTTGGTGGCTTTGTCGCCTCTCTGTCTCGGTCAATCCCTGCAGATGACCAAAACATGGCCATGCACAGACCCACAGTGATCGTACGGGGGCTTAATTAGATGTGATACAGTGTCGTTGATAGGAGCTCGTATGCATGGAGGACTAGGAGTGGCTGCACGTGTTCCACTGCCCAGAAATTAAGCTGATTCACTGCTAATTAAACTGTTGCGTCGATCCGTTCGCGTTAGTACCACTACTGCTGAATGCAATCAACCATATAGTTAGCTGCTCGCCAGCTGGAATAAGATTTGGATTAGACCATAAGTCTCTTTCAGGTGGGAAAAAAAGAGATGTATCATTGGTAAGTGGCCTTTCACACGGCGAGGAGCTGCCATATATGCATAGGACGACAATTAAGCAAATGCTGTCATGCTTTCGAGCTTGAGAAAACACGAGTGTGCATATTGATGATGATTCGTTTTATTTAAAGAACGTCGTGGTATGTCGAAGGTTTAGTATACCAGGTAATATTTCTTTACCTGTGAAAATTTGTTTTGTTCAGACTTGAGAATGTGAGATAGGAAAACAAATTTCAACAGAAATTCCCAGCAAAACAATAATCAACAGAAATGGTACAAGTCCCTCAAAACACCCTTTCTCAATTCAATAATACAGGTACACACACAAGTGGCTGCACGCCCGCACGGGTAGTCGCTGGCAGATCCATTTTGCCGCAGAAGATCCTGGAAATTGCACACCGATGACCGTGGCACGGAAAGGTCAGCGGGGCCCACGCGTACAGCGAGAGCTGGATGCAGCCACATGGTGGGCCCCATTTCCACGTCTCCTCCGACGCGGCCCGCCACTCGCGCCGCCCACCAGCGCGCCACCAGCTCCAGCTGCTCGGCTCGGCTACACGGCTCAAACCTGACTCGGCTGTACTGTTACGGAAACTAGTACTAAATCTCTAGCTGTAACGTTTAAGACCTTTTTTTTCAGTTGATCGCGTAACGGGGAAGTTTTGGAGACCGCAGCCTCTGCCTGAATAAAGAATCACCTATTTGATTCACGTGATAGTTTTTGTGATCAATGCGCTTTTAGACCTGAATTGAACAAATTGACCGGAGAAACGCTTTAGTTCTTTTTCAACTGGGTGTCGACATGTTCCATGGATTCAACGGAGAACAAGTAAGTGCGGATATCAAGAGGGAAATGATTTCGATGCACTAACATAAAGGCCAAAGTTTGATCAGGAACAGTGGGAAAAAATCATATTAACAAGCATTATAATGTTTCAAGAATGAAACATAAACATTTTTCGGGGAAAACTAAAGCCCCTAAATTAAAGACCCCATCAGCACAGTACAACCCTACCTACAACAAGAAAGGACAACCACAGAAACAAAAATTACAGATGTGTCCTTCTGGACATGCGGCACAAAGCTCTCGCAGGAGCAAGCCACGCAACTCGCTATGCGTCGGGAGATGAAGGTCACTGAGGACTTCGACGTTGTCGCCGGACGTCGACGATGGCTGGATGATCCAGCGCACCCTGGACGCTTCGCACCGCCGAAGATACTGGAGGAGGTCGGCGGCTTCTTGATTCCGGCGAGATGTACTTGCCGATAACTGCCTACTGTTGCTCCGTCGGGCAGGAGCAAGAGAGCAATGTTGTTGGGGCATCAAATCCGGGAGGAGCCCTGGAGCGGCCGAGTTAGCAAGAAGCTATGAAACCAAAGAACAAACACAGCGGCACAACAAATTAGAAAAATGCCACATTAGGCTATCTGACTTCGGTCAATTGCAAAAGTGGCTGGGCTGTTGATGCAAAGATAAAAATGTTACCGTGACGCAGGAGATTTTGACGCGTGGCACGTGTCGACCGAGCGCGACGACACGCGTCGAGCGGCGCAGCCCGTGCCAAATTTTTAAAAAATGGGTGTCGCTTCGGCCGGCCGCGACACACCGAATTAAAAAAATTCGTGGCATTCCCTGATTTTTTAAAATTACGTATATGTTCCAAAAAAAATCTAAAAAGTTCATACCAGTTTATAATGGAATGAAGTATACACACGTAAATTTTCGTAAAATAATATGACTATTTGTGACCTGTGTAAAAAAAAATTAAATCAAATAAAACAAAAAAACTACAGTGCAACCGTCGCGCTACAGTACCACGATAGTAGCAACCGTCACACTACAGTAGAGCGACAGTAGCACTGTAGCTACTGTAGCATTTTGTGTGTGTTTTATTTGATTTGATTTGTTTCTTTTACACAGGTCATAAATATTCATATTATTTTATGAAAATTTAGCTGTGTATATTTCATTCCATTATAAACCGGTATGAATTTTTTTAGATTTTTTGGAACATATAAGTAATTTTAAAAAATCAGAGAATGCCATGAATTTTTTTAATTCGGTGTGTCGCGGCCGGCCGAAGCCACGCCCATTTTTAAAAAATTTGGCACGGCTGCGCCACTCGACGTGTGTCGTCATGCTCGGTCAGAGCGACGCGCGACCGTCGCGTTCGGTCGGAGTGACGCTCGCGTGCGTCGCGCTCGCCCAAACCGACACGTGCCACGCGTCAAAATCTCCTGCGTCGCGGTGATATTTTTGTCTTTGCGTCAACAGCCCAGCCACTTTTACAATTAACCGGAATCAGATAGCCAAATGTGGCATTTTCTCCAAAAAATTCTGGGGATGCTCTATGCCCGATGCAGCAATCAAAGACCCTTGGATGGTACCACGCGAAAGGATGGGGAAGCGCCTCCGGAAGGTGGACTTGCAACCTCTCATTGATAAGTTCGGTGCTCGCATTCCGGGCTGGAGGGGAAGAAACCTTACGCGGGCTGGCCGGGTAGAGCTGACAAAGTCAGTCATCACTGCTACTATCACCTACCATTTGGCGGTCATCCCACTCCCCAAATGGGTACTCAGAAAGATGGACAAGCTGGCTAGAAATTTTATCTGGAAGGCCGATGACAGTCAAAACGCTAGTGGTGGGCGCTCCCTGGTCAATTGGAAGATGGTGTGCACCCCCAAAAGTTTGGGTGGCCTTGGGGTGGCTGATCTGGATCGTTTCGGCCGGGCCTTGCGGCTGAGGTGGCCATGGTATGAATGGACGGACCCAGACCGGCCATGGGTAGGCACCCAGCTACCCTGCACCGACTCTGACATGGCTCTCTTCAGAGCCTCTACCTCTATCACCATTGGCGATGGGAAACGTACCAGTTTCTGGAAGGAAAAATGGATCGGGGATTCTCCCCTGTGCACCCGCGCCCCTAAGCTTTACAAGATTGCGACCAGAAAAAACAGGACGGTCTTCGAGGAACTAGAGGGGGAACGATGGATTACGGCCATTGCCCGGTTGAGCACCGCGGACCAGCTCCGTGAATTCATCGACATCTGGCAGCTTCTGCAGGACACCGGCATCAATCCCTCTCGTCCGGACTCCATCACTTGGAACTGGACGAACTCCGGGGAATACTCCTCCAAATCTGCCTACCAGATGCAATTCTCCGGGCGCCTAATGCCTTTTCGCTCTGCTAAGGTTTGGAAGGCCCGGGCCACCCCCAAATGCAAGCTCTTCGCCTGGCTGGTTCTACATAGAAGAATCCTCACGGCAGAAAATTTGGCAATTCGCGGTTGGCCCCACAATCCGATCTGCCGCCTCTGCCTCACATCAGCTGAGACTGTCGCCCACCTTTGCCGAGATTGCCCCTTCTCGCAGGAGGTGTGGAGGACAGTCAATGCCGCTGAAGGGATGCCCAACCCGAGCCCGTCAAACGCTGATTCTTCCATAGACATGTGGTGGGACGGTTTCCTTGCAAGTGCCTCCGAGCGGAGCGTGAGGGAGCGCAGTGGGATCATGATATACTCGCTCTGGAACATTTGGAAGGAGAGGAACCGTCGTGTCTTCACCGGCAAGAGGATGACCTACCGGGAAGTGGCTCACCTAGCCTTGGCGGATATCCGCTTGCACAGATCTAGTTGCTTTCTCTTTCGCGAGTAGTCCGCATGCCGCTGTTTTTGTGGTCTCTGTAAGACTCCTGTAAATTATTGTAACCACCTCTCTTTCTACTAATTGAAAGGCAGTGCTCCTGCCAGTTTCTCGAAAAAAAGAAAGGATGGGGAAGAACCGTTTATTGGACGCAAGGGAAAAAGGCATTGGCCCCCAGGATTTAGATCTGGTGCCCGGAGTTTAGTGGTGTCACCTGGTAGAACCACACCGTGGCAGCCATGGTCCAGCTCAGCGTTGGAGCAACACATCGGAGGAGCTCTGAAACGCGTGGATGGCAACGAATGGAAACAAGGCGGCGGGAGTAACATACCATGGCAACGGACAAGCCCATAGGGAAAACCAACACGGGAAACGGCAAAATATACAAGGATAGAGTGGGGGCCCAGCCCCTCCTCCTACTCTCCGACCCCTGGACGTGAAGGTGCACGAGTGTGAAGTCATGGATTCTCCATGTGTGTCTCAGGAGGACTCAGTTTTATTTCACGACGTATCTGTAATAGCGAGATATCTACAATGATTTTATCAATTCTCAAATTTCACGACTCAAACCGTTGTGTGAGTACATACGCATGTTATACGGAGTGTTTCTAAAAGAAAAAAGTCGTCGTTCTCTAAGATTTGGCATTGTAACTATTTAATCCTCTCAAGTATAAAGCCAGTTATTATACCGTCTAATCAAATAACCTCTAAAATTATTTGAGGGTGGTTTTGCCACCGTCACGATGACGTAGTGTAGGACGTGACAGTGACTCATTCCCTCTCTCACCTGCAACTAGACCCACTCTGTCAGGTTGTCTTCAAGCTCCAACCAGCATGAGAACAAGCCCTTCCACGACGACGCTCGTCTCCCTTGCAACACCACTGCTCCCGTGACCGCGTCCTGCACCAGCACCACCCACTGTTCCAGTACCTACGCGCCGCCCTTCTCCAAGTCGAGGCCCTAACTCGCCTTCCTGGATTTGGGGTGCACTGGCAACCAAGGAAATAAAGAGCACGCAAGTACGTACTAACACAAGAAAAAAAAAGCAAAGCAGAAGCTAGTAATCAATCCCTCAACCTACATGCACAAGCACAAGAAACAGAGTCATGTTCCCTAAGAAAAAATGAAACCGAGTCATGCTGGGGAAAAGATCAATTGCAAAGCAATCAGGGAGCTCAGTTGCCCAATCTGCAGCTCCCGGAGCGCCACCACGCCTTCATTCTCCGTTAGGACACTCCCAAGCTTGTATTTCTGGCTTTGGGGTGCAAAGGGGGTGCAATGGAGGAGGAAAGGGGGGAGGCCGAGGTGTGGCGAGACTGACGCCCAAGGAGCTTCACCTCTCTGGCAGGCACGTGTCAGAACGGTCCTGCGTCGGCCGCCGGAGCATCTCCTGCGGCACCTGGGGCCGCCGTGGATCTACTGGGGCAGGTCCTCTTGTGGGAGAGCCCGATTTTGGGGAAGCTCCGTCTAGCGCGCAACGGCAGTCATCTTGGAAAAGGAGAGGGGAAGAGATGAGTAGTGGATGGAGTCCATGGCGAATGGAGAGGATGAGAGAGAACGAGAAAGGATGGACGAGAAGAACGGAAATATGACAGACATGTCGGCCTTTGTTGTGTTTTATTTTATTTTTTAACTTTGATTGCTGAGTTATTGCCGCTCTTTAAGCCAAGTCGCCCGTCACCGTAGCAAAACCACCCTTAAAACTAGTCTAGGTGTTTATTTAAATGGTTTTGAATAGTTAATGGGTATAATACCTTATTTTATACTTGAGAGGGTAAGGCAGTCATAGCGCCAAAGCTCAAGGAATTATGTAGACTTTTCCTTTCTAAATGAACGTAGCTGCATGCCATGCAATTGTGGTTAATTTTTTTTAAATATTATTTTTTTGTAAATCGTAAGTCTACATGTCGATTTGGAAAAATGTCAAAAGTAGCGCTCAGTTGGCAAACTAACTGCCGAAAAGCCCAAATCGGCATTCCAAATGCCGATTACCAGACAGGTCGGCACGACGTAAGCCGAAAATTGAATTCGATCAGAACTCGGCGCGCCGTTTGCCGATTTAGCACAAGTCGGCATGCGGTTCGCCGATTTCGGTCAAGTCGGCAAATGAACTGCCGATTAGGTCCAAGTCGGCAAGCCGTTCGCCGACTTGGACCATTTACGGGCCCGCGCGCGGTCGCCCCAACCACACGCGGCCACGCATTCACACACACGCGCGCGGGTTGGAGGCGACCGGCGACGGGGGTGCGGGTTGGAGGCGATCGGCGGCAGCGGTGCGGCTCCCGGCGGCGGGCGGCGGCGCGGGGAGGCCGGCGGCGAGGCTAGCGTGGCCGGCAGCGAGCCCGTGAGGCGACGGCTGGCGGCGAGGCCGTGGGGCGGCGGCACGGCGTGGGAGAGAGAGGAGAGGGAGAGAAGAAGGAGGAGAAGAGAAGAAGAGGAGGAAGAAGAGAAGAGGAAGAGAAGAGAAGAAGAGGAGGAAGAAGAGAAGGAGGAGAAGAAAAGGAGGAAGAAGAAGAGAAGAGGAGGAGGAAAAAAGAGAAGAAGAAAGAAGCTGCGGATTTGTTTGTCGGTCAGGTAAAATTTAATTTTGAAAAAATATATCGATTTAGCTTACTAATTACAAAATTTTGTCATGTGTAGCTTAGTAGCATGATAGATTTAGGATAGAAAAAGTATTAATATGTTAGGTAGGTATATTAATCTACCTCAGGTGTTTTAGAAAAATATAGCTGCGACGTTTTAGAAATTGAATTTCATGTGTGGTCGCATATATCACGATTTGATCATAGAGTTCACGTTATTAGGAAATAGTTGTACAGAACTAAAAATAAATACGGAAGAAATAGAAGTGGAGTACGATTTTAGAATAAAGGAAATAGACTACGTAGTGAAGAAATAGTCGTAAACCTAGTTTTATTATTATAGATCAGTTCGACATATGTAGCTATACATTACGAGTCTCGTACATTTTGAATATAGGTAAATTTTACGAAATTATGTTACGGATGACAGGAATGTCTGATATAGTGAGATTCAAGATTTTCTATGGTCCTGGAGAAGTGAGGACGAACTTGAATGGAGTTGATCTTAGTGCATTCAGTTACACTGCATTGCCTCTGCAAAATCCCGAGTCGTTGAACATTAGAGAAGCTAAAGACTGGTTCACCCGTAGGTTTAATCTTGATACGGACAAGTATACCGTCAGTATTCAAGCTGTGTTTACAATGTCCTTACGTTCTGTGCGCTGGGATCTGATGACTGTCGAAAGAATGAAGGAGTAGACTTCTTGCTTAGGGTCTGCAGCGCTCGTAAGGAAGATCCTGTTGCTTTGGTGCAAGCTGTTGCGAAAGATCAAACAGAGTATCACCATACACCGTATCAAGACGATCACATAAGTGCATCCGCGCAAGGGGTAACAGAGTACGGAGCCGGAGATCTTTCTGAATCAGTGATTCCGGGAGGAACGAGACCAAACCTTGGTCCTACCGGGCGGGCGGACGAAGCTGAGGAATTTGAAGAGTTGGTGGAGGCTATGGAGCTGGAAGATCTAGCGGGCGTTGCGCAAGACGACGACGATGAGTCCGATGATGAAGATAGTGCTGAGGATGAGGAGACCTCCGATCATCAAATTCCTAGCGGGTGGGACCAAGAACTAATGGGTGGTATGCGTGTGACAGATGGGCATGAGTCATCGTGGGAATTCAGAAGCAATGAGATAAAACATGGAACCATGTACCGCAGCAAGCTCGAATTAAAAGATACAGTTGCTCTATGGGGTATGTCCACGCAAAGAACATTTTATGTTCAGGTCTCTACCCCGACCCAATACACCGCAAAGTGCAGCAGTAGTGGTTGTTCTTGCTCTGTGCATGCTCACGTCCCGAAGTACGAAGTCAGTTGGATTGTTAGCAGAGTAGTGCCTCATAACTGTGTTCGATCCAATCTAGCAGCGGGCTCGCACGTGGCGGGTGTCGGATCGTTCCGCTTTGGTGCGTACGGCGCAGGTACCGTGCCACCGGGCTGACGAGGTCCTTTGGTCCTTGGCGGACTTCGCGTTCCCTTAATCATATGAAAT